>RJWH01000441.1:127259-590456 GCA_004363575.1 Solenodon paradoxus
CCCCCCCCCCCATTCTGCCTCTTACAGATTTTTCTCTCCTCAGACTAAGGTGGTCAGGAACTTTAGGTGTCCAGGGTTAAAGGAGCTCATGTGTCCCTGCTGGTACAACAGACAAGATGAATGCATTCCTCTGGCCCCAGATCCTTCCAGAATAGGCCAAAGGGTAAGTGTCATTTTTCTGCCATTTTTGACCATTCTCTGTTCATCATGCCCTCCCCTCAAATATCAGAGTCACAGGTGATTCTGTGACTAGTCAGATCTTCTGATACCTCACAAGAATGTGTGGTCTTGTCAGTTATTTAAAAACTGCTGGGCACCTGTGTATGAGGTTTTTTCTCTCAGTTGGCACCAATGCTGGGCCTCCCTGGTGGCTCTGTCCCCTAGACTTTCATCTCTACACCACCAGCCAGGGGTCACATTCCCTAAGGGCTCCTATTTGGGACTGACCCTTAAAAGGTCAGTGCTGGGCATGAATTTCTCCTTTCTGTCCCAAGGCCCTGCTCCAACCCAGCGAGCCTGGCTCCTCTGGAAAGACTCCTTCCTGCTTTAAAATCCTACCTCTCAGTTCCTGCCTGGGAGGAGCAGCTGCTGAGCTGAGCAACCAGTGGCTCAAGGGCTCCACCATGAGGCAGGAAATGAGATTGTAACAAAACATTTCCATTATTTTCCAGGGCAGTTACTACCTGCAGGAAGCTGAAGGCCAGTGATGGGGGACAGGGGTCCAAGGGAGCAGGCAGATCACAGTTCTGGCATGTCTAGAGCAAAAGGAGACTTGGCACAGTGATACTCCACCCTTCACCCCAGCATCTTTTGCTTCCTGGAAAAGGTAGAAGTCACAGCAGCCTGCTTGACTTTCTCTAGCTCCAGTGGGAACTCACGAGGGCTGGCAACTTATCTCTACATTGGTAGCAGCCGGCAAGATGCTGACGCTTCTTCCATTTTGGAGAATTAGATGAAATTGGTTTTGCTAAATTCTCCCTTCAGCCCTACCCACCGATAGTCTGCCAATTGCAACAAGCGCTGCCTGCCAGCTGCTAGCAGGAGGCCGTGGCATCACCCTCGTCTCCACAGCTTCTCCCCAGAGCTCTCAACACACCCACCCCGGGTCAGGCAGCCATTTGAGGTGAGCTGGAGCCTACAGCCCCTGAGGCTTGGGAGTGCAATGTCTTGATCAGGTGTGTCTGGGGAAACATGAATTTTTGGTGTTAAGCAGAACCGGAAGAGAAATCCAGCTCTATCATGAAGAAAGGCTCATGAATTGGGAGAGCAGATGAGTGAGAGGATTGAGGTGTTTTCTTAGGTGAAAGAATAATAGGGGAGTAGCTGAAAACATAATGTGTCTATACAAATAGAAAATATATGTCCCTCTTTTATGGTACTGTCACTACTTACGCTCACAAAGAAACACTCTTACTCAAAAAGGATATACACAAAATGATGGTGCTATAATACAGTTTATTTCAAAATACTAAACCATAAAAATAACAAAACAACATTTCTTTGGGGGAAAAACAAATTCTATTATCTGCAAGGCTGACTTGATTGACCTAATGTATTTTAGCAAAAATTATTTCGGTACACACAATTCATAAAGCTTTCTATATACAGTGGAGATTAAAATAACTTTATTAAATGACCAGACATTTGAAAAAATCAGTTATAAAACAGTCAAATACATAAGAATATTATGAACCTATGAGAAGACTAGTTATATTTATCTGTTCTCAGAAAAGAAAAAATCATTCTCCAGCCTTCTATTTGCAACTACAGTGTATTTAACAAAACTATATGCACAATTTAAGGGCTTAAATCCTTTTTCTTCCTAAGGACTCAGGAATATCAGATTTTCCTTCAAATCTACAGCTTCTAAAAAGAAGCAGACTACTTAAAGATATACAAACTTCACTTCTGTGCAACTCACTGCATTCTGGGGAGAATAATTCCTATCCCAGAAGAATTGGTGACCAATTCACCTAATTTAGTTCAGCAACAATACCTGATTAAGGTGCTAAATTGGCTTTCATAAAGTCCATCTCCATCAGCAGCTTTCTTTGTTAATGATACTCAGTGAAATTTAGCCTTAGTTTAATATATACAGATATACTTTGGGAATTCTATGACAATAATATTAGCGTACACAAATGCAAATGCAAAGTTCTGAATATTAAAGCTTTTTAAATATGTAAACTTCTGTTTTCTCAATAATCATTTTTTCATGAACAAATAAATAAAATGGTAAAAGGATCAGAAAAATATAGACATTCCAAAATGAGACAACTGTAAAAATATCATATTTCAAGACTGGGATAAGCTTATATTGTAGGAATAATTATTTTTTGTATAATTGGATAGCAAAACAGCCCTGTCTGAAAGCACTCGATCAAATTATCTTTCCAAGTCCTTCCAAGCCATGATTCTACATGCAACAATAAACATTTTTAAACAAATGCGATCTATCACAGGACTGCGTTTTTATATTCCAAAATAATTAACTATAGTACTTGTTTATGTGCTATTAAAAAAGAAGTTATAAACATAATTTTAAGTTTTTCTTTACCTGTGAGATATTTTTTAAAACATCCCACAACTTCTTGATTCCTTAGAACTAAGAACCAAAATACCAAATGTACTAAATAAATACGTAACCTGGAGGCAAGAAAAAGGGTATAGAATACCAAATATAATAAACCAGTGTATTAAAAATCCAGTATTTCAATACTAAGACTCCTTCCTTTCAATAGTTAGGTTTATTGCTACTATAAATAAGCTTCTTATTAAGGCACCTGTCATTGCCTATGAAAAAGATCTGGAGTCAAAAAAAAGGGAATAAACACCGTAAAATATTTCTTCTTTCATTCTGATGTCACTACAGATACCATCAGTTTTAGATGTTAAGTTTTTGTACAGCAGTAGATAAATATCTTTGAGCATATCTAAGTATAGTTAAATGCTTATGATACTTTGACACTTGAATATTTAGGATAACTTAACTAAAGTATGTGATACCTTAATGGAGAAATAGGCAAAGTCAAATCAAGATGGATGACAAAGCACTGAATACAAGGTGTGATAACCTCTAAGAAAATAAATTATACTGTAGGGACAGTAATTATTAGCAGATCTTGACCAAGTCATTTAACTTCTCTGAGTCTCTCTTTCTCTCCATATGTGAACTGTTAATAATAGCTACCTGGCCAATCTCTTAAAGCTGTTGTGAGATCAAATGAGGTGATGTAAGAATCCTTGGTGATCTATAAAGCACTGAACAAATAAATGGTATCATCACAGGCCAAAGTATCTCCAGTGTCTGATATTCTCTAACAAATAGTTATGGTCTGTTCCTTTTGCATCCACTTAAAACTCCCAGTTTTAATCAATTAGACAGTTGAGGAAAGAATTGAACAAAGATTTATGCAAAGAGAATCTCTCTAAAGTTTGGTTTCACATCAAGTAGAGTGAGAATCACACTGCTTGCTAGGGTTCACGCCATTTCTTGACACTGCCTAACGATAAAGAGTGGCAACGTCTCAGACCTTAGCACCTGGCTTTTCCTTAGTGTCTACAGAGAACTAACTCTCCCTCCTGATTTGATATCATGTAAAATGCATAATTCCATTAAAAGGTCTATATCTTATTGACAGTATAAAAGAGTTTCAAGAGCATTAAAGAAATACAGCAGAAGTCAATCACAGGTGCAGTACTCAGTCTGGCACAGTTTGAAATGGCTCAATAACCCTTACTGGATTCTTCCTTGCTTAGTCCACAAGTCCTTCCTCTTTGTAAAAGATGGTTCTAGGCCAGTTTTTCCAAACTACAATCTAAAGAACACTAATTAGATGAGTTGTTAAAAGTAAAAAATAAGCAGTAGGTTTGGAATACGCAGGAGGAAATAAGTTTGCATATCGTAATATGTCTCATTCTTTGATGTACTGATTATATATTCCAAAGAGGAATGGAGGGGACAGCATTCCCCAAACTCATTTGACTACTGAATCCTTTGTTTTCCTCAACAAGATACCTAGAGCGGCTAACAGTTCTTAGAATGATCTTTGGAAAATGCTATTCTAAGGTCATTCACCCTGGTTTTAAATATTCCAGGGCTCTGCTTGGCTATCGTTACCCTTTTAACTTTTGAAGGAACAGAATCAATTTGCTTATAAAGTCAACTTCCATGATAACATCCTGGATTCCATTCCATAAGTATCCTGCCTAAAGCAACTAAGAACCAAATTTCCGTTATCACATACTGAGGAATCTACATGAGTTACTCTGATGTTAATGAGAATTGTAGTCTTTTTTAGGAAATTTAAATATTCTCCTCCTAACATTAAAAACACAAAAATCTAATTCTAGATCTAAGGACCTAGAATCACGATTACTTTGTGAGATGGGAGCATTTAATCATAATATCAAAGCAATTGGCACTATTATTAACAAGAAAAAGAAGTGGTGGTATTGGCTAAGCACTCATTTTTCACCTCAATACTCAGATCCACTCTATAAATTTAGGACTAGTGTTATACTCATTTTAAAGATAAGGACACAGAGCTTTAGAGAGATTAACTGACTTGTCAAAGGTCAAAGTAGTAAGGAGAGTCTCAAGTAGACACCTGTCCCTTCATCCCTTGCTCTTCAACAATACAGATGAACATCTTGTAATTTTTAGCATTTAGGTCACACTCTGGTTGCTTAAGTTAAAAAGTTAAGCATCTATTTATATAAATCCAATTTGATATGACATTTGGGTTTGGATTTCCCCTTGAGCAAACGCCTCTGCCCTAAAGGAGATATTTTAAGTTAAAATAAAAAAAACCAACAACAGAAAAATAGACTATTTATCAGGGATAAGTTCAGATACAAGTTTTTAAAAATCTGCATCCAAGGTGAAGACATTATCTGTGGTTTCTGCCATAACTGCAAACCGCTGATATTCTGAAACTCTTTTCTCAAAGAAATTTGTTTTTCCTTCTAAAGAAATGTTTTCCATAAAATCAAAGGGATTTTCTGCCTGAAAAATCTGAAAAGAAAAGAAATATTGTTAGATATTCTGAAAAAGCCAAATCATGTCCCACAAGAGGAACAACAGAAAACTTAGAACTCAGGTCTCCTAGCACCTGCTGAGTCACCTGTGGAATCACATTTTCTGCTAAGGTCCTGAAAGTATTCAAAGCTGATCATTTTAATATGACTGAGATCACCTACTAACCTCCTCAAGAAAACAGACCAGCATCTCTGGTATGCTAAGAAGTAGAAAGAAAAAAAAACATAATTATTTCAGAAAATTAAAGATTTAACACTAATCTAACTAAAATGTCTTCACAATTTAAGAGATTGAATATACCATAGGTATTACAGGTATTTTTCACAGGTAATATATTATACCATAAACTTTTAAATTACCCACAATGTATTGTGGACTTAAAAGTGTTTCTTGGTTCATAAGAGAACAACTAATCAAAAAATGTATATTAAGGAACCATGGTGAGAGAAGATAAAATGAATGACTAAATACATGGCAGCAAACAATATAAGTGCTCTCTATAGATGTCTTCAAACAAGAAGTGGAACATATGTTGACAAGAAGCTTTGTTATCACTTTTGAATTCAAGAAGCAGAACTGAAGATATGACTTGATGGAACTGAGACACTTCAGTGATTCATGAGGGGCATAAATGAAGGTTTTTTTTAATTTAGGAGTATTCTAGCAGAAATTATGAATACCATAGATAAGGATATATTCAAATAACCCAATTAAAAATGTGCAAACGATTTGTATATGCTTAGTCAGTATCCTTTAGGGAAATGTAAATCAAGATGACAATGAAATACCATTGCAGACCCATTAGGAAGGCAATAATAAAAAAAAGAAAGAGGTGTGCTTTTGAGGATATTGAGAAAATGAAGCTCTCATATACTACTGGTGGGAATGTAAAATGATGCAGTCACTTTGAAAACAGTCTGGAAGTTTCTCTGATGATAAAAAATAGTTGCTATATAATCCAATTATTTCATTCCTATTTATATGTCTAAGAAAAGTGGAAACATATTTCCATAGAAAAACTTACACGTGAATGTTAATAGCAGCATTATTCAGCCAAATATTGGAAGCAATCCAAATGTTCAACAGATAAATGGATAGATAAGATTTGGTATATTCATACAATAGAATATTATTTGAATATAAAAAAGAATAAAGTACTGATACATGTTACATGAATGAACCTTGAAAATATTATACTAAGGAAAGAAGTCAGTTATAAAAGACCATGTATTTTCTGATTCCATTTCTGTAAAACTGGATATACAGAATAGGAAAATCTATATAGATAGGTTAGTAGAAGTGAGGGTGAGAAAAAGAAAAGTGACTGACTTATTTTACCAAAAACTATCATAAGAAGAATTTTTTAACTCTATGAATTACATATTTTAAATTGTCTTGTTTTCTTAATTTATACATTCATGGTTATAAATTTTCCCTCAAGGACTTCTTTGGCTGTATTCTATACAAGTTTTGACATGTAGTCATCTCATTGTCATTGAGTTTATATTTTCTGTAAGCTTATATTTTCATTTTTAATCTCATTTTAAAGTATATCTTTTTAATTTCTAAGTTGACATTTTTTGCAATCTTTTGTCATTCATTTCTAATTTTATTGCATTAATACCTATGAGTTTTATATAATTTTTATAACTTAATGAGCTAATTTGAAGGCCAGTGAGAAAGTGCTTTTTATTTTGTTTAGATTTTCTTCTACAGGAAGCATGTTTTCTATTTCTACAGTTATCAAGTCCCAGAGGGAAAAGTAGAACCTGGGATTCAAAATTTTCAAAAAAAACCAGTCCCTATGGATATATGGGTGTTATAATATAGTGATGGGTTAAAGAATATTGAGTTCACTTTAAGACTTATGTAAGCAAATCAATTTTCCTATTACAAGCATGTTGGTATAACTTGGAATTCATTTTCTTTTATTACAGTTTGTAATTTAAGAGCGCATATTAATAGTTATAACCTTGATTTTCTTCACTAATTACCAATTAATAGGATCCAAAATTAAATTAATCAAATATAAATGGTAATGACTGGTATTACAGTATGTCTGTAGTCAGATACAAAAGCATTAAAGAATTTATAAGGTCTCTTTAAATATAATTTAAACTTACATTTCCAAGTTGAAAAGCAGAACGTATAATTTCTATATACCATGTATACATAGTAAATTTCTGTGACTGTCTCACTTTTGTTTGAATACAACATGATTGTTAACTGTGTTTACTATAGGTCTAGTATTGTTTTAAATGTCTTAAATATACGAATTTATCAACAATCTTTGTCATAAGAATTTTATAGGTGAGGAAATCGAAACGGATGTTAAGCAACTTCCCAAAGGTCATATAGCTAGAAATTGGTGGAGAGAGGATTCAAACTGAGGTATTCTGAATGCAGGTTCTAGCTCTTAAATCATGTAAAAAAGCATACCTCTTTATGAAATTCAGGTATATGATCTCTGATAAACAAAATGACAAAAATAACTGAAAGACAACTGAATTGAAAGAGTTAAATTATGACAATGCTTTCCTAATAATTATTTCTATTCAAAAGTATTAGCCTCAATATTACAATATGGATACATGGGGATTTATGTGAGGGCAAGAATATAAATGCAAATTAAATCCCATTACTTAAAGATAATATTAGAGAGATAACTGAAATTTTTAAAAAGTAACTTATTGAACTTGTTAGTTATAAGACTCATCAGTGTCCTACTTCTGTTAGGAATTTTGTTTCAATAGACTTTGCAAAACCAATTTGTTCAAGCAAAACAAGTTTCTATCATGGGAATTTACTTATCACTTTTTTTTTATTTATTATCTTTCCAACCTTTTTTGTACCCCCACCCCTTCCAGCCATGGGTCTCATACCTGGTTCATGACTTTTATAGCCTGTGCCTTAGATGCCTGAGCCACAGAGGAAGACATGTCAAGAACCTTTTATTTTGTTCTTGTATAAGGTACAGATAGGAATGAAGGTGACCAGAGACAGGCAGGGAGAAGAGGAAGAAGCATTTTATCTATTTTTTCATTTAATTGTTCATCTTGGTTGATTCCCCCCAGGTCCTTAGGATGTATGTGGACTGAACCTAACCACTATTCTACCAGGGCAAGCCAAGAACACTTAAAATGAAGATTTGTATGTAAAAGTGCTTTTGAAGAAATATTTTGGTGACCTCACTTGACTATACCATTTTACCAACAGTCATACATTTTTAAATACCTTACCTTTGAGAATCCAAGTTCCACGAGTAACCTGTCAGCTACAAACTCAATATACTGTTTCATCAAAACACAATTCATCCCAATGAGGCCAACTGGCAAGGCTTCTGTTAAAAACTCCTGAGATATTAAAAAAAGAAAAAAGTACAAAGACAGAATAATAAGTATGTGTTTTTCAAATAAAAAGTTTTTGTTTTATTAATCTTTGAAATCACTGATCTTATTCAAAGAAAATGTAATAGATAAAACTTTTTCCACATGACAATGTCCATTTGTTTATCAAACTGTTGGGGTATCATTATTCATTTTATTTCACATTATTAAATAGTCAGAACACACTGAAACTATTGAATTACATGCATTTAAAAAAAGTAGTTCATGTAGGACCTGAATTCATTTGCTTATTACTCAATAGGGAAAATAAAAGGAGATATTTTGTTCTGAAATAGCTAGAAAAAGATTCACCAAAAAAGACTGTTATGGGGAATATGAATGACTTTGGAAGGGAGTTGGGAAAGAGAGAACTCAGTTACAAAGAAAATGAAAAAGAAATAGAAACTGGTCTATACATTGGGAGATGAGCTGAATTCCAATTATACTGAAAGGCAGCAGGTCAAGTGTTAATAGAAGAAAAATAAAAACTTATTAACCATTTGGATTTCGTTTTCAAAACAAGTAATGATAGTTAATGATAACAAAATGCATGATCTACCTGTGCCTTCTCCCAAAATAAAAATTCTGACTATTATACTATGCAGTATTATTAAATTTTTAAATATTTAACTTTTAAACTAGTTCTTTCAAATGATAAAAATACATCCTAAATAGAACATCTAGGTCTTTCTACTCAGAGTTCTTTCCATGCTATAAATTAAACTTGACCATTTACTGATTTATTCATTCTATAAACATTTGGTACATGATTCAAGTTGGACACTCAGCAGGTTTTCAAGAATATAAAACAAATGAGAAATCATCACTGCCTTCCAGTAGCTAAAAATTCTAAAACTATAAGGTTAAACTAATTTAGTATATTATACATGAAGTTCAATCAATGAAACAGAAAAAAAAGTCTTCAAACAGATTTTAGTATATATAAAACCTTAATATGTAATAAAGACTGGCAAACACCAAATTATAAACTGACATGATAAATGTAATACATTACAAGTTGGTACTGTCAGACTGACTATATAAAATCACAGATATTTGTTTTGACCTACAAAATGGCAATTTTATGAGTCAACCTACTACAATAATGTTACAAATATCAGAGATATGCTAATTATATTGGTTTCCCTGCTTACCTGCTCAATTTCAACAGCATCAACAATGATATCCCTAACTCTTTCTTCTGAAGGCTTATTTACCAAGTATTGAAACATCAGGCATGCAAAATCACAGTGAAGCCCCTAAAGCAGAAGAAAATACCACTGTCAAAGAACATTTATCAATTATTTTCACAGAATAATGTTTCAGATATTATATGAAATAATAAATTCAAGGAATGTAACATGGAAATCCTGAAAGACAGAAGAAGTTAATAGAGCCAGAAACTTTTTTGTTCTGTCTCATTAAAATGCCAGTTTTAATAAATTATAATGGAAATTTTCCGGGTGCCAGCAAATTTTAGTTCATCAACATAAAAAAGGAATTAATTAACAACAACATCAAATCAGCAATCAAAAACATTTTGGAAAGAAAAACAAAGCAAAATAAACTTGCCAAAATGAAAACTAATTCCTTTTCAATGTCTAAAAATTTAAGAAATTATTGGAAAATAATAAGAAACATTTAAAGAATGGGTAAAACTCAGAGACATTTAAAAAGACAACATTTATATTAAATAAAAAATTACTCCAAAAAGAAAAATGACTCTACGTAAAAATGGAAATAAAAATGGAAACTGAAGAATTGAGAATACGATCTGAAGCTGTATAAAATAAAAAAGATAATGCAGATAATATAACCAAAGAAGAATAATTTGTAAAATACCCAGAGAACAGAATGGTTATGAAAATACAAAAATGGAATCTTAAATAATTAGAGCACAGAAGAAGATTAAACCTATAATAATCAGAATTCCAAACACAGAACAGATGGTATAAAGCTGACAACAGAAGAAAAATTTTTTAAAGTCAAAACAAAACAGAAAAAAAATTCAGAGACTAAAGAAATATACAAAGATGATGGAGTACTCAACAAAATTAACAGACTGACACCAAGGCAGTGTCAATTCACCTTTTTAAATGACAAAGAAAAAGAAATAATTTGGTAGGCCACCAAGAGGAGAGGCAGGAGGTGCATTTTAAACGACTACAATTCAGAGTTGCTTAGGTTTTTCTAAATGAATTAACAAAAACCCAAAGACTGAAATCAAAGACTTTATTCCAAGAATCACTTACCTAGTTAAATTGTCATTCCCAGAAAATAAAAAATAAAAAAAAAATCAGTAAACAACCAAACAAACACTTTGAACAGATAATGCCACCCCCTGTTTTTTTAAGGGAAAGACACAGGCAGGAATGAAGGTGAGCAGGCAGGCAGCTGGCCTCCTGGGATGTATGTGGACTGTGCCCAGCCCCTGCTCCACTAGGGTGCATCTGAACAGCTAATCTTAAGAAGTTTTACTAGTGAAACATTTTCCCCAAATCTAACGAAAGAAGCTACTTGAAATTACCAAAGGCAGATTGTCAAATAAACTGCTTAAGGCGTTAAAGAGCATGTTAAAGAGCAGTTACCTAGGACAGAGATGAGTATATCAAAGGTAGGCACTTTTAAAATCAGTAAGTAAATAAAATTAAGTTGAGGTTTGAAACAGTTTCACCTAAAATCCCAGTCGGATTATTTTTAGTTAAAAAATTAATCTGAAACGACAGATGGAAAGAATTTTTTTTAAATGGTATCTTCACCCCTAGCCTCTGCCACAGCCCACCCAGCCCCAGGCCTCAAACCCACGTTCTTGGCTTTACATGGCTTTACCTCAGCTGCTGAGCCACATGGGTGCACCAAATGGCCAGAATCTAATAAGAACATGTTTATTTAACCTACATATTATCAAAACACAAAACTACAATAATTAAAATAATCTGTTATGGCATGAGATTTGACAGGTAATTAAAAAGAAAAAACAGCCAATGAAAAAGATGTTAGCATACTTTAAATCTTAATATACAGTAATGAAGATATCACAATTCCATTGAGAAAGGATGGATTACTTAACAAAAAATATTTAGAAACTTCCCAAGTATGTGAAATATAAGTAGTTAAATTCTAACTTACTCTATACTATACCGTATTTGTAATAAATTCCATACATAAACTTCATGAATTTCAATTGCCTTAGAGTTAAATGTTAAAAAAATGAAGAAAATATGTGTGACTATTTAACTTATCTCTGAAAGTGAATAACATAAATTTCAAGGTTTTTATATTAAAGGAACATATAAAATTAAAAAGCAAAGAACTGGGAAAATATTTACAATAAGTATAACAAAACTAATATTTTAAATTCCATATACAATAATATAACAAATTAATACAACGAATTCAATAAACAAATACTTATAGAAAGAGCCCAATCACTGTACATAGGGAATATATAACACAGAAATAAAAGCCAAAGACAAGAATAGGTAGCTACAAAAAAGGACAAATGACTGCCTGGCATCATTATGAAAACAATGTTCAGTATAAGTAGTAATTAAATAAGTGCAAATAAAACCAATAATGAGATACCAATTAGTGCTATCAAATCTGTCAAATATTTAAATAGATCCAAATTCTTGTGAGGACGTGGTAAGAAAAGACGTGTTCATACATCACTAGGTGGGGCTGCAAATTTTTATTAAATTTCTGGAAAGAAATGGGCAAATAAATAAGACTTTAAAATGTTCAGACCTTATACTCTGGTAATACTACTTCTAGAGACTCTAGTTTAGAAAAAGACTATCAGTGCGCCCTGGTGGAGCAGCAGTTAAGTCAACTGCCTTCAAAGGAACAAACCACATACCCCTGGCTTCCAGTCCCAGGCCCAGGGAGAAGCAATTAATGTGAACAACTAAATAAAAAATTAATAAGATGCTTCTTCCTCCTCTCTTTTCTACCTGCCTACTAGCCTGTGGTCCTGTCTGCACGTTTCCTTTAAAAAAAAAAAAAAAAAAAAAAAACTTATCAAACTGGTATGCCCTGGCGGTTTAGCAGTTAAGTCTGTAGCCTCTGATCTGCATAGTCCACATACATCCCAAGGACCCAGGTCGTGTCTCAGGGTTGGGAGGAAAAACCAGGATGATCAGCTAAATAAAATAAATGCTTCTTCCTCCTCTCTCTTTCTGCCTGATTGCTTGCCTACTTGCCTTCATTTCTGCCTCCTGCCTACACCTTCCTTTAGAAAAATAAAAAAGAAAGAAAAATACAATGAAACTGAGACAAAGCTTACATACAAAGATAGTCATTTTACATTATAGCAAAACAAACAAACAAAAACCCTGGAAATGCCTGTTTCTAATTATAGAACTGTCAAATAAATGATATATTCAGCCATAAGAATGTTACATATTTTAAAAGTTACTGTTTTCAAAAACTGTTTAACAGTTGAGAAAAATGCTCACAATATTCTAAGTGAAAGTTTCCCGGCTCACAAAAAAATGTGAAAAAGGCAGAATACCTCAATTTGTAAAAATACGATGTTTGTGTATGTATCTACATTGATTTAAATGTAGAAAAAAGTCTAGAAAGAAATACAATAAATACTAAAAGTGGTACCACTGTGTGTTGAGATTGAGTGATTTTATTCTCGTAATTCTCTATAATAATCATATGATATTGATAAGAAAAGTTATTAGAAATTTTGACACATATGTTTGGCTCAGGTGACTGAGGCAGGTAAGGGGCAGACCACATAAGGTCCAAGGACCTGGTCTGAGACCAGGGACCGGGAGTAAAAAAGAAAAATAAATTTAAAGACATAAAACAACAAAAAGCAATTGTATTTTATGGCACTTAAAATTTTTCACACATGCTACTTCATTGCATTTTAACAAAATTTTGTTATGGTTTATAGCTGACTGTACTGAGGCTTAGAGATGCTAACTAGACAAGGTCACAGAAATAAGCTGAGCAGCCAGGATTAGTATAGCCAATAAATGTGAACAGAATGGCTATGATGAGCTAACTACTGCAAACAAAGATAGATAAAAAGGTTTCTGCTCTCAAGGAGCTTAAAGTCAACAGAGGGGGACCAGAAATGCAATACATGTTTATATAACAAATTAAATAAACAAATACTTATAGAAAGCGCCCATCGATCACTCCATAGGAAATACATAACACTGGAAGCGAGAGGCAGGTTCAGGTTTCAAAGGGATTCATAGAGGAAAGAGTGGTCAATTTCACCTGTGTGGGAAAGTTTTGAGTTACAACTGGGAGAAGGTAATCAACAGAAAAAAATGATAGGAAAGATGAAAAGGGTAGCACAGACAGAGGGAGACAAGATTTAGTTATTGTTTAGATGTGGCTGAAAAAGAAAAGCAGCAATCTAAAATGACGTAGCTTTCAAATTTGGATTATGGTGAGAAAGTAGACCACTCAGACAGAAAAAAAAACATCGTCTGTGGGGAGAGAGATGATGAGTTTGATTTCTGAAATATTAGGTTTCAGATATCTGTGGAGATTTTCAAGAAAAAACATCTAACACGCACTGAAAGGAATAAAGGGATTTAGATTTCAGCGCTAAAGATACAGTTTTGGTTGTTATAAGCAACTAGATGGTAGCTGATTTCATGGGAATAAATAAGATTAGCCAAGAGGTCGTGAGGCCAAGATGGAAACCCAGAAGTACATTGATATTTAAAGGTGAGCAGATTGAAGAACCGTAATAGAGGTAAGAGGATAATACCATGTCTTAAAAGCCAAGGAAGAAATAATTTCTTATTTGTTTTAATTACTGGATACGTGTGTCACCATAACAATTTTCCAGAAGAAAGAAAAATAAAAGAACACCAAATATGAAATCAAATGTAGTTACAAGAACACTTCATTCCTTACTTCATCTCTGCTGATGAGTTCATTGGAAAAAGTGAGTCCAGGCATCAGACCTCTTTTTTTTAGCCAGAATATAGCAGCAAAAGATCCAGAGAAGAAAATTCCTTCTACAGCAGCAAAGGCTACCACCCTTTCCCCTGAAAGACAAAATATTTCATTTTCTGAAATACCATGTATTACTTACACAGTCATGTGTCACATAATGACATTTTTGTTCTTAAAGTGGTGGCCCCAGTAGATAAGGTGTGTAGTAGACTATACCATCCAAGCTTCTGTAAGTATATTCTCTGATGACCCACAGTGATGAAATTGACTAATGATACATTTCTCAGAATATACACCATCTTTAATCAGTGCATGTCTGCATAAGCTAAAAGACATAACAATCCACTTACAGAAATTGCTAAAATTCAATCCAGAAGCTGAATAAATACAGCTTCCGGAGTGAAAGGTATTTAAATTTCAAAACAAAAGATGACTAAATTTCAAACATTTCTGGCTATCTCTAAACAGTGTTCTGGTTTGTCTTGCTCTTTTCTCAGATTATCTTATGCCATATCAGCTATATAAATTATATCAAATAGTTGTCTGTTAACAGCCCAAGATATCAAAAAAATTTATTTTTATAGACACAATTTAAAAAGTCATTTTGAAAAAAAGTAACAAAAGAAAAGTAAGTTAAACAAGTACTTTTAAGTATATACTGTGTAAAAGGAATTGTCAAAAGACAAACCTTTAGTGTATGTTCAATTTTTAAATATAATAATGATAATAATAACTGTCCTCTGCTCTTTTGAAACAAAAAATGACTTTAGATTAGCTAGGTATATTTTTTAAGTTGGTGAATTGTCATTAGTTTAACATGTTATAATTTTCATCTTATTATTAATAACAGGTAGTTATAATTGATATATTTTTAACTTACATTAAAGTGATGTCATATGGACATTTATTCTAAGATAACTAGACTATTAACTTAATACAAACATTGTGAATAGGAGGAAAATATTCATTTTGATTAGTCTAGGCTTCATAGGAATGCTAAAGAATAAAAATCCTAACAAATAAATATAAAAGCTAATCTTTTTTAAAAGAATTAAAGAATTATGAGGGGCATACTTTAAAAATTTTTGAGAATATATGTGAACTAATAAGAGACTTCCAAAACATTTATTCTAAAAGCTTTGGTGAATATGAAGGCTTGATGATTGTTTGAGATAGGAAAGTAGAATATTTTCACAGTACTGACCTCTATGATACAATACACTAAGAATGCATAACTAATACTTTTTTGATGCTTGAAATGTAATGCATTATAGAAATTATGATTGAATTCAAATATTTAGTGTTATAAAGTTCTTTAAATATGTTTAAAAACTAAGCAGTTTATATCAAGTTTTTAAAATGAAGCAGAGATATCATTAAGATTTTTTCAAAAGGAAAGCTGCAGACAGGAATGAAGGTGAGTAGGCAAGCAAACAGAAAGAGAGGAGGCAGAAGCATTTTATTTTTATTTAGTTGTTCACACTGGTCCTCCACAGCCTCCCCAGAGGACACAAACCCAGGTCCTTGGAATGTATGTGGACTGTGCCTGAAGTCAGATGAAGGCCTGCCTTTGTTAACCTAAAGCTACGAATGGCATAGATGGCACAATTAGTTAATAAAACTTCACTTCCCCATCTGGTTAAAGGAAAGTTCAAAGGTATAGCAAAGCAAGACAACAGCTCCATGTTTATTGGAAGAGAGCCACCCATGTACTCTTCAGTTTTTTTCCTTTCCCACCCCCTTTCCTCTCCCCATAACCCATTTCAGGTACGTATTTTACTCTAAGGCCCTAGATCAGAAAACTAAATGGGATTTGCCTTGAGAATAAGCAATATGGAGAATTTAACTGGAGTCCACGGTGTTGCATGGTGACTGCCACCCTCCTCTATTTTCTCTATTTCTAGGTTATCTTTCTTTAATAATGTCACAAAATACATGGTTTCTGTGTATCATCCTTTTCCACCAGTGTCTATCATACTGGTATTTTCAGTACATATTGAACATGTTGCTATTTCCCTTCTTTTCACTCTAAAGACAGTATTTCTCAAAGTGTGCTTCTCAAACGACTTGTGAATCAGCTACGTATAAATCCGCATTCCTGGCACGTGCTGGCGGCTTACTTGTCAAGTCTGCTGGACACAGTCCACATATATCCTAATGACCCAGGTTTGGGTTCATGTCCCAGGGCATGGATGAGGGGCAGGACAAGTAGTATGAACTACTAAATAAAATAAACAAAATGCTTCTTCCTCCTCTTCCTACTTACCTGTCTCTGCTCACCTTCACTCCTGTCAGCACCTTTCCTTAAAAAAAAAAAAAAAAAAAAATCCAGATTCCTCAGTCCCACCTGAGCTGCCTAAACTCTGCGTGGTGGTAAGATTCTACAGCATTTTCCTACAAGTTCTCCAGTTTATTTTTATGCACATTGACAACCACTGGCTTCTCATTCTCAAAATGAACTGAAGACACTGCAACTATATCTGTGTCTTCCCCAATATATGATATGCTGGCCCATACCTTACACAACATCGCTGATTCTACTGTGGGGTCCAGGCATCCTTGAGGATCCACAGACCTGTCTGTTTTCTCTGGGATACAGTTTTAACTCATCTGATTTAATATGCATTTCTAAAAATGTCATAAATGGAGCACCCTGGTGGAGTAGTGATTACATTAACTGCCTCCAAAGGACGCAGGCCATATACCCCTGGGATTGAGTCCTCGGTCCAGGTCCAGGGGGAAAACAACCAGGGTGAACCACTAAAATGGAAATAAAATTAAGTGCTACTTCCTCCTCTCTCGTCCTGCCTGTCTGCCTGCTTGTTTTTATTCCTCCCTGCATCTATCCTCTTAAAAAAAAAAAAAAATGCCAGCCTGCTTCCCTCTTGACTGGCCCTTTGTCTGTCTGTCTGTCTGTCTGTCTGTCTGTCTGTCTGTCTCTCTCTCTCTCTCTCTCTCTCATATACTTTCACTTCAATAAATCTCACTTGCTTTCTTAAAAAAAAGTCCATAACTATTAAACCTTGTTTACAGACAGATGAAAATAAATTTAAAACAAAAGAAAACAATTTTCATACCAATACTAAAAGCATTATTATCTGTTTACGACCATTCTCTCATGAGTGTGCACTGGCGGTGCTTTCCAGAGCCTATCTGACATGTGCAGTCTGAAAAGCTTACTTCTAAAATATTCCTCCCTTTTCGATTAATATATCTGAATAAAGCTGGATGCTGGATTTTCTTCATATACTTCAACTAAAACAATATTCCGTAGCAAACTGGATGCAGACACAAATACAACCTAGCTGTTTTCTCTTAAGTCAGACATTAAAGAGATTTATAAAAGCATAAATTATGACATTGTTCTCACTAATTTTCTTTGGAAAATACAGTATTTTCAAAATATACGTTAATTATGCTAAAATATAATGGGTTAGTACTGTTATCTTTAAATGAATTAATAATTTTTTTAAGTTTCTTGGTTTTAATTTCTACTATGGAAAGATAAACCCACACAAATAAAAGGGCTTTGGTGCCCTCAATCAATTTTAGGCGCACAAGAGCCCTGACACCAAACATTTTGAGACATGCTTCCTCACATAATGAGTAAAACCAGAAAGTAAAGACCACCAACTATATCAGAGATAAGAATGAGACACGTACTTAGATCAACTCAAATGAAATATCTAAATACTTTAATTACATCTAATAAATATTTACTGAGCTACTACCATGTATAAGATATAATGTTAGCTGCTTCCTTAAAAAGAATGTCATTGCATCTCAACTCATCCAGAAGGGTTTCTGCATTTGTCCATGAACAATAAGCCTAGTGCTGCAGTTTCTTGCCCCAGCTGAGTGCACAAATCTTTTGTGCTTCAGAAACTACCCATTTGTTCCCTGAAAAATATAAAGAATCTGACTTGTTTTAAATCCCTAAAATAAACATTCTTGAAGCAGATACAAATTGTGGATTGCTAATAACACTCTTGTCAGATTCTGTGACTGATCTTTATTTACCTGTAATTATGCACTAACATCTCCTTGTTAGTCTGGGGTCTCGAACTCCGGTCCGTAGACAACACGCTCTAGCTGTCTAAGCTGCCTGAGCCAGAGGTGCCCACTCCGCACCCCGCAGTATCTCAACCTTCAACTCTCAATTTATTAAAGAGAATAAATGACAGCTTCAGATTATTTTAATTACTAGTTTCTAATTAATTAATAAAATGGATGATTCCACTATGGATTCATATTGAGGCATTTGTACTCCTTTTTCATTCTGTGACTTTGATTAGTACCAGACAGTAATACCACATAACTATATCGTGCTAGATCACGAGGCAAATCTGATCATACATACATTCAGATCACATACCAAAAGTAGATTTTCTATCTGCTATCCATCGCAAGGCCCAGTCTGCTTTTTTCTTAACATATGGCATTGTTTCAATTGCATTAAATAAAAAGTCTCTGTAGAAACAAAAGGGTGAGTGAAAAAGTTCATTTCGTTTTCTTAATTGGTATACATTTTCATAGTTAATCAGAGGTATTAATTGCAACGCCATAGAATGGCACCAAATTTGTAATTTTTCTGTATTTTTTAATATCCATTAAATGCAGAATAGAAAGTAATTTAACTCAGATTAGTGGTTTGGACCTTATCTGATACAAAATTGATGAAATCTGAATATTCAATTGCTAAACAGAATGTGTTCCATAGATTAACGGGTTCTATACAATTTTTTTTTTTTTGAAAGGAAGGGTGCAGGCAGGAATGAAGGCGAGCAGGCAGGAGGAGAGGAAGAGAAAGGAGAAAGAAGCACTTTATTTTATATAGTTGTTCACATTTGTTGTTCCCCATCGACCCTGGGTCTTGAACAGGGGACCTCAGGATGTACATGTGACCACTCCCTTGAGGGTACTAGACTGCTAAGCTACCAGGGTATGCCCATGTATACAATTTTTTAAATTCAACATATTATTGAGCAAGAAAATCTTATATTCTTAAACTTCCATATTTGAATAATATTTCCTTAATGTTTCATTTTAAAGCAAATTCTGCTCTTAACATAATCAAGCAAGACGATAATCCTTTGCAAATAAAGTTCTAGTGTTATTACCTTTTCTCAGGATCTCTGATGTAAGTGTCTATTAGCAAACTGTACATCTCTGAGTGAACATTCTCAATGAGAATTTGAAAGCCATAGAAACAGCGAGCCTCTGGAACCTGCACCTCTTGACTAAAACGCTCCACCTAAGAAAATAAGGGAAATATATATCCATTTCTGTGGAGTCTCATTAAATACTGCAAGTCAGAATATGGACATCAGGATTATCACTTATGCCACAAGCAGGCCAGAAAGACATAACAGATTATTTTAAGAAGCACTGTTTACCCATAAAACCTACAGAATGAATTAGTTGCATAATATATTCTTAAGCAGTTAAATGAATTCATCTATTAGGTGGAGATACTGCCTGTAATTCCAAATAAATTTCAGAACATGTACTAAAAATAACTATTTTGCTTTGCAGAACTGACCTTAAGTCATTTTTCTTCCTGACAGGAGATCTACTGAAGCCCCTTCCAGTTCATGAGGAAAGTTGATATGTTTCTATTCTCTTTAACAAGAAAGCATGCCTCCTAGCTAAACATCAACTTTCAAAATGGGGAGCCAGAGAACCTAGCACTCTATTACAGAGCTTCAGAGGGTTATAAAAGACAGATTCTCTATGAGGATTACTATCAAAGGTTGAAAATCAAATTCATGTCTAATTGTAAGTAGCTTTGATTGGTACAACGAACTTGATGTCATGATCTCTTGCTGATCAAATGACAGATGCGTATCTCTTCCTCTGACATTTCAGGAAAACATTTTCAAGAGGTAAGCATTGTCTAATTCATTTCCTTGACATCATATTTCAGGTTTAGTTTCATTATCCCAGTCACTATCATCATTTAACTGGTGCATGAAAATAAAAACAACATTGAACAAAAATCTTACCAAATTTTCATTCACAATTCCATCACTGGCTGCAAAAAAGGCTAAGATGTGAGAGATAAAATACTTTTCATCTGATTTAAGTTTGTTCCAGTGAGGGAGATCCTTTGATAAGTCAACCTGAAATAAAAATATATTTTAAAATATTTAATTGGTGTTAAATTCTTTTCAAAGTGTTTGAAAAACTAACTCAACTCAAAATTAAGGAAAGACATCTCATTAGCAGTAAAGTGTGAAAAAGGAAAAAAATGTTAACATTACTACTAAAGACTGAATATTTGTATGCCTTCAAAATCCATCTGTTGAAACCTAATCCCCAATATGGTGTCTGGCATTCAAGTCTTTGGGGTGTGGAGAAAAGGTTATGAGGCCGGAGTTCTCATGAATGGGATGAATGTCCCTTAGAAAAGACCTCAGAGAGTTCTGTTGCTCCTTCAGTCTTATGAGGACACAGCAAAGACTATGAAGACTATAAACCAGGAAGTGGGCCCTCATCAGATATAAATCTGCCTATGCCTTCACCTCAGAATTCCTAGCCTCGAGAACTATGAGAAAGAAATTTCCACTGTTTGCAACTCATCCAGTCGGTGATCTTATTACAGAAGCCTGAACTAAGATGTTTACAAAAGAGCACAATACAATAAAAACATTATGAAGCACTCTATCTTCTGGCTAGTTGAGAAGCTGACCAGGCTATATTGTCAAAATTTAAAAATTAACATATTCTATTCTCACTACGAAATGGTAATTATGTGACACTGTAGGTGTTAGCTAATGCTGTAGTACTTATCACTAATATGTAAATGTACCAAATCACTATACTGTACTCTTTATATTTATACAAGGTTATATGTCAATTCTATGTATCAATGAATCTGGGGAGAAAACCAGCTACTGTCACTGGGACAAATGAAGGAAGGGGCAAAAGTGGGGGGATACTAGAAACTGGTCAAGAAGCAACTAAGATGAATAAATTAATACTTACAAAGAGCATTGCTTTAACATTTTATACATTTACTATAATTATCTATAGTGTTAGATAATTTAGGAAGCTGTTAAGCAATTGTAGCTATTACTTTGTTGCTAAATAACATAATTTTATACCCAGAAGTAGCACTGAGCAGATAACAGCCTGGGTTTTGAAGCAATATAAAGGTATGGATTCCTCTGAGAAAAGAAATATTTCCGAAAATGTTTATTAAAAATAGTCCTTGGCAAGGACTTAGTACTTAAAATATAAAGAACTCATAAAACTCAATAACAGAAAAACAGGCAATCCAACCAAAAAGTGGGAAGAGGAATTGGAGAGACATTTTTCCAAAGAGGATATACGGATGGTTAATAGGCATATGAAATGATGTTCCCACTTGCTGGCTATCAGGGAAATGCAAATCAAAATGACAATGAGATATCACCTTATACCTGAGAGACTGGTTATTATCCAAAAGTCTGGAAACAACAAATATTGGTGAGAATGTGGAGGAGGGAACACTTTTACACTGATGGTGGGAGTGTAAATTGGTACAACTCTGATGGAAAACATGTGGATATTCCTCAAAAAGTTGAAGATAGAAATCCCATATGATCCCGCCGATCCCACCTCTGGGTAATTACCCAAAAGATACCAAAAACACTCATTTGTAGAGATTTATGCACCCCCATGTTTATTGCAGTCCTATTCACAACAGCTAAGACTGGAAACTACCTAAGTGCCTAACATCAGATGAATAAAGATGTAGTACATATAAACAATGGATTACTACACAGTCCTTAGAAGACATGAAATCCTGTCATTTGAATCAACATGGATGGATCTAGAGGAGACTATGCTAAGTGAAATAAGATAGATACTAGATGACCTCACTCATAGGTGGAATGTGAATAGATAAAGAAACAGATGAAACAAAATCAACCCTTGGACACTTGCAATAGAACTGAGGTTACCAATAGGGAATGGGATGGGGAGGGTGGGGGCAAGTGATGGCAGAGCCTACTGGACAATGATGAAGAATACTTGGTGATCTGGAGTAGGGCAGGGTGTGTTGACATAGTATCTGAGGAAGGGGGAAATTGTACATATGGGGAACCTATACATATGAATTTATTTCAGTGTATAGAATAAGTTACTACAATAAAAAAATAGTCCTTGGAATTAACAGAGAGGTATAGTCTAGAGTTTATGAAATCTATAATTTAAAAGTAGTTTTTAAATATACCTGGTAATATTATTTTGTCTCAAGAGATTTCTTAAATATGTTTCACGATACCTCATAAACATTTGAAAGACCTAACTGTCCTTTGACCTGTCTTTAATTTATTCTAACAAAGGCCTAATTATTTGTTTTGTTTTGTTTTTTCCCCAATGCTGGCTCAGGGTGTTGAATACGGGTCCACAATTTTCATAACCTGCACTTTAGCTGCCTGAGTCATAAAGAGGAGCAAAGCACTAGTCTTTTTTAAAAAATGTTTTTTATTGTAGTAATTATTCTATATATTAAAATAACTTCCTATGTATAGGTTCCCCATTCCTTAGATATATGTCAACACATCCTGTCCTCCATTGTTCTTCACCACTGTCCAGTGGGCTCTGCCCCCATCTCCCATTCCCTATTGGTCCCTCAGTTCTGTTGCAAATATCCAAGGGTTAGTTTTGCCTGTTCCTTTGTTTTGTTTATTTACATTCTACCTATGAGTGAGGTCAGCTGGTATCTCTCTTTCTTCTTTTGACTTATTTCACTTAGCAAATCCCCTCTAGATCGATTCAAGTTGATTCCAATGACAGGATTTCATCTCTTCTAAGGGCTGTCTAGTATTCCGCTATATATATGTACCACATCTTTATCCATTCATCTAACAACTAGTCTTTTTTAACCATACCAAAAAAAGACTAATGTATCATCTTTTGAATTATTTGTGTTCTTTTTTAAAATCCTTTCTCCCATTATTTTATTCTTTAAATGTTTACCAGCATCTACTATATGCCAGACACTATGATAAAGTGTTGGGGATACGAATGAGCAGGGAGGGGAAATTTTTTGACTACATCTTTTTAAATATGCAAGCTAAAATTCAGATCGTATTCTGTGAAGAGTTCAACTCAGGTTTAACTGAAGAATATCTTCCTGGTCTTTATGTATTATACTCTTGAAATTAAATTTTAATATTACAATATGCTCATCCTTAAATATTAAACTCATCTCTTCACTCAGTTTCAAAGGTTGTATACATTTTATTTATATGACACAGGTCATTTTCCAGTCCCAAAATGTAAACTTTTCTGTGCAGCTCTCTCATTTCAATAAATTCTCAATACATCCAATATTGATTCCAAACTATTGGTTATCAGAATTTTCTAGGAAACTTAAAAGAAAAAAATGCCAAACCTCAGACCTTTGTCTTTTCAACCCAGGTTTCTGATGATCAGTCATATATAGGAATAAAGCTAAATCACTGATAAAACAATGAAGTCTAAATTGTAACTTATGAAATTTGTTTAAATGAAAAAAGTGTGGAACTAAAAATTTATTTGACTTCCTTTCATAATATTTGAATACTCCTATAAGTTGCCTATAGAGTATGTACAAACCTATATATATATATTAACTTTTATTAACCAATGTTCCTTAGTCATTGCACAATATTTACATTGACTAAAAGAAAGGTAATTTCCAAATGAATTTCAAGAAACCCAAATTTACAAATACCTTTTTAGCAAGATGAAGGAAAAAGTCACCTGTGTATTCTATTTGTTTCTTCAACCACATTTAAGAAAAAAACTTTTTAAAAACCACAAGCAGTTAGGGACAGTCAGGTGCACCAAGTACTATGACCTCATTTGAAAATACTAGGTTTTTATTGGTTTTTGGTTTCTTTTTTACTCTATATGCTAATTATAATATAACAAAGATATATATATATATAAAGCATCATAATGAAAGGGGCAATTAGGTGAAATTAATGTAATAGAACCTTCAAAAATTAGTGCCTTCTCATTTTTAGTTTAAATTTTCCATTCTGTGTGAAATATCTTATATTTTAGTGCTTACTATTTGCCACATAACATTCTAGACATCTCATTAATCCTCGTAACAGCCCAATGAAACATGTACTATTAGGCTGATTTACCAGTAAGAATACACAGAGAAGTTTAGTAACTTTCCCAGTTCCACCAGCTGATCCTGGTAGAGCTAGGATTTGTACCTAGGCTGTCTGGCTCCAGAGCTTGCATTCTTAACATGTGTTTATATGTATAGAATCAATCTCTGGAAAAACAGATTGAAAGACAGATAGATGGGTTCAATTATATCTATCCAAGTAGACATACCTATCTATACAGATAAATGTGCACAGAGTATGCTATGCAGATATTACCCATCATATTTAAAGATGAAGATAATGACTATTTGTGTGTGTAGTTAGACTATAGAGCTACCTCTTAGATGATCATATCAGCCAGTATCTTCACATTTGTTTTGTTCAGCTCATTTCCTAAGTGGAAAATACCACTCTAGCAGAAAGCATTCTACAGCTGCCTTGTCTGTTAGGGCAGCTGTGCCAGGTTTGATGTGGCTGAGGGTTGGGCCAGACTAGCAAGAGCAATGCGAATTCAGCCTGGCAGGCTCAGAAGTAAGTGGATTGGCTGGGTGGACAAACTCTCCTTGTGAAAAAGATCCTTCTGTAGAATCAGATACATCTTTCAATGAAAGTGGGGTTTCTAAGGTTTTTACTCATATTTTTGGCTACAGTTGCCAATTCATATATTCTGCTGACCATAAGTAAAGACTAGTCTCATTTGATCATCCAAACGAAAAGTCTGCTTAAAAATAGAGAATGTTCTAAAACACACTGGAAGTGAAAATTTGGCAGACTAGAATTCCATCTTTGCAGCAGGAAACGTGTTTAGGGTAGTAGTCTAAATATCAAACATTGGAGGACACCGTATTTAGTCTCAGTAATTTCAAACATTAGCTTGTAAAACTGAACTTGTTCAACATAAGAAGTTAACACTTTCAAATCCTGTAAAGGAAGATGTGAACACTGTACCTGGAACATGAAGGTGAAGTGATACCACTTACCTCTTCTGCTGTCCAGAATGAAGCTTGTGCCTTTTTATACATTTTCCAAATATCAGGGTACTGAATTGGAAAGATGACAAATCGCCGAGAACTCTTCCTTAGCAGTGGTTCTTCGTTTGACTTCACTTCATTTTCACTGGTATCTGCAGATAATCTCTTCAGAAAATAAAGAACAAACACCCAGTTTTGTTGTAGGCGCTTCCTCTTTATTCATATTTGAACACACATCTGGCGGAGTTAGGAAAACAGCCTACATTTGAGAGCCAGTCTTCCTGGGTTGAGGCTGACTTCTTTGAGCATCAGTTTCCTCGTCAGTAAAACAAATACCATGATTAACTTTGATGATTAAAAGTGCTTTAAACAGAAGCAAGTGGACAGTAAGCACTCAAAACTTAATGTTATTGCTATTTCGAGGGTAAGCACAATACTTAATAAGCGTCATGGTGGACAAATATCCAACTTTGTGGGGAAATGTCCCTTCAGTGACTCTCTCCAAGACAGAATGCTGGCACAAACAGGTTACTGTTATAAGTCACTTTTTTATTTTAATGTCTTCTTTTCTAATCTTAACTGAAACACTGTAACACTTATCAAAACAATTATTATCAACAATTTATCAGTCTTTGTTTATCTGAATCATATACCAAATTGTCATTGTTATTTACATGTCACATTACTTTATAGCAAATAGTTACACTGTCTCAAAGCTTTGTGGAATAAAGTGAGGAATATATACCTATATGCTTACTACTTGGAAGCATGATGGCACTCTAACAGGGAACAATGTCAAATGTTTTTTAGACAGTCAACAAGAGTGTCAAAAGAGTTGTGTCAGTGTGTTCTGGTGGCTCAGGTGTTAAGCCTGTGCCAGGGGTGCAGTCCAAACAGAGTCCAAGGACTAGGGTTCATGTTCTGGTGCTGGGAGGGGGTGGGGGGTGGAACAACCAAGATGAATGACTAAATACAAATAAATAAAATGCTTCTTCCCCCTCTCTCTTCCTGCCTGCTTGCCTGCTCACCTTTATTCTTGTCTGTACCTTTCCTTTAAAAATAAGTAAGTCGAGCTTAACTATTCTTCTGCTGTGTCAAGCCAGATGTGTTCCTCCATCCTTAGTGTCACCTCCACCAATCCTTACACCTCTTGTAGCAAGTGAGAAGATAAGGCAAAGCAAGATGAAAGGCCCAAAGCAAAGTATGAAACTATACAAATACAGGTGAGTCTTGCACACGACACAGTACTGCCATTGTAGTAGGGATTGTCTTACTTATTAACTACTTACTTGAGGGTGTGGGACCTCCCCAGATAGAGCACTTGAGAACTAGAAAGCAGAGACCTGCTTTTATTGATGATAGTGTTTCCAGAGATCTATGTCAAATATAACATCAATAAACATTTGATAAGGTCAATGGTCTGCTAATTTCTCTTTATCTTGTGTTCAGATTATTGGATACCTTTAGCATTTTTGAATTTAACATAAAATCACTCAAATCAAGCCTTCCCTGAGTACCGCCCCCCCACCCCAAGAACCCAAAGGCCTGGATTGAGTCCCTAACATAGCACATAGTTCACTACAACTTAATTCCCTGTTATTTGTCTATAGTGCCCTTAGACTAGCTCCTTGAGAGTAAAAACTAACTTCACTCTTGGAAACCCTTAGCATAGTACCTGACACCTAGTCATTATTTATTCTACAAACATTTAAGGAATTGTTGAAAATGTAAGTTGTAAAGTTCTTGTTATCACTGAGGACTAGCAATCTCAAGAGTCACAAGATACTGAGACACTGCAGTTTCTGACTCTAGAACGTGAGGTATACGTAAAACCTGGTGCTCAGAAGCAAGATACCAGGTGACCTCACTCGTAGGTGGAATGTGAATAGACAAAACAAAGGAACAGATGAAACAAAACCAACCTTTGGACACTTGCAACAAAACTGAGGTTACCAAGAGGGAATGGAATGGGAGGGAGGGTGGGAGAAATGGTGGCTGACCCCAACGAACAATGTTGAAGAATACTTGGTGATTTGTGGAGGGCCAGGTGTGTTGACAAATATATAAGGAACGGGGAACCCTTACATGAGAGTTTATTTTAATGTGTAAAAATAAAAACAATTAATAAGAAAAATCATTGTGTTACCACTGACTCTTGGGATTTTCTGATTGGCCTTTTAAACATTGTCCCTATACTTAAAGAAAGATCAAAGGCCTATTATAGTGGATAACTATTAAAGTGGCTACATAGTACCTTTTATGACTACCCTCAAGGAACTTACTTCAGTGAAATAGAGACCTGTTAGAAAGGCTTAACAAGTAAGATATTCAAATTTAAAGTCCAATTGAAGCTGTACCCTGGTGGCCTAGCAGTCTAGTACACCCTGGAAACAGTTTCACATACACCCCAAGGTCCCTGGTTCAAGACCCTGCAACTAGGGGGAACAACCAATGTGAACAACTAAGTCGACACGAATAAAATACTTCTGTCTCTCTCTTCCTGCCTGTCTACTCACCATCATTCCTGCCTACACCTTTCCTTTAAAAAAATAAAGTCCAATTGAAAAAGCAGTCTATAGTCAAAGAATATTTCTCTCTCTCTTTTTTTTTTTTTTTTAAGAAATGTGGAAGCAGGAATGAAGGGAAGCAGATATTAAATTTTCACTTTTAAAAGTGTTTTTTCTTTTTAACCTTTTAAAACAGTAATGAAAGTAATAAAATGTTTTCTACTATACAGAAAGGAAACTACCAATGCATGCACTTATGTTTCCAGGCTGTCATTTTCCTCTTCATTCTTTCCTTTTTTCAAAGATCTAGACTCCAGGTGAAAGTTTCTCTAGCTAGCTCTGATTAACTGAAGAATGCCATGAGATTAAAAGGCAGTTAAAAACAAAACAAAATAAAAAAACTTCACCATTTGTATTATTTTTCATAATGAAATAAGATTTTTTCAAAATCGAACAAAAATAAAAAATTAACAATAATAACAATAACAAAGTAGAGGGCTCTTAAAGTTATTGAGAGGTAGTTGAAAATTAGCTAAAGAATCATAAGAAAATGATAAATGCCTTAACCTATTTAACTTAAAACATAAATTTACACTTATTTACTAATCTGCTATACAGCTGAAGCTTTTTGTTGTCAGTTTGGCTCTCTGATCGGAGTCCAAGTCTTTCTAACATAAACACATCACAATGCATTATCCATACTTTCTAGTTTTAACATACTTAACTTAGAACAACGTACATGCGGAATCATATCTCTTTTATGGTTCCCCCAATCTTTTTTATACTTGTGTTGCTTACACTTAATTCTACAGAATTTATTTTTAACAACTCATTTTATTGAGTTTTCCAAAGCTTTTAAGTTTTCATAAGAAACTCCACTCTCTTTTAATAT
Organism: Solenodon paradoxus; assembly: GCA_004363575.1. Taxonomy (NCBI): domain Eukaryota; kingdom Metazoa; phylum Chordata; class Mammalia; order Eulipotyphla; family Solenodontidae; genus Solenodon; species Solenodon paradoxus. Next base: position 156,088 of record RJWH01000441.1, read on the forward strand.
GCATATTTTTCAGGTTACATACTATTTAATGAAATTATAATACAATTAGTTTAAGTAAGAGTGGAAATAAGACAACTGCTCCGACAGGTATAACTCAACCAACAAGCGCAAAAGTACCTGGGTCTATAAGAGAGCAGTCTACTAGCCATATTCATTCAAAAGCCTATGGGTATCCACTTATTTTATAGTGTTAATAAATTCATGAAATTGGCCAGCAGCAAACTGATTAAAAGAACTTCTGATAAATATGCAAAGAAATTATTTACTAAGTTTGGCAAAAACCTTCAACTATCATCTATACTCCATTTTAAAATAGGTTCATTGAAATAGCCTCGCTATTCCATTTTATAAGTAATGCTTTAAACATATATTAACTTAAATAAAATTATACTCAAGAGACAAAAGTGGATGGATTTAATCAATTAGTATTGCACTTATGATTTTGTTTGGAAAATGGGCTGCGGTCTTAAAGTCATAAACAGGCTTTGAATGTCAATACAGGTTTTCTCCCATATCCAAAAGTAGAATGTTTCTATTTGACATGATTTGGTTTATTTGGGGGGAATGCTCGGAATGCTATTACCATTCATTTATACAGAAATTTTTTGAGTTTTCCCAGACCCCCAAAATAACCTACCAAATTATACCAAATAGGAATGTTTTCTTTCTGATAACACAAATAAATACATACACATATTTATACACACACATATATATGTATGTATATACATACATGTGAATTTTATCATTTTCCTATTGTCATTTTGATATAACTGTTTTGACACTTTTTTACTTCAGTGTTACTAGACTGAGGACATGAACAAAAAAATTTAACTTGCAACTTTTAAAATACAAACACCATCTCAAAACTTTATCTGAGGCTAGGGAGGGCATGTTTATTTTGCATATTAAATGAATAGTAATATGTTGATTTTATTTTAAATTTTGGGACAGGTCAAAAGGGGCTGCTTTGATATATAACATCTTGGCATCTGGCTTCTATCATACAGACTATTGGGAGTCCTTGAAAGTTTTAAGCAAGCAAGAAACAATTAGTTCTGTGTTTTAAAATCATTTTAGTAGAAAGATTTTTAGATTAGAAGATAAATTGGTGGAGAGAATAATTAAAAGATTATTGCACTATCTTTCTCTTATCTGAACTAGGATATCGGCAGGAGAAACACAAAAACTAAGAGATATTCAGAAGATGATAATCATTAATAAAATTTAAAATTTTGGACAACAGGAAGAACTGAAGATGCCCTTGAGGTTTCCAGCTCTAGCAACTAGATCATAATGAGAAATAAGAGACACATAAAAAGTACTCAGTACCTGGAGAACAACTGAGGACATCAGATAAAAATTCTTGCTTCTTTCATTAGAGGTTTAACAAAGCTTAATTTGAATTAACTACCCCAACCAACCAAGCAACAACAACAGTGAAGAGTTATAAACACAAAAGTCTTTAAAAAGTCATCTTGGCATACCCTGGTGGCTGAGGTGTGGTCTTTGGCTCTGGCATAGTTCACATGAAGTCCAGAGACCTGAGTTTGTGACCCTGGGTCAGGGGGAAGAACCAAGATGAACAACTAAATAAATAAATGCTTCTTCCTCCTCTCTCTCCCCCTCTCTCTGCCTACTCACCTTCATTCCTGCCTGCTTCCTTCCTCTTAAAAAAAAAAAAAAATGAATAAATTAACTTGGTTAATAAAGCAGATAATAGGTTCAGTTTCAAGATATCTAGTAGGTGGTTGAAAATATAAGAGAGAGGAGAGGTAGAGATCCCATTTGCAGTAATTAGTGGATGTGATTAGCCAGAAAGAACATCTGAGGATGCAGCCTAGAGAATACTGATATTAAAAGGGTGGATGGAAAAAAGGAACCAATTAAAACTGAAATTAAAACAGAAATGGGACTGAAATGGATGCAAAGCAAAGACAGAAGGGGTCTGATTTGGTTGAAGCAAAGTTTCAATAGATGAGACAGAGAGGAATTCCAAGAAGGATCTATATACTCTTGGATATCAATTTGTTTAAGAGGTTAGGAATTAATTTTTTGAGACAACTACATTCAAACATTTGGGGGGCTGGACGGCTCATACTCCAAACTCACCCATTTATTCCTATTCTCTGGGTGCGGGCCTTCATTCCTATGGGTAATCATGGACAGTTTCTGGGTAGGAATTAACATGAATAGGGGTGGCATTAGAAGGATGAATGGGGATGTATCTTTGCGTAGGATGAATTGGAAAATAAAATTTCAGTAGCAACTGTGTTGTCAATTTCAGAGGTACAAATGACAGCCTGAATTAAGTTATGGCAGTTAGTGTGAAAAAGTAGCTTCAAAAGGACTTTGCCAGACTCAGGAGATGGGTAATTCTGGTGGGAACTGAGACTCTTGAGAGCTTTTACTGAGGAGATGTGATATAGGGACACTGGTATAGTGAAGTAGTTTAGCAATAGTCAACATGATTAGACAGTGGGTAAAACTGGAGACAGTGTTACAAAGTAGCCAATGAGATCAGAGAGATGCACCAGAGTTAAAGAGAATTTAATAAGGAGTTTTATTAGCCGGCGGCTGTATGGGGAAAACAGATCTAAATCATACAGCCCCCTGTGTACACAGCTCAGGTTTTATATAGACACACAGAGAGGTGCAGAGAACAAAGGCAGTTAATAATTTTTGACAGGCATAACCATGGTTATGCAGGTTCCCTATAAATGACATTTTTAACATTATTCCATTATCTGAGGTCCCCATTTGCACAAACAGCTCAGCCAGGTGCCAGGAATGTTTTGCAATTAACCTTAGGGCATCCAAGTGTATAGGGGTATGTGACTGCATATTGTTTTAGACATTCCTGGGTCACAAGACTGAACTTGTGAGATAAGAGTGTAAGATGAAGTTTTTCCAATTCCCTGTTTCAACAGAACTAATGGTGGTAGCTGCACAAGTGTGAAGAGATGAGACTGAACATTTCGCATAGGCATTATCGACAACATTCCACTGTCTTTCAGAATGGTGCTTCTAGCTGCTGCCTGCTGTCACACTCACACACTATTTATAAACAGCATTTTCATTCCTACCAAATCTGGAAAGCAGATTGAATACTGGACCCGGAACTGGGTTTTAAACCTATTTCACCCACTGAGCTGTGTGGTCTTGGGCATGTCACTTAATCTTTCCTGGCCTAAAACATGAAAACAGGACTTATAAATTAGATTAATAATTTCTAACTTTGAGAAACAGGTGAAAGCTATGGACCCTTTTCTCACAAGAGTGACGGTCATCTGCACATACAAAATCTACAAAATTCAAGAGGTTCAAATAAACCCCCTGCAAGATTATCCAAACACCCTTTAATGTGTATTAGGATCACCTGAAGTGCTTTTCATCTTTATATATATATATATATATATATATATATATATATATATATATATACACATATATTTAAAGGACAGGTAAAGGTAGCAATGAGGGTAGGCAGGCAGGCAGGCAGGGAGAGGGAGAAGCATTTAATTTAATTTTATTCTTATTTATTTGTTCCCACTGGTTATTTGCCCCTGGACCCAGGACTTGAACCAGGGGTTTGTGGCCTGTGCTCCTTTGGAGGCAATTGACCAATTACTCCAAGGAGCACCTGAAGTGCTCTTTTAAAATGCAGCCCCAGGCAGGTCAGGGTGACCTAGTAAAAAAGTCTGTCATCTCTGGCCCACAAACATGTCAAGAAACCAGGTTTGTGACACAGGACTGATACAGGGCCAGAGGAACAAACAAGATGAACACTAAATAAAAGTGCTTCTTCCTCTCTCTTCCTGCCTGCCAGCTTGCCTTCATTCCTGCCTGCACCTTTTCTTTTAAAAAAAGAAAAAGAAGTCCCAGTGAGGAGTGAGAACAAAAGGTGGCTGGGATCCAATGGATAGAGGTGGAAGATTATTTGAAATTTGGGGTGGTCATGGTGTGCTTTCATATATTTGATGAAGAGTAAATTTGTATATCTAAAACTCACATTGTTTTGTAAATCAAAGCTACCTCAATAAAAACAAAACAAAACAAAGACCACCGCAACTGAAAAAAAAAGGCAGTCCCACATCATCACAAGTTGAGGGGTGTTTACAATTTGCTAATTAGTTACTAAATGTTTACAAAATCAAAATTAAATTAAATCCTAAATCTGGAATCTACAACTTTCTAAAGAAATGTAGGACAAAAAGCATGAATCTCTGTGAGCTTAAATCAAAGATACTGTAAGGTTTTTCTGGGCTCCGCGAGGAGAAAAAGTCAATCAGACAAAAAGGCAGAATAGTCAGGGCTTTATTGGACTTTGCACACCCGGGCGAAATTCCCAAGTCCGCAGAGGGCCCGGAAGTCGCGGGCTGGGAAGTCGCGCTTGAACAAAAGGGACCAGGCTCTTTAAGCAGAGGAATTTCGCGGGCTTCCTATGTCGCGATTGGGGATTGGCCGTGTGAATCCAGGTGTGGGGGTCGCATCCCTTATTCTGATGTCATCCACCTTTTTCCCGGGCTTGGCTGCCGTTTTCCCGGGCATGGCCGCTGTCCCGTCTTTCTGAGCCAGCCTAACAGATACCACAGCCAATAACAAGTTCAAGCTAAGTACAAAATGTATTTCCTTTGTACACAAATGGTTTATAAGTATTTGCAAGACGGTATGAAAACTATGGAGCAATAATTTGAACTACTCTACAGCCTAATAAATCCTATTTATTTACTATTATGTACTTGTTTTGTCACAGAAGCAGAGAGGATGAACATGTTAAGTTAGGTTTTACTGAGCACCCACAACTTCCTTGGCACTTTGCATACAGTTACTACACTTAAACCTCTGAGAGGGAAGTATCACTTCCACTGTATAAATGAAGTGACACCCTAAAGTTTCGCAGACAGTAGCCTGGTCTGAGCAAAAGTGGGCTCCTAACCTGATTGTTTTCACTGTTAGGAGGATTTCCCCTTGTCCCTCTACCAATTATCTCCACCCCGCTTCACCTGAGTCAATTTTCACACGCATCCTCCAACGCCTTTTAACTACTCCCAGAGATGGGATGCATTTCTTTACGAGACGCACCAGTCGCGGTTCTACGCGTTTCCGCAGCCCAGGTTCCAGACTGGGAAGGATGGAAAGAGAGTATGGATCCGAGAAAGAAGAGAATGCTGCTCGCCCCCGCCAGAAGCCTGAGAGTATTGCCCTAGGCTGGCCGCAAAACAGACCAGTGGAGCCCGGCTCCCTCCTCACTAGTCCCGGGGACGGCGTCCCGGGTGCTGTCAACAACAAAACCAGGTGGCGGCAAGAATTCATGGCAGGGCCTGCACGGGTTTCCCAAGGCGATGGGTAAAATTTCCTATAGGATCCTGCACCTGGTCGGTCCCTTTCTAGAGGACACCAGTGACAATGCGGCTAGAGAGAAAGCGGCAACATTTTACCTCGTTCAGTTCGGGCCTGGCCGCTTCCGGCCTTTCCGGGTCACCCATCGCGCAGACTCCGCCAGAACTACTGGAGCTGAGTGTACCGAACACCGCAGGCCAGCTCACTGTGTTAGGACGCAGGTGGCCCCCGGGGCCACCGGCTACTCCCCGCCCGGCTGGAAGTCCGTTCAACTGCAGCTGACCTCGCCCCGCTTCTTTGCCAACCTACTGAGGGGCTTTCTCTGTGCGAACCTGGCCCCGCCTTCCCGCCTCAAGGACCGCCTACTCCGCCGGCCCCGCCTCCTGCCAGCGGCTGGAGAAACTGCCCTTCGCAGCTCTTTCCCTATCGCCGCCCGGCTTTTTCGCCTACCCATTGAGCCACTTTTTCCTTACCGGCCTGGCCCCGCCTTCCCGCCTCAGGGACACGCCCACTCTGGCCAGCTCCGGCCCCGCCTCCCGCCTGCGGCCTGAAGAACCCCGCCTCGCATCGTTCTACTGCGCCGGCCCCGCCTCCCACCTGAGGGCTGTGAAACTCCGGGGGAGCCCGCCCGGCCTAGCCTGCTAGCCGGCCGCCTGCTGGACTCCGCCTGCCGCTTTCGGCTCCGCCTCTCGCGGCCCTGGGCTCGGCTTACCTGGTACCGGAGTTGCCGGACCAGCCAGGTGACATCTCCAAGTCAGGATGACCCAGCTGACCCTCGCCGTACCTCAGAAACCCGGTATGTGGCGGGAACTCGGCCTGTCCTGAGACTGCCAGGTGGCGACTGAGCCGCACGCAGGGGCACCTTAGGTGAACGCGCCATGCGTGTGTGAAGTGGGGGGCGGGCAAGCCACGCTGCCGGTGCAGGAGGAAAACTACACCGTTAAAAATGTAATGAGGAGACAAGGCTGCCTGGGTTCGTGTGGAAGCCACTCGGAGAAGTGGTGGCTCGGAAAGTGAGAGCGCGAGACCCGAGTGGGCGAGGTGGGACTGGGGAGTGCGCCCGGACGCGACCGTGGCCAAGTTCGGGGAAGGGGTTTGAAAGCGGCGGAATGGGCTCGCCACGCTGACCTGTGTTCATAGTGATGGCACTCGCCGGTGTCAGGAGCGACACTGGCCACTGCATGCGAAGGAAGTTACTGCAACTTCAGCCTGTCTCGCGAGGCAGAGCGCCTCGTCCCCCACTGGACAGACGGCGAATCTCTGTCTTGGGAGAATACGGTGAGCTACGAGGTGGGAGAGGCCTCGGCTCCCCTGCTGCACCGTCTTTTGTGAGGAAATAGAATCTTCGAGAATTTGCATTATCTGTCACAGACCACAGAGCAAATAAACTAAGAGCAAGAAGTCTATTATTTAATTAAAACCATAAACCAGTGCTATGTGCCAGGTGTCAGACTCAGTATTAGGTACAAAAATGTGCAAGTTAGTGGAAAAAAGAATGTGGGTCTTGCAGCCATATCATCATGGTGGTGAATTTCAGCTCTCCATTTATCAGGTGTGCTGCCTTAGACAAGTTGAGTCTCTCGGAGTCTCCCCTCTTCTCTGCAGAAGAGTAAGAAGAATTCCTTCTTCTTAAGATCGTTGTGTGGATGTACTAACATATTACTTGTAAAGTACTTACAAGTAGGATAGGAAATTAACTTGATTTAATGATCTTTTCAAAGGACACTACTCGTCAGGCCATCCTAGAGGTCATGGAACAGAAAGGTTCAGATCAAATTGAGTTTCATGAATCACATAATTTATTAAGTTAATTTCAAACGAACATCAAAGAAAAAGAAATGGAGTTGCTATCATGTTTATGATAGGGTGTGGTGAGGAGAGTGAGTGGAAAGACCACACTATCCACATCTTAATGTTACTCAATGTTGGTATATTCTGTCTGTGCTGTATCAGCCTTTCTGGCTGGTAATGTTATTATAAGGGTTAGCATTGCGGATGACCAAGAGGTTTTAGCAGAGAGAAGTGGAGCCAAAAAACACTTGCTCTTTCAGAGAACCAAGCAGACCTGGTCATAGTTGTAACTTGATATAAAGTAGCTTGCTGAACAGCTATGAGTTTATCTGTGTTTCTTAGGGAAGCACACATGCAGGGCCAGAATGAATGCCACTAATTGGTGATTGGTTTCAGAATAATTTAGTTGTCAATATGGAATGACAATCTGACTTGATCTTTACCTTATGAATAGTTCAGATTTACTTGGTCCTCCCAGCCCTTTCTATTTGTGACACTCATTTGTTTCCTTCTTTTTATCTGTGTTCAACACAGATATGCTCCGTTTATTATATCTTTGACATGCCTCACAGGTTAATAACAATTTTTTTTTAAAGGAAAGGTGCAGGCAGGAATGAAGGCAAGTAGGCAGGCAGGCAGGAACAGAGAGGAGAAGAAGTATTTTATTTATTTTTATTTTAGTTGTACATCTTGGTTGTTCCCCCTGACCCTGGAACACGAACCTGCGTTCTTGGGACATATGTGTACTGTGCTCAGCTAGAGGTGGTGAATCTCCAGCTACTCTACCAGTTCATGCCTGATAACTTACTATTTATACTTATTGCATCTTATGAATCTCCTTAAGTCTTACAAGTTAATTGCTTCCATACTCAGTTTCTTTCCATTTCTGTAACAAAATTAAATAGTCTTAAATAATATAGCAAAACTAAATTACTGTATTTAAAATTGTGTCTGGCATATTGTAAGCAGTATGCATTTGTTTCCCTTAAAATGTTTTAAGTTAATAGGAAGAGAAAATGTAAAAAAATACAATGAAATGTAAAAAATATAACTGAAAGATCTCTTGGAGTAAGAGGATTCTACATCCTCATAAAGCCTTGACATATTTTCCAAAAATAGCCACACCAGCATTTCTGGTTGCATATGATTACTCCTCCTATCAAAAGGTGGCATCTTCCATGGTCTGAATGTTTGTGTCCCCCAAAATTCATATGTTGAAAAACTAATGCCCAAGGTAGTGGTATTTGATAGGCCTTTTGGGAGGTGATTTGGTTATGAAAGTAGAACCTTCATGAGTGAGATTAGTGCCGTTATAAAAGAGTCTTCAGAGAGCGCCCTAGCCCTTTCTGCCCTGTGAAGATACAATGACAAGTCTGTGACCCAGAAAAGGGCCTTTGATCATGCTAGCACCATGTTCTTAGACTTCCAGCCTCCAAAACAAGAAGAGTTGCTTGTAAGTTAGCTCAGTAGAATGAATTAAGATAGAAGGTGAATGACTTATTTTCAGTAAATAGAATACATGACTTCCAAGTCTAGTTCATGAAGGACAATGCAAACAGCTGTCTTTCAAACTTAGGTACCATGCTAGAAGAAGCCCAGAACTAGCAGGGAGGTGTGGGGGGCGGGGAGGGAGAGAGAGACACCCCTGTGTAGGAAGGAAATGAGGCACCCAGCCATATAGCTACCAACCTAAAACCATATTTCACATTCACCATAAATAAAGCTTTTGTCTCAAAAGAATTGGCAGGCATTGGAGACTTTAAAAAAATATATCAAATATAGTTCAAAAACCTTCTTCCTCCTTAGAAATTTTAGGGTAAGTTGTTGAAGACAGACTAAAGTTAAACAAGGTTACTTTCTTTTACTCATTATAATAAGTGTGAGAACTATTGGAAACAGCTTAAGTACCTATAAACAGATGAGTGGACAAAAACGATGTGGTATATATACACAATGGAACACTACTCAGCTATTAAAAAAAAAGATGAAATCCTGCTATTTGCAACAGTGTGGAGGGACCTAGAGGGAAATATGCTTAGTAAGAATAGTCAAAAGGAGCAAGACTTTGTATAATTTCATTTAGATGTAGTAGGTAGAGAAAACAAACAAACAAATGAGCCAAACCTAACAAAAATAGACCTTATGCTATAGGACCAAGAGAAGGGGAAAATGAGATTGATAAATCAGATAAAAGGGATCAGTAACATGATGAAGAATAGAACTGGACTGTTGATAGTGAGCTTAATGTACTATATACAGATGTTGATTTATATTGATGCACTCTTTAACCTATATAATAGAAAGTGTTCCATTGAAAAAAACAATAGTTTTTGTACACAGAGCGACATGGTAATACTTAATATCTCAAAGGTATAGCGCTCCAGATGATGATAGAAATCAACAGTGGTGTTACAATAGTATGCTCCTAAATTGACTTGAAGTTGGTCACTGGAATTTATTCATAATTTTATAAATATAAGCATATTGGGCACCAGCAAGGCAAAAGTATATAATTACAGTTCTTAAAGAACTGTCTCAAAGGGGAAAATTAAGCAAATACACTGTTTTGGAAGAGTAAAAAGGTAGACCACCTAAACCAACTTTGTTGGAATAAAGGGTGGAGAGCAGAGGGCAGATCAGAGCGAGCTTCGTGGGGGTGCAGGGGTGGCTAAACCCAAATCTGAAGTGTGAATAAAAACCATTCCAAGATGAAGAGCTATGAAGAGAGAACAGTAAAGTCAGGCAGTATGTGTGCAGGCTCCATGGTGACATAACCCATCATGGGACTGTAATTATTTCACTATATCAGGGAGCAAGTAAAGCAATATTCTAATCATGAAGCCTGGTATCTCGTGTTAAGGAGTCTGGACTTTAAGGGCCATGGAAAATCAATATATTTTAGACAGGTGAGTGATATAATTAATATAATTAATTAGAAAGATTGCTGTACCTCTGCATATTCAAGAATACCAAAACAAGAGAGAAACCATCTGGTAGACTGTTGAAGTAATGTAGGCAAGATGTTGGTGACTTAAAGTTAGGTGAATGAATTCAAGAAATGACATAACTTGGGCTTGATGGCTTACTTGAATATAAGGGAAAAGGTGAAGAAATTAAGTATAATTCCATGTTTCTAACTTAGAAACTAGATAGTTTGTTCATAAATTATTTTTGAGTCAGGCACCATTCAAAATCTGAACTTAAAGACGTGAACATAGTTTCTGATGGTCTCTGCTCTTGAGGGTCACTAGAGAAGCTAGAGAATAAGCAAGTTTCAGTTAATACATGAGCCAAGGGTGGTAGAAATTGTGCCTGTACCTCAAAGGTAAAGTTAAAACAATGAGAAGGCAAGTGCTGTCCCTTAATAATTTCATCAGCTTTCAGAGGCCTAAGGCACAGTGGTAAGGGAAAGTGCAGAATGACAAAAACTTGCATGGAAATCCTAGTTCTTTTTTATGTCCTCAGATCACTTAAGGTATAATACTACATATAGTGTTGTCAATTTTTTGCCTACCTTATTTAAATGTTCCAAGATAGTTCTACTAAAGTTTTATTTAAAGATTAAGAGAATAAGACTATTTTACAATCTTTAGGTTCATATGAAAGTTCATATGATCTAGAAAACTTACATTACTTATTTAAGGACCGTAGCTTTTCTCTACTGTACTCTTTCATTTATAGTAAATAATACTGTAGTTCCTTACCTATTAGACACCTTAAAGTAATAAATTATTCCTTTCTTTCAGCACAAACATGGATGCTCACTTTGTCCCAAGGCTTTGTATTTTAGGTTGCAGAATTTTTTTTTTAACCTTATCAACTTTGAATATATCTTTTAAAATAAAATGCATGCTTCTTTGCCTTCTAGCATATAGAATAGTTTTTAGTGGAATGAATCATTATTCTGAGGTGAAGTAAATGTTAGCTGTGGGTACTGTTTGTGAATTGTGTTGGACTGCTGGCATTTTATCCTTGTGTAGTAGACACATTCATGCTTTCGATATTTAGATTTTTAGACTTGATACCACTAAATGTTTCTACATTAAATTACTTTATTCTACTACTGTGGAAGATTTTGTTTGCTTTTTGCTTTTTTTCTTTAGGGTAGGCAGGAATGAAGGTGAGTAGCAGGCAGAAAGGACAGGAGGAAGAAGTATTTATTTTTATTAAGTTGTTCATCTTGGTTGGTTGCTGTCTCCATGCCACCCACCCTCCCTATTCCCTGCCTCCTAGAGAAGTAGTTGGGCTGTGCCAGCAGAGGCTGCTGGTTTAACCATTAAACCACAGAGCCTCTAATGTGCTTTTTGAATGTTCGCTAGCTTCCTTCATCTCTACTGTGCTGTTTTGAATATTTGTTACCTTCCTTGATCCTAATTTGTCACCTGTAACCTATTGTGAAGCAGAAACGTGATGATCAAACAGTTTCAAAGTCGATGCCTCTACCTTAATCACTGTTCTAGGACTTTGGTGCCTGTATTTTGGGACAGCTCATGTGACTGCTTTTTTAAAATCACTCTTCCTCACCTTAATTCATTTCGTGGTAATGGAAAGAATTACCTATGGTATTTTCATGTGGGCAGAATTCCTACGGAATTATTATACAAATTTAAATAATCATCATATAAACCTTCCATTTATCTTAAAAAATATATTTATTGGGGTAGCTGCTTGACAAAGTAATATAAAGCCATATGTGCAGGTTCCCCATTCCTCAAATATATGACAACGCACACTGCCCACCACCAAAATACTGAAAGTACTTTACCATTGTCCATTGGACCCCCACCACCACTTGCCCCCATTCCCTTCTGGTAACCTCAATTCTATTGCTAATGTCCAAGTATTGGTTTTTGTTTATTTGCTTTGTTTCTTTATATTTCACAAATGAGTACGTCATCCAGTATTTGTCTTTTTTCTGACTTATTTCAGTAGCATAATCCCCTCTAGATCCATTCGTGTCTCAGATGAAAGGATTTCACCTTTTCTAAAGGCGGTGTAGTGTTCCATTGTGTATATATACCACATCGTCATCCATTAATCTGATCGTGGACACTTAGATAGTTCCCAGTTCTTACCTGTTGTGATTGGGGCTGCAATAAACATGGGGGTATATAAATCTCTGCAAACTAGTGGTTTTGTGTCTTTTGGGTTAACATCTAGAAGTGGGATGGTGGGATCATATGGGATTTCCATCTTCAACTTTTTGAGGAATCTTTATGCTGTTTTCCATAGGGGTTGCACAGTTTGCACTCCCACCGATAGTGTAAAAGTATTCCCTTTTCTCCACATCCTCATCAACATTTGTTGTTTCCAGACTTTGGATAATAGCCGGTCTCTTAGGTGTACAATGTCGTTTCAATTTGCATTTCCCTGACAGCCAGTGAATAGGAAATTCTTTTCATGTACCCGTTGGCCATCTGTATCTCCTCCTCAGTAAAATGTCTCTCCAATTCCTTTCTCTGCTTTTTGATTGGATTGCTTGCTTTGAGTTTTATGAGTTTTTTTTGTATATTTTAGTTATCAAGCCCTTTTCAGAAATATGATATGCAAATATCTTCTCCCAGATAGTGTTGCCTTTAGGTTTTGGTAATGTTTTCTTTCGCTGTGAAGAAGCTTTTTAGTTTGATGCAGTCCTAGTTGTTTATTTTTCTTTTTATTTCCCTGGATGCTGGAATTGAGTTTTCAAAGACCTCCCTAAGGGTGATGTTATGGAATGTCTTTCCCATGTTATCTTCCAAGAATTTTAAGGATTTCATCTTATGGCCAAGTATTTAGTCCATTTTGAGTTATTTTTTGTGAATGGTGTAGAGTGGTCTAATTTCATTCTTTTGCATGAGACTTTCCAGTTATTTCAACATGATTTATTGAAAGGATTTTCCTTTCTCCATTGTATTCTTTTGGCCCCTTGTCATAGATTAACCGACTGTATGTGATGGGTCAGTTTCTGGTGATTCAGTTCTATTCCACTGGTCTGTGCCTCTGTTAGCATTCCAGTACCATACTGTTTTGATCACTATTGCTTTATAGTATAGCTCAATGTCTGCGAGTATAATCCCTCCAGATTCATTCTTTTTTCTCAGAATTGCTTTGGCAACTTGGGGTCTTTTATTGTTACAAATTTTAAGATTTTTGTTCTATATACTGGAAATAAGCCCATGGAATTTTAATAAGGATTGGATTTAATCTATCCATTGCTTTAGGTAAGATGGCCATTTTAATGATGTTGATTCTTCCCAACCATGAGCAGGGGCTGTCTTTCCATCTCTTTATATCCTCCTCTAATTCTTTTAAGAAGAACTTGTAGTTTTCATTATACAGGTCTTTCATCTCCTTTGTTAACGTATTCCAAGATACTTGATTCTTTTCATTTCTATTGTAAACAGTGTGACTTTCTTGATTTCATTTTCTTCTAGCATGTTGTTTGTATATAAGAATGTGATGGATTTTTTTGTGATTTTTGTAGCCTTCCATTTTACTGTATTTGTTGATTAGTTCTGTTTTTTTTTTTTTTTTTTGACAGTTTTTAGGGTTTTCAACATATATATAATCATGTCATCTGCAAATAATGATAATTTTATTTCTACTTTCCAGTTTGGATTCCTTTAATTTCTTCTTCTTGCCTAATTACTCCTGAAATCTCCAGTATGGTGTTAAATGGTGAGAGTGACATCCTTGCCTTGCTCCTGACCTTAGAGGAAATGCTTTCAATTTTTCACCATTGACAGTGATGTTGACTGTAGGTTTGTTGTCTATGGCCTTTATTATGTTGAAGTATGTACCTTCTACCCCCATTTTATGCAGGGTTTTTATCATAAATGGTTATTGAATCTTGTCAAAAACTTTTTCTGCGTTTATTGATATGATCATGTGGTTTTTCTCCTTGCTTTTTTTTTGATATGGTATGTTATATTAATAAATTTACATATGTTGAACCATCCTTGCATCCCTGGGATAAATATCACTGGGTCATGATGGATGATCTTTTAGATGTGTTGTTTGATTTGGTTTGCTGCTGTTTTATTGAGAATTTTTGCATCTATGTTCCTCAGAGATATTGGTCTGTAATTTTCTTTCTTGCTGACATCTATCAGTTTTTAGTATCAGTGTGTTGTTAGCCTCATAGAAAATATTTGGGAGTGTTCCCTGTTCTTCAGTTATTTGGAAGGGTTTGAGAAGAATAGGCATTAAGTCTTCTCTGAAGGTTTGGTAAAACTCATTAGAGATGTCTTCTGGTCCTGGGTTTTTATTTTTAGGAAAACTTTTGATTATCTCTTCAATTTCCTTGCCTGTGATTATTCTGCTCAGGTTTTCCAATTCTTTCAGGTTTAGCCTTGGTAGACTGTATTTTTTCTAGAGATATCTATTTCCTCAAGGTTGTTTACTTTGTTGACATAGAGCTGTTCATAGTCATCTCTTAGGATGTTTTGTATTTCTATGGTATCTGTTATAACTTCTCTTTCATTTCTGATTCTATTTATGAGAGCTTTCTCTTTTTTTCTTTCTGAGTCTAGCAAATGGTTTGTCAATTTTGTATTTTTTTTTTGAAAACTAGCTTTTGGTTTCATTGATCTTCCGAATTGTCTTTTTGTTTTGTTTCATTCATTTTTGCTCAAATTTTTATTTCCTTTTTTCTACTGATTTTTGGCTTAATTGTTCTTCTTTCTCTAGTTGTATGAAATGTAGGGTTAGATTGTTTGATTGTGACTGTCTCGTTTCTTGAGGTAGGCCTATATTGCAATGAACTTCCCTCTACTGCTTTCACTGTATCCCGTGGATCCTGGTAGCTCGTGTTTTCATTGTCATTTGGTCTAAGTATGTTTTAAGTTGCTCTTTGATTTCCTCTTTTACCCAAAAGTTATTCAGGAACACATTGTTTCATCTCTAATTAATTTGGGGTCTTCCAACTTCCTTTTGTGGTTAATTTCTAGTTTTAAGCCACTGTGGTCAGGAAGATGCTTGGTATGATTTCAGTCTGCAAATTTGTTGTGGCATGATTTGTGTCCCAACATATGATCTATCTTGGGAATGCTCCATGTGCACTTATGAAGAAAGTGAAATCTGTAGTTATTGGATGAAGTGTTTCATATTTGTTTATTAGGCCTGTTTCAAATGGTCATTTAAAACTGCTGTTTCCTGTTGATTTTCTGCCCGGTTGTTCTGTCCATTGTTGTAAGCGGTGGTGAAGTCTCCCACTCTTACTGTTGCTGTCAGTATCTCTCGTCAGTTCTAATAATAGTTGCTTAAATATTTTGATGCTCCTTCATTTGTTATATATTAAAAAGCTTTATGTCTTCTTGCTGGACGACCGCTTAATCACTATATAATGTCCACCTCTGTCTTTTGTTATTCTTTTTAGTTGGAAGTCTGTTTTATCCAATAGCAGTATGGCCATTCCTGCTTTTTTGTAGTTGCCATTTTACTGTAGGATTGTCTTCCAACCATTGAACTAGAGCCTGTGTTTGAAAAAGGTGAGTTTCCTGAATGCAGCAGAAGTTTGGGTTATGCTCCTTAATCCATTTAACCACACTGTGTCATTTGGTGAGTTTAGGGTGATGATTGATCTGTAGCTATTTATTATCATTTTATAATTTGTCTTCTCTGTGTTGTTCCAGACAGTGCCTAGGTATATTGGGTGTAGTTGTGTTTTGACTGGTTTCCATTATTGCTTTCTTCTTCGTTTCTTCCTCTGGAAATATATTTTGAGGTTACCCTGAAGTTAGCATTAAGAATTCTACATTTACTTCCTATTTTCATTTGAAAGCAGATTAGTCTTACACTCATTCTAACCATCCACATTTTTGTTGTCTTCTCCTCCCAACTTACTATTTTTGTGTGGCTTCCTTACACTTTATAGAGCATCCTTTAGTATTTTTTGTAGGGCTGGTTTCGTGGTGATAAATCCCTTTAACTTTTGCTTACCTGATAATAGTTCCTAGTTGCTGTGGGGAGGACCTGAGTTTCACTCCTACCAGGTCCCCATTTTGACCAAAAGTCTTTCTTTGTGTTTTAGTTTCTTAAAAGAATTGTTTGCTTTAGTCTAACGGTCTTTGGCTTAGTTCAACAACACAGGTCATGCAGTTTCTCTGTAATGGCTCCCCAGCTCCATTTAAAAAATGACTCCACAAATGTTGACTTTTGACAAGGTCATGCCTTTACCATTGTTAAAGAGTTTTAGGGTGTTAGTCATCCTGCTTTTCATGGTACAAAGAAGAAGGCACTGTTACTATTGGAGGTTTCATATATATGTCTCTTACAAAGGGTAACTTCTGTTTGGTTTTCCTGTGTCTACTGTTTTTTGTTTTTGTTTTTAATAACTAGCTCAAGGTAATTCTTATGCCAAAGAGACATATTATGGGGTGACAAATTAGGTTTCCCTTCAGGCAAACTCCACACATTAGAATTGGGTACTCAAAACCTGTAGTTGGTGTCAGCAGTGGATTTGGCCACATATGACCTGGCTCACAGAAATGAAGTTTGGAAAGAGAGGGTGCAAGGGTGGGGGATAAAGAACTTTTGATTCCTGGTTGGCCATGTGATCACTCACAATATGGAGCAGCAGCTGTGCTATACTGTTACTAAAAGTAAATGTTACCTAAGGAATTTTTAGAGATTAATCTTCCACCCCTTGCGATTCACCAACTAGAGGAACAAATTAACATCAGACACGATTAGTAGGAGAAATGCCCAAATGTAATGATACTCACCTGGAGAATTTACATGACTAAATTCTGAGATCAATGGGGAAGACCAAAGACATGTGCTGAGTCATGGGAAAGGGGACCTAGGGTTTCAAAGAGAGAATAGGGGGTCTTCACATGACAAGAAGAGATGACTCATCTTTACTCTAAAAGTAAAGGTGTAGGCTACTTAGCTAGAGAGGACATGATCACAGATTAATTTATAAATTGAAAGCATCCCAAACTACATTCTCCTAAGGGATGAGGGAATAATAACTACTTCTTCAGTAGGGAAAGGGTGGGGGGGGGGGGCTTAACGAAAGGTGATCTTCATTCTGTTGAGGGATGGGCGGAAGCATTAGGAGAAAGGCAGCTTCTCCTTGGTCTGCAGGGCTGCCATTGTCTTTAGCTCAAAATAATTTTAGGGTCCAGCACCAGGTGTGCACGAGACCAGTTCAGAGGTACTGGAGTGATCTTTTCAAAGTCCCTTCAGCTGCAACCCAGAAATCTAAATTTGAACCTTATCTGACTTTTCTGTCTCTGCTTTCCCTTACACTGGTCCTACAGAGCTAATAAAAACATTAGCTTCATTAACAAGAGAATGGCGCAGAGAAGTGAGATTCAAGGGATGCTTCCCAACAAGGTGGACTTTTTAAAAAAATTATTAAACAATAAGGTGAGGAGTACCCCTGGAGAACAGCAGTTTGGTCAGCTGCCTTCTGCTGGTGTAGTCCAAATACTTCCCAGGGACCTAGGTTCACATCCCGGGCCCGGAGGAACAACCATGATGATGAACAACTAAGTAGAATAAGATTGCTGCTTCCTTCTCTCTCCTCTTACCTACCTGACTCTACTCACCTTCATTTCTGCTGGCACCTTTCCTTTAAAAGAAATAATTGAATAGAGCAAATATCAATAGGGGTGAAGCAAAGAAGGTATTAGGAAAGGGAGATTCGTGGTACTCATCTTAGCATAGTGAGAATCTTTAGATGATTAAGAAATGGGATTAACAAGACAGACATTGATGGGATTGAAATGAAGGTTTTAATATAGTACTATCTGAGATTTGCAGGCCAAATGCATGCCCCTAATTGGTCTCCCAGCTTAAAAAAGGGCCCCCAAACAAGTCTGCTGTATTTGCCCGTTAGGAGATAAAAAATTTTTTCACCCTCCCTCAGTCCAGGTCACAAACCAGGGTCCTTTGGCTTTTCATGGTCTGCACCTTTACTGCCTCAGCCACCTGAGCCACAGTGGTTTGTCATGGAGAAAGTTGTTTTGTTTTGCTGGTTGGTGCAAATAGTCATGGAGAAAATTTGAAATCCAGAAGATAGAAATTACTATGAGAATTCTGATCAATTATCTGTGGCAGTGGTTATTCAAGACTGACAAAGGGGCTAAGGTCCCTTGGCTTCACTCTTCACTAGGGGTCCTGAAGACTTGCAAAATAGTAGGTAAAATGATCAGCTGCTGAAGAGAAGTCCACGTTTCCATTAGAGAGGGGTCCCTTGGGCTGTAGTGCAAAAACCCAATGATGAAACTGAGTGATGCTACAATTAGATTGAAAAAACAAAAATGTGACTGTTGACATATGAATAAGCAGCTATTATATCTTGTTGTGTACTTCCATGTTTTATGCGAATAGATATTAAGTCTGGTTGGGGGACACTTAACCTACCTATAGTATTGTTAAACCAAAACCTTGTTGGTAAAGTCCTAATGGAGACTACATTTAGGAACATAGGAATCAATGGAATTATAGCAAGTTAGTAAAAAAAAAAAAAAAAAAGGTATATTTTAACAGACTTTATGTGAAGTGGTTGTATTTCCTTTACCTGATTATATTTTGGGAATGGACACGGTATGCACTGGGGAATATTTCCCCTGCCTAGTACTGTAAAAGAAAGAGGAAAATTTACCCATTAGTCCAGTTGGACCCACATAATGTGGACTAGAGAATGGAATGCTGGTAGGAACAATTCTGTGTGCAGGCCCTGTGTGGAACGTAGTCTGAGACTTCTGGCAAGAATTTGTGTGCAACTCCTAGTAACAATTACTGGAACTCTGGACAAGAGAATTTCTATGGGAGGGTCGTTTACTACTTTGGTATCTAACATTCAACTACTATGACTGAAGGATATAACATGATCTCAAAACCTGAAATACCCACATCTTGGGTGATATATAAGAAACGCTTAAATGGGGTTTCCATAATGAAATGAAAATAGTTTATACAAGATCATGCTGCCTGGAGAATGCAAGAAGTTATGAGTAGGAACCTCTTTTCCTCAAGGACTAACTTGAGAACTGTGTGGGTTTGCTGCTAGATTCTATCATCACTTAGAAATTGCCCTATAAAAACAGCTCTTTCCTCACCACAGAGCTGCTTTGTGGACAGAAGGTAAAAACAGCCTATTGTGCTGAATTTTATACTAATACAATTCAGAAAATAGCGAAAGCCCATATATTTGGGTTTTTCTGACTTATGGGTAGTGGCTATATCATCAGGTAGGAGGGCAATAGACACCTGACCAATAAAAGGAATGGCCTTATGGGGCACAGCCCCAGGGAAATGTGAAGGCTGCATTAATATTGGACATGTAGTGTGCCCTGGTGGAGTAGCAGTTAGGTCAGTCACCTCCAAAGGAGCCCAAGCCACATGGGTTCGAGTCTCGAGTCTGAGGGGGAAACCACCATTGTGAACAATTAAATAAAAGTAAAAGTGCTTCGTCCTCTCTCTTGCTGCCTGCCTGCCCACCTTTCACTCCTGCCTGCACTTTTGCTTTACAAAACAAACAAACGAAAACCAAATGTTAATGCCCAGGTTTGGAAGGTGACTGGAATGTACAGCTAGGACTACCTAGTCCTAAATGTTTCTTTAACATCACCACCTGGGTTTTCAACAAAATAGATTTAGGGGCAAAGGAGAGATGGGTTGAACCTAGACATAGTCCTTAAGAACTGCTCTGCCAGCAAGAGAGACAGAGACTGCTGATGACAATATGGCAGATTCCCCAGCAGGAAAGCTCTGAATACAGCAGGCAAGTCAGACTTCTCCTGGGAGCTCTGGGAGACTACACATGGGCCCTGACAGGAAAAGGACACTGGCTCTGAACTTTGCTTACCAGGTGGCAGATATTAAGTGCTCAGAGTATTTTGAAAGAATCAGAACAAAAGATACTGTACCAATTTGAATATCAAACTGCCATTTCTTCAGACCAGGGAACACACATTACAGCCCAGTGTCCAACGAGTAGTTAAACTCCACATGAACACGAGTGAGGCTAAAAAACAAATAACTTCGACACCTGATGAAAAATAGCCCACTAGTTCTGCACCTGTATAACCTCATCTAAGTACCAGTGGACTGAAGGTGGAGGGTAGACTTGCATTGTTGCCTGCAATCTAAACAAGCACGGTGGCCAAACCTAAGTCCCTTCCAAAGGGGGAAAAGCTTGGGTAGAAATGGAAAGAAAAATGTTATGGTAAAGAATAAATGAGTTTATGTAATGAGGGAAATTAGATATTTTTGTGACAATGAACTTATAAGTTTATTAATGACAATAGAATTCAAGTAGTTTCTTTTGACCTTCATTTTTTTTTTAAAATAAGGGATCTATGTTTGAAGACCGGGGGCAGACTGTCATACTGTGGTTTATAAGAAGCATTTATACTTGGTTTTCATTCTCATTTCTGGGCAGAGCTCCTGAAACCCAGGTAATTTCTTAAGTGGTAAGGGCAGAAAAGGGATCTTTGTTAAGGATTTGGTTTCTAAGAATGGAGACTGGTGCCAGGGGATGTCATGAGGTTAGGGGATTAGAGTTTTCAGTCCTCTACCACTTTGCTCCCCACCCACCAGGGAGGGGAGAGAATGAAGTGAATCACAAATGGCTAGTGATTTAATCAATCATGCCTATGAAAGGAAACCTCCATAAAGACCCCAACAAGTTCCCCAACAGAAAGCTTCCGGGTTGATGAACACGTAGAGATGAGGAGAGTGGTGTGTTCAGAGGGCACAGAAGCTCCATTTCTTTTCTCCTACACAAATCTTTTATCTGGTGGTTCCTGGGTTATCTGTTTTATAAAAAACTAGCGATCTATTAAGTAAAATGTTTGAGTTCTATGAGTCATTTTAGTAATTTAGGATGTCATAGGAACATAGGGAATCATAGGAATGGGATTTAGAGATAACCTGAGCTTTTTGCTGGCTTCCGAAATGGAGGGTGGGACCTATGGAATCTGTTTTCTCCGGAAAGTGTCAGAATTAAGTTGTAGGATGTTCAACTGGTAGCACTACATGGTGGTGAGGAGGAATCACCACCCTCCGCAACTCCCCCAAACTAAAATTAAGTGATCAGCACCTTTAATGACCAACTCACTTGCTATAATTACACCTTTCACAAAATAGCATAGCCTAATATTTAGGGAATGAAAGCTTCAGAATGTCTGGAGACATTACTTTTACCACTTATTAGCTGTATAATCTTGAATAAGTTGTCCAACCTGAGTCTTGTTGTCTTTGAGAATGGTAATAGTCACTATATCAACGGATAAAATGAGATGATACCTTTAAATAACTTTAAAGTGCCTGGCACTTGGTATTTAATAAAAGTTAGTAATTAAGAGAAACAATGTTTTACAGCCTGGTAGCATTTTTTTTTTTTTTAATTTTGAGAGATAGCCTAAGGTAGTCTGTGTATATTTAATTCAAGGTATACTGAACATTTCAACATTAATAAATGATGCTTATAGATAAGAATTTATCTTCACGCCTACCTACTTAGGCTAACATTGAAAATTTCCCTAATTACTACCTGGGCATAACCTATTGACAGTACTTCTAACCAGTCTTACCAGGAGGAAGAAGTAGAAGTACTTTTCCATAGGTTGTAAGAAAGGTTTGATTCTAGGGAGCTTACCAATAGGGAAATTTATATTCACGAATAAAAAATACTTCTCGCATAGTGCTTCATATTTATCTAGACTGCTGTTTACCTGGCATTTGTCTTCCATTTAGGAATAAATCTGAATGTGACTGATTGCATATGCAAAGCTCAGAAATTTGCATTAATAAGCTCCACAAGAGACTCTTAATGTATAAGAAATACCTCTTTAAAGGCAGATGTGTTTAGTCCTAGAAATTGCTGATCACTTTAAACACAGAAAAATCTTTAGGAGGGAGATGCTCAAAGGCAAGTACTGAATAATGAAAATATTATTTAAAAATTGTCAAGTCTGCCCCAGTAAACTGTAATACTAAATACACTAGTTTTGATATTCAGGTGATTAAGCCGGGGAGGGGAAATAAAGGTAGCAAAACTTTAAAAAACCCTGGTAAAGTTCATTCTTGGTCTTCTTGTCCTAAATTTGTTTTCAATTCCATTAGAATTAATCACTAAACAAGACCAAAAGAGAACTATATTTTACATGACTTTATTTTACATTTAGAACCATTTTATGCTTAAAAAAAACTTAACTCTGCTTTTAATATTCCTAAAAGCATTTTAACCAAAATCTTGATTTAGGAAGACTTAAGACATTGTGCATAATTTTAAATATTTTCATCCTTTCAATAACTATTAAAAATAAGTTCACAATTAGGGTTTCAAATGTCCTAATGATACCTATTTTTTTCTCATTTAATATTTTATCCCATCATGTGCATACACAAGTTAAGGTGATATATAATTTTATCTTTTTCAGACACACGGATAATCAGCTCTTAATCTAATCACTATTTCATTTATTCAGAAATAGCATTTAGACATATAAAAACCAATGTCTCATTTGTAAAATAACCTTTAGTTCATTTACACAAATCTAACATGGTATGTTGTGTAAGTTTAATACAATGAGTTTCACTACTATCATTTTAGTTTTCATATTTATTGTGTCAGCAGGGCTGAGAGTATCATATGGTTCAGTCTTTTGAAGGAAGTTGTATAATAAGAGCATAGTGCCTTTGAATATGAAAAACATCCTGAAGGCTAGGAGTCCTATAAAGGAGCTGAAAGGAGAGATTCCAGAGAATCTCCTTATTTCCAATATGTACAGTGACTAGGTCACTTTATGGAAGACTTAGTGAAAAACAAAAAAAACAGTGCTCTTTATTAGCTACTGGTAAAACCACAAGAATTTAGAGATACTGGTCCTAGGCTACATAATTAATAGGTCATTAAAAAAAAAAAAAAAAAAACCTGTCAGTAAGTATAAGTGAGTTAACTTCCTATGCCAAGTAAAGGTCACACTTCATTTCCCCCATTTGTAAAAAGAAGAGGTGGCCTGGCCAGTGCCATTCAGGATTCTCTGCTAACTGTAAAATGTGGACAAATTTTCTTATTTCTTATAGTCCATGTGTATATAAACTTTCAATTCTTTAAATCAAAAATTTTATGCACATAACCAGGTTGGTGTATTGCCCTTATTTTAAAATGTACAACTATATAAATAAAAACTATTGTTTCTTCAATATTACTTGACATTTCTTCTGTAATTTCTTTATTTAAAAAAGTAAATGTAACAAGATACTTAAAAAAGGCTAGATACAAAAGTAGTTAAGCTGCTCACGAACATTTAAAATTTTCCAAAATGTATCTTCAATAATCATGATCTTATAAAACATTTTACAGTTATCAGAAAGTGCCCAGGCTGAGTTTACATTACTGAAATGCCTTAGTACAAATGTCTAGTTAGAACTGAAGTGCAGTAACGTCCTGACTGACTGTTCATTGAAACAGGGATACAGAGGGGAAAAAAAAGTTGATTGTGATAAAAGTATTGTGCATTGGCCCCATCATATGTACAAAAAAGTGCCCTCAGATGAAAAAATTACATGCAAATATTAGTGATATCATTTAATATCCTAGAGCTCAATGCAGCCAAAATAAGTGTTTTAATAAGTGATTTCATCTCCAAGATTTCAATGTCAAGAACTTTTTACAAGTTCCATATACATGATACACAATTGCAGCCAACCACAAATTAAACACCATTAAAAAAAAGTTAAAATGAAAACACAGAACATACTTAATTTTTTATTTTGAAATTCCCTATTCCCTCTATACAGGAACCTTTGCTTGAAACACTTTCCACAAAGGCAGCAGTGAATTTTCAGAACATTTTACATATTTTCCCCTCAGCAAAAAGATAAATCACAGTGAAATTATGTTGTTCTGCTGTCATCTTTGGCTGGGGTTAGACCCAGAAGTTGTTGACTAGCAAACCATTATAGCCAAATGTTGCTAGTGCTCCTTAGGCCTTTAAGCTACAAACTCAGCAAGGAATGTTTGCATTTAATCTCTTTAAGGTACCACCAGGGAGTGTGACAGCATTAACTTCCATAAATTTTTATAGACAAATGGAAAAAAAATCTACAAAATTAGCTAGTAATATTACACAGCAATACACACTTTGTATATGCTACACAAAACCAAAATTCTTGGTCTTAATGGCGAGTAGCAATTTCTGTTTGAGAATCTGTTTAGAGGAATAGAGTGGGACGTAAAGTCGAGAAATACAAGTATTTGCAGTAGGAAGATGTTGGTCATCTGGTGGTCTTATTGTGATGGAGGGCATAGGCTGAAATCCTTCTTCACTGGCTGGTAATGATGGGCTTGATGTCCAAAAGTAAACCTAAATGGGAATGTAACAATTTAAATTTTGACCTTAATACAATTATAACCTCCAACCCTTAATTCTGGGAATATATACAGAGCCTCAATTTTGTGTTAAAATCCACAAAGGTGTATTATTTTGAAATGGAATTTAAATTTATTTCTTGTGCTGAAAAGGAAAAGTTTATGGTAAAAATATCTATGATAGTGACACTGTGTTTCAGGGCCTCAGTTTCTCAGCTTTAACATGAAGCTGTTGAACCAAAATCTTCTCTAAGGACCTTCCTTTCCAGTGCCTAAATTCAGAGGGTCTCTTAGTGGAAGTAAGGCAAAGATATCAAAAAATATTTTGTATTTTAGTTACTAGCAAAATAATCCAGTATTTTCAGTGCTATGTTGTGATACAGAATAATTTTATAATAGTAAGTAAGCGTTGGGGAACATCTGTATGTCAACAGCCATTAAAGACAGTGAATTTTAGTGCACATTTATTTTGTGCAACACAGTATAAATAAATATTAAGTACTTTAGGTTTTACTTAAATATGATAACCAAGGGTATGCTTTCCTAACATTTGTTATTAATTCATAGCATTCTTCGCTGCTCCATACATACATATCATTCTTCAGTGATTTTTAGACAGTGCCTATTAAAGTAAAGCTTTTAAAATCTGATGCATATTTATAGTGCACAACTAAACAGACAAATATATACAGTATTCCAGAGTGATCAGGAAACCTAAACAAATCTGCTAGTACCTAAAGCATTATTTTATGAGGAATCTCAATCTATCCTATAGATAGGAGGCAGAAAAAGAAACTGCTAAGTGTCAGAGTCTCCAAAATCATAGAACTATAAAAGGGCTGGAAGCTATTCTAGAAATAAAGCTGGTTCTATCCATTCACTTTACAAGTAAGAAACAAGTTTAATAAAGTCTTTCTCCAAGGAATGATATATGTTTAACAAGGGTAGATGACTATATTACTGGAATTTAGAAGACAAATATTGGAGAATTTCTCAGACATTTTGCTAGTGAACTATGACGCTCCAAGAGAAATAAACTATCATAAATTATGTAGTCTTACTAACTCTAGAAACCTTATAATTTGAAGGACTGATAATTCAATGGAGAAAAATTTGTTCTTTTATAGGCTTAGGTTTGTCAGCTCTTTCCCTCAGACATACCAGGATAAAACCAATAATGTGTTAACTTTCCTAAAGAGGAAGGAGAGGAAAGACATATATAATATAGCTTATTCCTTTTCTTAAAACGAGTTTACTAAGGAGTAAAGTTCACAATTAAGGATATTAATAGGAAATTGTGAGGCCCTCACTGAGGGAAATTTTAAAGACGGAAGAGTTAGCGAATTTCTCTTCCAGCAGAAGGCAGAAACGGAACTGAGATTTAATCTGACTCAACTCAGGATGTATGGGTTTAAAAGCAGTAAATATATAAACTATAGGCTAGACAAAAATAGATATACCTTTTAGAACTTAGAAATTATTGGCTATATCCTGTTATGTATTTGCTCATTCTTCATGCAGAACTTTATTAATACTTCAAGTATTCTGTTCTAGAGCAAAAACATTACTACCTTAATTCTGACCTTCTAGAGCCAAATTAAAATGACCAACCATTACAATGTTTTAAAATGTCATATTTTCTTCTATAAATTTTGTAAAACTTTAACTTACAAGATCTTGTCGTTCTGTCATGCTCATCTTCTCTACTATTGACCAGAACCAACGCTTGAACTGCAAGAGTTTTTCAGCATTTTCTCCTAAGAATGAAGAATATAAATTCAATATACTGTATCAGTTATATTTTTAGAATACTCCCTTTTACTATCAAAGATATAAAATTAAAATTTTAGGATGTGGGGAGTTACTTCCTATTACAGAAAAGTAGAACCATTTGTATAATGTAAAACCTCTAAAGTTCATTAGTCCCCTTTTTTTTTTTTTTTTTTTTAAAGAAAGGTGCAGACAGGGAGAGAAGGAAGAACCATTTTCTCTTTTTTTTCAGTTGTTCATCTTGGTGATTGCCAGCACCCCTCTCCACCCCATCACCCTGTCCCTACCATGAACCCTGGTCCTTAGAATGTAAGTGAACTACAGTAGCCAGAGGCAGCAGACTTACCTGTTAAACTATCAGGGTGCACTATTAGACATCTTGACTCAAGATGACCAAAACAAAAAGAGAAATGCACCCCCCACCAAAAAAAAAAACCCACCAGCCTCAAAATGAATCGTCAGTCATGATGTTCTCTCAAACTTGTCAGTACTTCTCAAATTTTAATGAGTTAAAAATCACTTTTTCTTTTTAAAATGCACATTCTCATTTACTAGATGTTGGAGAAGAGAGGTGGAAAGGAAGAGATTCTGCATTTCTAAAAAGTTTCCAGATGCTACTGATTTAAGGAGCATACTTGGAGTGTCTTTAGACATTTTTTCTCTGCTAGGTTTTGGGTTTGTAAATAAATTCTAATAAGTACTGAAAATCATTAAAAAGTAGCACAAAAATACTGTATAGTGACCTACATATTACCAAACATGAAGGAAAAACAAGAAAACTTATCCCAATTTAACTATTATAATTGGCTGAAACTTTATAAAATATTAAAAATAAAGTGGTAAAAGTTGGCACCTTCATGCATACAACTAATTTTGGACTATAGATATAATCCTCTCATAATGAATTTCTTGGGAGCTTCTAGCTAAAAAGTCTATTTAAACAATGAAGCAAATGTTCTTCTAGGAGGATTATCACTACCTCTTTTCTTTATTCCTTCTAGGTTAGATTCTCCATGTGTTTGTCTGCTATGTCTTTGTAAGAGTGTGTGTTAGGCTCAGCTCTACAAAGCAAACATCAATACAGTCAAATTCCTGGGGTTTGGCAAACATGAATTGGGAAAGAACAACAGATTGTCACATGGAATATTTTAAAATACTTTTTTACAGTTTCTCATCACAAAGAATTTTTACTTATATCCATACTAAGCTATATATTTTTTAAAACCTAGAAAAAAATTAAGACCACTAATTTAAAAAATTAAGGCTAAGCCATCATTGTATAATCATCTTTTAAAAATTATGTAAAATTTTTTTAAACACCTGAGTAATAAATCTAAGAACTAGTAACTCAGAAAATGCTGACTATATAATGTATTCCTTGAACATTAAAAAAATTTTCATACCTGATTCATCATTGAAAGATGTAAAGCTGATCAGCATTTGCACATTAACCTCACCACAGCCATTTACCAAAAGCCTGAAGTCTTCTGCTGTTAAGTCTTCTAATGAATTTTTTGGAAGCACATCTAGTAGACCTTTCCTCATTGCCTAGAAAATATCAATTTCCCTTTATTACTATCAACACTTTATTTTCCATGTAGTAGTTATTCTTAAGGCCCGACATCTAATTTTAACAACCTCTCTAAGAATATTAGTTCTCATTTTAAATCAGAGAAAAAAATTAAGTTCTACATTTTTAATTTCTTATTAATAGGCAAAGAGACAAGGGGGTTAAAAAGCATTGTAAAGAGACTATAGATTGAAAGTCAAGTAGCAGCATACACCAGTGAAGTGAAATATTTTTAAAAATCATGTTAAACAGAAATAAGAATAGCCTCAATTTGTCAAAAGTGCTATCCTGTCAATATCCCAGGAAAAGTATTGATAATGACAAAAGCAAATCTCCCTAACACAAAATTTAGAAGCATACTGATAATTATCAGTACAAATTAGAACAGTGCCAAGAACTGTTCTAAGCATTTTCTATGTATATTCATTCAATCCTGTCCTCATTTTGCAGAAGAGAACCAAGTCACAAAGAACTTAGTTTGCTAATGTCATAAGGGTGATGCAGCTATGACTGAAACCTTGAAGGTACAATTCCAGAGCCTGCACAATTATTCCCAGGCACCGGGATAAGAA
The DNA here is from genome assembly GCA_004363575.1 of Solenodon paradoxus. Lineage (NCBI taxonomy): Eukaryota > Metazoa > Chordata > Mammalia > Eulipotyphla > Solenodontidae > Solenodon > Solenodon paradoxus. Next base: position 184,445 of record RJWH01000441.1, read on the forward strand.
ACACTTGCCAGTAGTCCACTGGTCCTAAATCTACACAAGCACAGAAAAGGGAGAGAGTTACTGTAACATGCTGCTGTTAAGAAGGACCTGGAGTGTGTATGTGGTGGTGGGGTGGTGGCGAAGGATGAGAAGATGGCTCTTGGTCATCAACTGGGAACTGGTGTTTTTTTTGGGGGGGGTGGGGTGGGGTGGGGGCGAGGAGCAGACTGAGTTTTCTGAATGTTCCTACAGTACTAACTGATAAAGCTATTTATGATGCCTGGGGTAATGAACTCTGTAGTATCAGCTTGCCTGGACTATTTTTGCAAATAATGTGATTTATGATGAACGTGTGCTTTCCTCTAGGAGTCAAAATTACAGTAGTCACAGTTGGTTGCTCAAGAAGAAAATGCTACAGGACTGGTCTCCAATGAAAAATCTCAGGTAAGCAGGCTTCTTTAAGTACAAACAGTAAATACTGCACATGTGTTGATATCATCCACTGCTGAAGGAAGTTGTTCTTTGGGATAACTCATGCCCCCAGAAAGAAATTGCACCAGAATTTCTTCCAGATCTGTCTAAGTGGATCACCAAAACTATGTGTGGTCATAGGTCACCAAACAGTAGTAGTTTTAGTCCCACAAGCATCATCCAAATTTTGTTCACCAAATCTATATTCTTATGATTACATGGTTTTCCAAGTAGCCTCACCCAAAAGTGAGTTGGCTACTTGCTCTGGATTCAGGAGTAATTTACAAGGTAAACTTTGGTTTAAAGATTTTGATCTTTATAGGCAAGCTAAATCTATACTCTCAGCTACAAAGATACAAATAGTCTTCTCAGATCAAGTAATACTTTCGAGAAAACACTTACATGTAATGGCTGTTCTGCAACCACCAACATTCTATGCTCTGCATATTTCCGAACATACTCATACACATTCTGGGGAGTGACTGGTATATTTACACCATTAGGAATAAGTTCAACCTGTGAAAAATTTAGCAATGCCATTTAAAAGCAATTTTGTCAAAAGCAGTAATAAGTTAACAGTTCATAAAAAAATTTAAAAAATTTTAAATCTAAAGACAATTCTATAACTGAAAAGTAAATGCAAACACTTTAGGCCTAAATAAGTATAAAAAACTTCTGCCTCTCAGTTTGTCTTGCTGTCTCTGGCTCTCCCTCTCTCTCTCCTTATGTATCTAAGCCTCCTTTATAGGCTGGCACAAGAGACTGTCCAAGTTGTCCTGCCAGAAAAATTACGTATTAGCGTCACCTGTCCGCCACCCTCTTCTTTACACAGGTCAACTGCAAATGCCAAATCCATCGCTGAGAAAACAGCATCAGCATCTGAACTCTGAGACGCCAAGATAAGTTGCCGCAAACTCTCATACATCACAGGGTCAAAAAAAGCAAAATCATGCCAATTGACCTGAGAGTAATCATATGAAACACAATTGTAACAGAAACATCTTTACTGCATAATAAAATGAAATGTATGATAAAAAAATTTAATTCAAAGACAGAGAATAATTTACTAAATATATATAAAGAGGTAACATTTAATAAATCTCTTGACTTTAATACATTTAATATAAAGCATAATATATATTTAAAAATATACTAGTTAAAATTTGTAGAACAAGAACTATTAAAGTGATCATGCTGAGCATTTGGTCCTGAACTCAATATACTTCCTAATGATAATAAGATATAAATTATCAATTCCAGATGACAAAATCTGATGTTCAAAGGAATTCAGTAACTTGCTGAAGGTCACATCACTGAGTTCAACTTGGGTCTATTTGATTCCATAATTTTTTCCATAAATCTTATTTAAAGCTCAGTGTTTCTATGTTACAAAGCTTTCAGTTCTTTGCACGAGAACATTTTTGCTGGAACTCTTTAAGAATTTTAGCAGGTTAGAGTTAAAAACAACCACAATATGGTATGTGGTATAAAGTAGAAAATTATCCATCAGTGATTCAATTTAAGTATTAGATTACAACTCTAACTATGCTAATTTATAGCAGATGTGTCCAGCGCATCACTGGAGAAGACTGTATGGTGTGTCACTGTTTTGTGCCATATAATTTATAACACATTTAAGAACATTGATAGTTGTGTTTTAAACCGTAAGCTACATAATTAGGATTACACACAGTAAAAGGTGTGGTTCCCCATGTCCCTGGTGCCCCCCCTGCCATCCCTCTAATCATAAAGGAATATAAAGGCTGTCAAACTATCAAAATACATAAAGAAAATAAGCCAATTCTATTACTCAGATTATTTTTGGAGTCGGAGATGCCACCTCTCAATGCAGTACCACTACTATCTCTACCTGCTACCACCTGCTAGGAGAACTGAAAGCAGTGGGTAAACTACACTGGGCGTTTACTGTGTGCCAGGCACCACACTGCATACAGCACAGGCGTCAGGGCTTCGTCTGCAGCAGGGTTAATCCAGGTCTGTCAGAGGCCCCCAAACCGCCTGAGCTACCCACTCTGCTGGACCTTTTCCCATGACATTAATGCTTGAAAATTATTAACGCTTTAGCATTTAATATTAAAATAATTCCAGAAACAGTGTACCAGTATATATTTTATAAAAAAATATTTTGAAACTGTAAAGGCAGGCTCATTGAAATCACTTACTTTTCTACCAAGCAACACTTTAATCACATGTCTATTCAATGTGATAGGACATAGTTCATTCTGTAACAGACACAGTCCAAGGATCCTAAAGTTAAAAATAGGAAAATATAATTTAAATTAAAAAATAATTCTAAAGTATGTATAACCTTACACATACATACTTAATATAAACTATCCTAGGAATTTTCTACAGTATGAAGTAGAGCATATTTCAGAAAGTCTCATAAACTGAAATATTCTTTAAAAGTCCAAATATAAGATTAGAGTTTTTGGCACACCCTGGTAGAGTAGTAGTTCAGTCAATCACTTCCAAGGAGCTCAGCCCACATATCCCTAGGTTCGAGGGGAAACACCAGTATGAACAATTAAATAAAAAAAGATTAATTTTACCTGCCAATGTTTCTGAAACAATTCAACCTCGCTTCTGTGTTTTTGCCAGGCCTTGGAGTATAAAATCCTCTTTTTCCAGGTTGGTAAAACAAAGGGGCATTGTCATCACCATCATCTGTATCATCTAAATCCATATCTACTACACTCCGACTAGAGCCATGACGCTTTCGGTTTTCCTAGTAACAGAATCAGATTAAGCCCCAAAACTGAGTTATTTCAGAGAACTGTTTCGTATGTTTCATTAAGTGAGACAGTAGAGCAACATGTGTATTTAAATGTATGTATTATAATATACTACATTACAGGTAAATAGACTTTAATTTGTTCTTTCAGCTTACAAAGTTTGTGTATGTTAAGTCTGACTTATCTGTCCATGTAAATAATTAATGAAATGCTGGTAGCTTCTTTCACACCTTAATTTCTTAAAGATATTTTCACTGGATATTAAATTCTGTACTGACAATTCCTAAAAGTATTTTAAGGATAATGTTCCATTGCACATTGTCTTCTGGGCTCTACTGTTCTAATGAGAAATCTACCGTCTTTCAAATCAGTTTCCTTATACGTAAGGCACTGTTCTTTGGCTGTTTCATTTTATAGCAGTTTGTTTATAATATGTCTGGACAGTTTTCTTTCATCTTATTCTGTGTTCTGTACCAAATATGGGAAGTTTTCAGCTATTATTTCTTCAAATATTTTTCTTTCTCCTCTTCAGGCTATTCCAATGACAAAAATATCTGATCTTTTAATATGGTTTTCTCTGCATCTTTGGTAGTCATTTCTTCCTTGAGGAATAAGCACTAAGATTCCAAACTACCTCTTCTCTGCTATCCATTTATGGCATCTCTAACTTAAATCTTAAACTAAAACTGCGCTCAAATGGAAGGAGCCAGTGAGTAGGGTTTACATTGAATCCTAACTAAACCAATCTAATGACTTGTTTCTATAAATGACATCTTTATATGTAAGTCGTGTATTTTTTCTCTACTATAATGTAATTAAGTATTTCACTTATATAAAACATCTCTTACCTGTACCTTTTCTGAGGAGTCTAATAACCCAAGATCTAGGATACTATCAGCTCCATTTTCCCTAAAAATAAACACAAAAAATCCTTCAACTGAAACGTCTAGAATTTAGTATAGGGGAAAAAAAAAAATCAATTAAATTTATAAGAATTTATAAATAACATGTAAGTTTTGAAGTAAGTAATGTCCAGGACACGTACTAGTCTTAATGCACTTGTTAAAGCGGAAACATCAACACAAAAAGCACTAGATGCTACGTGTATAAGGTTTAAGATATGTGAGCTAAAGGCTACCTGATTTAATACAAAATAAATGCAGTCTTCCTAAGGTTAGGTACTGAAACTTAAGTTCAGGGGGAACATTGTAAAAGAACAGAACCATATTCAGAAAGCAATCAGTACAAAACATTAGTAAATTACCTATATTTAACAAACATCTTTTAATGAAAAATGCACATTCTTTTCAACTTTTTCTATAATGGGATGAGCTCTATCAGTGGAATAAATAGTAAATAAAAGTCCATAAAAAATAAGAGTAACAGCAAGAAAAACTTCTAGCAATAGTCTTTGGTACAGACCATTCAAAGGCTCTGAAACAAGTAAGTGACATTAAATTTCAGTGCTTACCCTACCCACTTACTCCTTTTCTGGACTGTAAGTTCCTTATTCAAAATCATGACTAGTTAGAAAACCCCAACATTTTCATCTAAAATGGTTAATTCTTCAAAGCCTTAAACTAGATATCAGAGCAGCCTGAGGATAGAGGAAGGCACAGAGTAAGGCATATCTTCCTAATATCTATTTTTTACCTCGGGAAAAAGAAAAGTATCTCAGATATCCTAAATTTTATATTAAAACAAATATATGATAGAAAGCAAAATCTGAATGTATTTTAAAGATAAATCAGGAGAGCTAAAAGAAATGTCATGCTTTTGGCAAGAACTCAAGGCCTATACCCCCAGTTTCTTTAGGTATTTTGTCTCTGCTACTAGGGATATTCTGGTAGAGAATGAGATGTAATTCTTACAAGTCATTTTTAACTTTTGGGCACATAAGGGATTTTTAGAATCTACATGGCTGCTAAAATTCTACCTTTATCACACATGTGAAACTCAGCTGTCTCATGGATTTTAAGCCATCTATGAAAAAACTACTTAGGGTCGTATACTTTATAGTATGAATTTTAAAAAGTAGCATCCACACCCTAAATATAAAGTAGCTGATAAAAAGAAATGCCTTCCAAATTGTACACGTTACCGTCCATGTGCAATAATGAGCTCCATGGCTTCATCCACTCTTGCTCTCAGGGAATCTTCACTTGCTAGGAGCAGGAGAAGCTGCGCTGGGGATAATTCCAACAGCATGCCAGTGATTTTACTTGCAAATGCCTATGAAAGATAAACAAATGTTATCTGTCCAATTTCTGAAACCTCGTCGAAGTTAGCAGTCTTTTATCAAACAAGAGAAATATCTATGAGACTTCTCAAAGTACAAAAATTTTTGAATTAGGATTTTATAAGACCAGAAGCTTAGTGAATCAGAACTTTTGTAGGGAATGAACAGTCAATGCACTAGCAGTGTTTCAGTCTTTTTTTTGTTTTTGTTTGGTTTTTATGAGAGGGAGAAGCAGCATTTTTTTATTTCGCTGTTCGTCTTGGTTGTTTCCCGGGGTCCTTGGCACATACATCGACTTGGCCAGAGGCAGTGAGTATAACTGCTACTCTTCCAGGGTATACCTGTTTTAGTCTTATTAAAATTAGCTTACTATTGTATGACAAAGCTTTTTAAAGTGTTTTTTAATATTTGTGAGTCACATACACTCAATTTCCATAGTCTTTTTTTTCTCTCATTAAAGAACCAGAAACATTTCTTTCATTTAGAGGGGGGGGGGGGGGAACAAAAAAAAGGGGCAAATGTCTACATTTAAGGCTAAGGATTTACTGAAGGAAATATAATTGTTTTTCTGTTTTATTATTCTTTTACTATATAACATGTACATAGTTGTATACATGCAGATAAAAAATATAACTAGCCTATGTTTCAGAGTATATGAAAGAAACCTCCGACAACATTCAAAATAAACATCATCCTGTAACCCTTGTTGGCAATGAAGTACACTGTGTACTGTAGTTATTACCCGGGTAACAGATAAAAAGTCTGCTTAAAAAAAACCAATTTGTTCAAATAAGGTATAATAATACAACGCAGAGATAATTCTTTAGCACACAAGCGCTTATTAGGTAGACTGGTAAGCTGGCATAGGTCGGAAAAAACAAGCCTCTAGCAAAGCTCTTCCTCCCCGCAAAAGCTTCCTTTTTGCTGCAGTCCTCCATTACATGGCTTGTCAGCAGCTGACACTTCTTAAATACTAACTTTAAATCAAAAACAGAAATGGCACATAGTCAGTTAAGACGTAAAAGTGTGTCATACGGGTTGCATCGCTTGTACACGGGGATAAAGTCTCTCTCCAAGAGCCTGACGGTGTGCAGGCAGAGGGTCAGGATCATCACTAGGATTCCCTTCAGAGGCTGGTCGGAAGGGCCTAGTGTCGATGGAAAGCTGTCTTCTAAAGTCTCTGAAAGATGAACAAAGGTATTAAGACTTCGTATTCCGCCTATATAAATGGAATCAGCACTAGTAATGAAGTTAAAAAACCAGAGCATACAGGTTGTTCTAGCTAATGGCACCAAGGGGGTAGAAGGCCTAAATAGGTGATGGTTGAGGAATAACGATTATGTAGATTTTTGTCACTTGAAAAATCTATAAATTTGCAATGTGTAGTTCAATTTGATTCTACGGGAAAGGGATCTTAAAACACCAGAAATCAGGAGCCTACCTATAGTTCCTGGAAATTTTAGTCATAAGTAAAATGCCATCTATCCTAACAGGAGAAAAATTTAAAAGTTAAACAACACAATTTAAATTTTAAAACAAATTTAAGAAAAAAACAATATAAAATTTTCAAAAATTAGGAACTTGTGTGGGATTGTCAATATTTCAACTGCCACTGGGTTTTTTAGAGCAGGACATTTTAATAATAGCTCTTTTAGTTACTATATATATATATATATAAAATTTTTTCTTTTCAAAAAGTATTCCATAATTGAGACATTTATATACAGACCTACCTCCAACTGGTCTCAAAAAAGTGGCATTCAATTAAAGACACAAAATTATCTCACCTATCCCGATCTCTCCGAGAACCTGCTCGCAAGCCGCTACTCCTCCTCATTTCCCTTTCTCTCTCCCTTTCCCGATCCCTCTCTCCTCTGTTCCTTAATCTTTGCATTAAACCTGGAAGAAAATATGAAATATTTTATTTAGATGAATGTAAATGCAACTACTTTAAATTTCAAAGTCAATCTTAGAACATAAGAAAAGCATAAAGATATAATAAAGATCCTCTTCCTTACCATTTGTGTTAGAACCTTTCTCTTATTCTACAACTTTTTTTTGCTTTGTCTTTTTTTTTTAAAGCAAAGGTGCAGCAGCATTGAAGGTGAGGAGGCAGGTAGGCAGAAAGAGAGAAGGAGGAACTATTTTTTTTATTAGCTGTTCACACAGTGGTTTCTTCTCCCCAGCCCCAGGACTTGAACCCGGGACCTTGGGATGTATGCAAGACTGCTGTCAGACATACTGGACCGCTAGGCCATCAGGGTGCACCCCTCCTTATAGTTCTGAAGGTTGGAAATAACTATATAGAATGTACCTAGCATGTCATAGCGTTCACTCAGTATTGGTTTAATGAATTTTTCCCCTTGTCATGTCAAAGATGTGAAATAATACACAGCAACTAACGCTATAGTAATTTTCCTAAAAATAATATTAAAATTTCTTACTTGATTAGGTATTAATGATTATAGGCCACACTGACATTAGCTGCTATTATGTTTAAAACTTAAAGTGTAAGCTAGAGTATGGTTTCCTAAAGAGTATTCACAGAAAAGATACTTCTGAAATACTGTAACCAGATTTACCCATTTACATTTGCCATAGAAAATCAAATAATAAAACTAATGCTAAGATGCTGGGGACTCCCTTATCTTTTCATCTCTGATCCTTTCTAGAGTTTGTTCAAGGATGGTGGTTTTTAGAATCCAAGTACAGCCTATATAAAAGAATTTCTTAGTAATCTCTGTAAGCTACCTCTCCCTTAATTATTACATCTGTCCATACATCTACAATTGATCATCTTTCAACCCTATTTTAGATGAATTGCTGATTATATACTTAAGCCTTTTGTAATATTCACACTTTTTTTAATTTGCTAAGTATAATCTTGAATATTAGATAAGAGATCCAATATCAAAGGCTGGTCCTCAAGGAAGTAAACAGCTTGAACCAGGATTTTAAGAGAAAATCTTATTACCAAAAATCAAAAAAAATCTTGCTAATTAAACAGTAAGGTTAGTGGCATAGTCAGATGACTTGCATTTTCATGGCAAGCTCTACATTTCTGGTAGCAACAATGTAATTATATTCTAGAGAACAGCATTTTCTTCTCAAGTACCTGTGCCAATAAACACAAGGGTGGAAGAAATACTGCAACCGTGCTCACTGATTTTTTAAAATATCTATAGATCTTACAACCTCTTATTTCCTAACAGGCTAACAACTGAAATGAGAAACTCATTAGTACAATTATAAATCTTTATGAAAATAAATGTAGAAAAAGAATAAACATTTCAGTTAGAGTAAATAAGATTATTAATCTAAAATAAATTATATAAAAATGTAAATAAATGTACATTAAAGTTCTCCTGCTAGAAATAGATACAACCATAATTATCATTCTTTTGATCATTCAAGGAAAGAATTTTTAGGATGCTTGAAATTTGGAGAGTACTTACTTGTATGAGTGCCTTTGTTGGCATTTTGAATACAATCTAAATTAGGCAGTTTCTCATTTGACAAAAATGCTTGTGCAATGGCTGTATAAAAGCTTCGTGCGACACCACTGCCCTCTCCCGGCTCATCCTTAAATGTGACTTTTACTCTGTGCACAGCCATTGGTGTCGTAGCACATCTTCGACCAAAGTGATTGTTGAGCTGCCTCATAGTCTGCTGAATAAGAAGATCTCGATCACGGTCAACCTATTAAATAAAACAATGAAAAGTGGCAAATTCAATTTGGAAATCACCTTGAAATTTTTCTATATAAAATCTGGATATAATTTAATGTTTCCTTGACAGTTTAAATAACTATGAAATAATATAAGTTCTCAGAAGCTTATGCATTCTACATTTTCAATATCTAACATGAGTGACGCATTAAATCAGGAAAATGGAATTTAATTCAATTCTAGTACTCCTAAAAAGGTCTACTGGAAAACAGCAATTCATTCCATTTTGGAATAAATGTAGCAGAATAAAATCCAGCAGAGTAGAAGAGTAAATATCTAAAAACAACAACAAATACTAGAAGAAAATATTAACTATTCCTTCAGTGCCAGTACACCACAAACCAAGTAAAAGGAGAACAGCAAAGTGAGAAAAATATTTGCATCTATTACAAAGATATATTCATGAACAGTGTACATGTCACCTAAAGATAGTGTTTCTAAAAAATTGACAAAAAACCAGTAACTTTTAGAAAATATGGGCAAAATATATCAATAGCTCATAGAAAAAGAACATAACTGATCCTTAAATATATACAACAATGTTTTAACTTTGCAAGATGAATGAAAATTAAAACTATACTGATATGTCATTTCTTATCAGATGGGCAAAACTTCAAAATTTTGACAACTGCTAACAAAGACTATGAGCAATCAGGCATTCTCATATCAAATGCTGAAAATGCAAAAATATATAATCATCATGTACTTGCCAAAATTATATATGCACATGCTCTATGACCCAGAATTCCATGTTTAAGAACCTCAAACATACTAACCAAAAAGAGAGAATCACAGCATTATTTGTAATAGCAAAGGACTGAATGGAAACAAACCCAACTAAGCTATAAAAGGCAGGCAGAACATATATATATATATAGATCTATATGATAGATCTATATATATATATAGCTATGACTTTGTTTCTGAGAGAACAAAACCCTCCAAATGAGAAAGCAATCCTTACAGACAGAGAGAGAGAAGCACTTGTTAAAAAATTTCTTTTGTTTGTTGTCCTGCCCGCTCATGCACCTAGGTCCTTAGGCTCTTCTCCATGAACTACACCACATGCTTAGTACAAGTAACTTTAAAAGCAAAGTAATTTCACTGTACATCAGTCTAAGGATAAAAAGCTGCAAATCTTAAGCTATTTTCATTTTGTAGGTGGTAGTGGTGATTTTATGATTCTAAGATCACTGTGGGATAAAAGTAAAGAAGTTGGTTTATCCTAAATCTTAAATTTGAATTGGAAGTGTCAGTATGAACTCATGCTACAGTCTCTCTCTCTCTCTGCTCTGGCTAAGAAACACTGACCAACCTAGCAGGCAATGAGCCAACCCTGAGATCTCTCAAAATACACTTTCCTACTCAAAGCAACCAGGGCTTCTTGAAGAAATGCCTGATTTAAGGTCCATGACAAGATATAAAGAGGAAACAGTGAATACCAAAAAAGGAAGGAACTCATCAAAGATTACTGGAGTTAGGGGCCAAAAAACTTCATTGGTCATCTTTAGAGGATGCTAGGAAACTAACTCAGAGGTAATGGTGAAAACTACTTATATTCTTTATATGTTTAACTATATACAACCCTAAACAAGATGTTATTCTTTTGTTTTTAAACTTTATAGACATGTCATACTCTATGTATAGTTAGAAGAAAATCTAAATACCTTTACCTCTAGTGATAAATCTCTTGACTGCTGGTTTCTCAATTTTTCCATTTCTCTACGGAATTTTGATTCTTTTACCTCAAATCCACCCAATTCAGTTAGGATCTTTAAAAAAAAAAAAAGTACGACAAAATTACTCTCTGAAATACGGCCGTATCAGGCAGAATCAAATTTAAGTACTCAAAATACATACTGATCCAGGTTCTGCTCCAACATCTTCCATGAATACCCTGCCGAACAGTTCTAAAGAAAGGCGCCAACGTCCTAACAGCATATCATGGGAAATAACCATCCCCATGAAGCTACACTGTGGCCTGTAAGAAGTTTAAAGTGAGAGGGTGGTCAGTGACAATAATTTGCTTGGTCTTGTAATATTCTGAGCACTTAAGTACTTCAAACTCCATCCTCTCTAAAGAACTTTTCTATAGCTACTCATTCTTCATAGAACTTTCCTTATTCCCTCTGTACGCACATAACAATATACCCCTAGGTTGCCTCCTATCTCATCTTTCATTTTACCTCCTCTCTTTAAAGTCTAATCTCCATTGCCATCTAGGTGGCACCCAGATCCTATTCAGTTGAAACTTCTACAAGGAACCAGAATTCCCACTGTGTTAAATATACCCACGCCAATGTCATTTCAAAATGGTAAAGTTGAATAGTCTCTTTACCACAAGGACATCTCCTAATTTCTTTCATTAGTAGCATCTATTTCCCAGCTTCACAGACTGGAAACTAATTTCAGGTTTTCTTCCTCTGTTCGACCAATCATGTTTTATGTGTTTCTCATCCATCTCATAATTTTTTCATTCTGAAAGCCAGTATTTTACATCAGACCCTTCTACCACTAGCCACAACTACTAACAGCTCTTTAACCTGTCTCTGTACTTATAATTCTTCTCTCCTTCAATCTGCTTCTACACATTCTAAGAATCTCAGCTCCAGTCATTGTGTGTGTGTTGCATATAGTTCCCATAGATCCTAAACAAACAACAATACCAAAAAACTGACATTTCATAGCCAAAAACCAGACAGCATAAAGCAGAGGCTCAACAAATCACTCAGTGATTAGCCACAGTGATCATAATGTATACTAGCAAAGTTTTATTGGGAAAGGAAAGAACCAACTTCTTGTGAGAGAATTACTGCCTGTGTACTAGTACAAGTCCCCAAGTATAAGAGTCACAAATCCAGAAAGCAATTTTTATTCATTTACTTACATGTTTCCCTTAGGTGAACTGCTGATACCAAGCCTAAAATTGGCAATTTTGATATCGATGTATTAACTCAGTACTGAATATTAAAAGTATCAAAAATTTTCTCAATAAAGTGAGGAGAAAATCAGAATAACTGACAAAAAAAATTCGGAGAACTTATTATTTAAATATCTGATTACAAACTAGAAAAAGAGAATAAAATATTTAAGTCTACTACTTATATACAAATAAAGAGAATCACATTTCTAAACAGGAATTTATAAGAATTATAACAGCCATAAAATAATAGAATACATAGAAAACCTGGGTTTACTTGGCAAATACCTGAAAGACGTAAGAGGCGGCCCTTCACTTTCCGTCAGTCCTATTTCTGCTAGTAAACTGCTTTTCAATTGTGCAGCAAGATCATGAGCAGATGGCCCTGGCTTTGAATTCTCAGCTTCTTCTGGTAGCACATTCTGTTCTTCCCCTTCCTTTTTTTGCCGATTTTGCATGTTCATTACATTTTTCAGATTGGCAGCATAAGACATTTTAGTTGGAAGAACCTATAAATTTTTATGTTTAAGAGTTACTCTTATGCATTTTCAATATTGTATTCTCCTTTAAAGCGCTTAATTAAAAACAAAAAACTATCCAACTACATTTCTTCTATGCCTGCTCTTCAAGGTGTTATTACTTTTCCACTGGAGGAACAACGTAATTATAGATTCTCAAAGCAGATTTTTTCCCGTAAAAACTAGATCTTCCATTTAAGTAGTTGTGTAATAAAAGACAATTCATACGGAATTTACTTAAATCTCTCGAAGCCTCAGTTTCTTGTCCATAAAGTCTGATGATGCTTTTAACCCAAACATGGTTATAAACGTAGGCAGTTCCCAAGAGACAGAATTATTCAATACATATCAGGTTTTGTTATTATCTTATTCACATTCTATATTCAAAAAGAAAAGTTTCAAGCCAATGTTTTATAAGCTCACATGTGTAAAATATTTTAAATATATAAATTTAAATTTTCGGCAGCATACAATGATCAAATGTGAAATAGACTAAAGCACGTAACGAACCCACCCATTTAGACGAAGCAACCTGACACAGAGCAAGTTAGTCTCAATGCAGCCTGATGACACTGTTGGAATCCTTTTATCATTTCATAAGGCATAAGCTTTTAACATATTGTGAAAATAAAATATTCTGAATGCATTTCCCAAAAATCTGGTTGCTGGGACAGTGCTCATTCATAAATATTATATTGCAAACATTTTGACGATCTTACCTCAAGGCAGTTTCTATCCACTGTAACCTCCATTAAGCATTTCCCACTACTGGCAGATGAAGAATAAAGACCCTGACTTGGACGGCCAAAAAGATCCTCCTTTCTAGCATTTGGCTGGAATTTTAACAGAAATAGTCTAGTTATATTGAACACTTTAAAAAATGTTAATAAAAAAAGAAAAGTTAACACTAGTTTATTAAACTCACCTGCAATAGATGTGGCTGATCAGCCAAGGGAATGGCTTCAGCCAGAGGCACTTCAAATGGGTTTGGGGGTATACACCCAAGAAATGTCATAGAGTCTGAGCGTCGGAAAAACGGATGATTCTGGCCAGTTTCTGCAGGAAGAGAGTCATCATCCTTATCATTCAAAGTAGCACCTACATATAAAGAGAGAAAATGTTTGGTTTTGGTTTTTAGAAAAAGTAATTATTGGGAAAGGGAAAAATAATCTTTGCTCAATTCCTGTTATCTCCTTATAAAATGTTAAAAGCCAATAAATAATAATAGTCTAAATTTTTGATATTTTTAAATAATTCAAAATAGTTTAAAAATTAAATGGCAAATTTTATGTTAAACATATTTTAACAACAATTTACAGTTAACAAATGCTGTTCCATTTTTGTACTGGACTGAAGTTTTCCATATTCTCCTCTTTCTTTCTAGAGATTCAGACCTGAATACAGTTGGATCCCTGAACATTTTCTGGATCTAGCTCCCTGATGACTCAAAAGGAGGAAATGGTCAGGAGCTGAAATTTGAGCACTTGCTTACTTCTAAGTTCTGCTTCCTCTATAAGAAGATAAACAGAGACAAATTTCCAGGCAACTTATGCATTCTAATATGAAGCTAGCACACCAGCACCAACTCCCCTTCATGGAATAAAACTCTGGATACTGCTTACAGTGTGCTGTGAAAACAGCAGTGAGCTATGCATGACTGGGTTCTCAAAAACTAGCAGGTAAGTCAGTTGTCTTTCCCTAGGATGAGTAAAAGTACTAGCTGATGATAATAAAAAAGCAACGAGACTAGCTGACCCTATTTTAAAATATTTTACTTCAACTTGAAATAGTAGCAGAAAACTACAACAAAATTTAAGAAGATCCCCAAATTCAAATTTGGAATATTTTTGCATCAAATGTTAAGAGTTTACTTTTGGAGGTCATGATTGTTATTTCTCATTTTCTTCATAAAGGTTCTGCCAAAGACTATTTAAATGTAGAACTTTCAGACTTTACTTAAAAGTAAAGGTAAATATAAAACTGAAATGCAAAGGAGAATACAAAGTAAAAAAATTATCAACTATTGAAAAGTTCACGATCCTTTAACTCATCCTTATTCATAAAACAAATGATGCCAGGATGTATGAAGGAAAATGGGCAGAATGGCAAGAAATGAGACATAGAGAAGAAAAGAGAAATTCCCACCCAGACAGAAAATAATGAAGTTAACAAGCTTGAAGGGAAAAATACTGAAGTAGCCATTTCTTGAAGTAGATTAGCAGATTTTCTGTGCACTAACTTTGATTGGTGTCATCATCATTTTCATGTTCTGAATCTTCATTATCAATACCCAGTTCCAAGAGTTCTCGAGTCCTTTAAAAAGACAAGTGAGTCATTTCATATGAAATATCTGTGCAATATGAACAGGAACAAATGTGATATAGGAACTGTAAACAAAAAACACTGAAAAGGTCAGTTAAGTATCTAACAAATTTCAAACACTGTGATAAAGTTTTCATGGTAGACTGACCAGCCAAATGCCCTACGATTAGAAAACAGGCTCAACAGAAGCAAAGAGCTAATCACACCAAGAAATGAGTGAGTGATTTTACACACTCTAATAGAAAACATGATAAACAATCAGGACAAACTATCTCATGCATAAAGCTTAACTGAATTCTTAGGCTTCCTGTTTTAAGTAAAGGGGAATAATAGAGAAAGATTTATTTAGACACAAGCCTACTTTGTCATATGAAATTTTCCTGTACTAATTCTCTTTGATAATGCTGTTCTTCTTACTTCAAAAATCTGACAGTGCACTAATGGAGACCACACTGAGCAAGTAAGTATTTCTTAAACCAACCTCATGGCAAGTATGGATACCTTTTGCGTTCCAGTTGAGGTGTATCTAATGTTGTTTGCTGATTCATTGCTTTAATCCAATATATAAGGGCTTGAAAAACATATGCCACATGTTTCAATGAGCAAACATCCAAAACAGGAAGAACATCAGAATGTTCATCATTATGAGACCGCATTAAAGACAGAGCATAATTTAGGAAGTCCCCTCGAGCAGACATCATTCCTTGACGGGCGCTAAGTAGTGTGGCACGTCTATTGGAATAAAAAGAAATAAAAATGTTTACAAACACCAACGAAATTTACCACCATTATAAATATGCAAAATTATATCCATAAATACTCATTAACCCTGTGGTTCTCTTATACAGAGTAGCCTGTACTTTGATACAGAAAAGGAATTATGAGAGTATCCTGTAGACTGGCAGAAGGAACTCTTCCCCTAAAGACAATAGCTGCCACACTTAAGCAGCCATCAAAATCACATGCAGGGCTTGGGGGGCAGGGGGTGCACAGGGGACAAGGGGGTATACAATGTGCATTTCTAAGAAGCTCTTAGGTGGTGGTGCTGCTCTTTTGGGTACCACACTTGGTGCCTAAAAATTATACCAAAAGCACAAGCAACAAAAGAAAATATATAACTTGAACTTGGACTTTAATTTCTTATTTCTCAAAAGATACCATCAAGAAACTGAAAAAGACAACCCACAAAATGGAACAAAACTTTTCAAAGCATATAAATAAGGGACTTGTATCTAGAATATACAGAGAATTCACTCAACTCAAGCCAATTTTTTAAAGGGGGGGGAGGGCAAAGGATCTGAATAGGTGTTTTTCCAAAGAAGATACTCAAAATGGCCAATATGCACGAGATATATATACATCAGCAGCAATCTTTAGGGAAATGCAAATCAAATGTACAATGAGATACCACTTCCTATTCAGTAAGACGACAAGTACTGGAAAGGACATGGAGAAAATGGATGGCTCAAATAGGGTTGTTGGGAATGTAAAATGTTGCAGTTACTCTGAAAAATAATTAGCAGTCTCCAAAGATTAAATATAGGGAGTTACCATATAATCCAGCAATTCAAAAACTAGGTAGCCAAAAGACTTAAAAAACATACATCCACATAAAACCCTGTAAATAGTTCATAATTGCATTAATGGTAACATTGATCTAAAAAGTAGAAACAACTCAAATGTCCAACTTATCAACAGATAAAATATGGAATAGCCATATAATGGAATTATTAGGAAATTAAAAGGAATGAGGTAATGATACATATTGAACATGTATGAACTTTAAAATCACGCACTAGTAAGAGAAACCAGGCATAAAAGACCACCTGCTGTAAGAGTCTACCTATATGAAAAGTCCAGAATAAGCAACTCTATAGAGACAGAGGATATCAGTGGTTACTTAGGGGTGGTTAAGTAGGGGTTAAGTGAGGGAAGTAGGGCAAACTGCTAATAGGTCTGAGGTTTTTTTTGGATGAGATGAAAATATTCCAAAATTAATTGTAATTATGGCTGCAAAACTCAAAATACATCAAAACTATGATATTGCACAATTTAAGTGGGTGAATTTTATATGAAGTTTATCACAATGAAGCTCATATTAAAGAGTGAGAAAGTAAACTCTGACACCAATGAAGGTCTATTCCAGAGCTGTGTATTCCTCGGTGTAGTAAAGTAGGTTAAAGACAAGGCCTTGTGGAGCAAGCTTCCTAGGACAGAAAGGCAATGCCTTCCAAATCTTTACCTAGTCAAGATCTATCAAGCATTTAGTTTTACTATTAAACATTTTTTTACCAAATCCTCTCCTAGTTCTCAACATATTCAAAATAATTTCACTAGGTTTTTCTAGGTTCTTCTCTTTAGTTTTTTTACTCAGAATCTAAGGTAAATGTAAACTCTGCATCCTGCTGCTCCATCCATCAACAAGCCCCTAAATTCTATTATTTCAGGGCTTCTCCCTCCCCCTCCCTACACTGACTCATAACTGTTACTTTCTTAAAACTGTGATTAGAGTCTGTAAGTTTCCTAAGCAGTCTCCTAGATACTTGTCTTTCCCCACTTTTAAGATCTGTCCAAAGCACTAAGGTTGTTTAGTCTGTGCCCAAACTAGAACCAAATTCTAGGATGATGACTTAAGAATGGGGCACTTTCACTAAATGGCACTACCACTACTCTAGTGTCTGATGTTTGGGCTAATTCCTAGTCCTGAAAAATGTCATTTTATAACTGAAAGAAAAAACACAACCAATATATAAATATACTTTAATTACAACTCAACAGATTGAGATAGAAGAAATTTGATTTGAGAAACTAAAGAGCAGCTTGATAATTATACACACGTCCCCTTCCTGAGTCCATAGTCAGTTTCAAAATAAGTCTATGAATATGGGCTTTTCAAGGGAACACATGGAGATAATGAGACAAAGCTACAGACCAGCTACTTCAAAAATGGAAAGTATTTAGTATCAAATTCCCATAATAAAAATGGATTTTTTTTTTTTAGAAAGTTTGGATTGTAACTAACTTGTTTTGCTTCAACAACATACAAATTTATGTAATAGCAATCAAAAAGCTCTAATTTTGTAGGATATAAGATTTCTACTTAAACATACAAGTCTATGTTAAAAATTTCGTACCGTCTTCCTTCCAGGGTGCGTAAGCTAGCCTCTTCCCGTGCAGTCATCCTCTCTCTCCGCGCTGAATTCTGAGACGCGTGAAGAGGATGATTTGGATGTCCCGGATCACCAGCAGATGCTAATGCAGAACCATAACGTAATTGAGCTTCAGTAGAATCCATAATACTGACCATCCAGTTCCAAGTGGGGATAAGCTTTTCTTCTACATAGTTCTATGAAGACCAAACTAAAATAGTTAAAACTATCCAAATAAAATATAATTTGATATAGTAGCATTATATAAACATTTAAATATTTGTTAACTCCTATTACACTGGAATTCTCAAAATTGACAGCCAAAAATTTATGTGAATGAGTTACTTTTCAATAGTTTCATACCTGCAAGTTTACTGCATCTTGGTAAGTCAGTTTCACAGCTGCTGGAATCTGAGAGTACACTAGGTGGTTATACTTAGGAATAAGACCCATCAAGTCAGAGATTTGTCTGATGACAATACTGTAAGCCCTGGCTAAGCTGCTTGCAGATGTTAAATAGCTGCTGGCACTGCTAGCTTCCAAGGCAGCCGCGGCAGCCGCGGCACTTGTGCTGATGGCGCCGCTCCGACGTAAGTTTGAAGGGTCAATATAAATCAAACCCGCTGAACTTGCTATAAGGAAAAAAGGAAAACCACAATAAGCTAATGGCAGTTGCTAATTGTACTTTCCAGTGCTGCATATATCTGAGTAAGCTAAAAGATCAATTAATTGTATTCGCAAATGTGGTAACTGGGCAAAAAATTCTTCTAAAATCACACTAAATTAAGGAGGGCAATAATAAGGGAGGCAGGAGAAGAGGCAAAGATTGCTATAATGTTTTCAACCAGAGATAATTTTGCCACTCCGTCTTCCCCCCCTCTAGAGGAGGACATCTGGCAATGTCTTCAGAGATTTTTGATTGTCACAACCCTGGAGAGTATGGGAGGGGGACAAGAGAATGAAGGAGAGCGGTGCTACTGGCCTGCAGTGGGCTGTGGTCAAGGATGCTCCTATAAACATTAAACAGCACACAAAATAGCTCCTTACAGATAAGGAATCTTTTCAGCTCAAAGTAGCAATGGTACAGAGATAAGAAATCCAGCTATAAGTGTAAATTTTTGTATTTGAATTCAGCAAAACGGTGAACAATTATGAAATAACTTTATTTGCTCTCTAGATGCACGTGCATAATTTTAAAAACCTATATAAACAGCCACAGGAATACAGTTTTCACACTTACCTGCTGGCGTGGAGGTGCTAGAAGGTGCAGTGCTGGCTGCCCGCTGGTGCTGGGTGTTTCGGACAGCCCATTGCATGGAACGAGGAGCTTGGGCGGCACCATTTGCATGGGAGCTATTTGTGGTTCTCTCTAGTGGCTCATCAAGCATAAAGGTCTCCTGTTCTATGTCATCGCTCTGACTACTGCTGCTATCAGAATCACTTGAGTCATTTGACTGTGAATCATCTTCAGAAAAGAAGGCAGGAACACTGCTTGCACCTACATTTTTAATTTTTAAAACCAAAACCATTGTGAATTTGTTGATATTTAAAATTACGGTGTCCACCCCTATTTGAGAAAATACATATTTTAAACAGAAGATCAGGCTCTATTCAAATAGTACCATCAATAGAATAGTTTAATTGGAAAAGACTCTTATAAATTAGCCTTAAAATTAATCCATTATTTAAAATCCAGGGGGAAATCATTAAAATAATAGCTTCTTTACTAACATCTACAGGTAAAAAGGCTGAGTCACTCTGGTGCATGTCATACTGTGCATAATTTAATCAATTCAGGCTAAACACATACCTCTTAGTACAGGAAGGAAAGCTGCTTGGAGAAGGTAACATACCTGCTTCAGAGCCGGCAGTTGCTGCAGTGACAACACTTCTGCGCCCACTAGCATTATCTTGGTTGCTATGGTTACTTTCACTGTCACTTTCTGTTTCAGCTGCTGCTAGCAAGTCCAGCTCCATGTCACTCCCTAGCAAATGTATTTTAAAAAGAAGGGGGAAAAAGTACAAACTCACTGTGCATCAAGATAGGGTCTTGATAAGCCAGAATATCATAAGGATAGGAACTGAGAAGATAAAATCAGGAAGATGGGAGAAGGGGGATAAAAAGAAGTGATAACTACTATAGGAAGCATTATCTACCTGCTGAACAAGAGAGGACTGACCAGGTAAGTTATGGTATTCAGTGGACTATTACTAAAGCTTATTAGACTGTCCTGCAGAGCAGTACTGAGCAGAGTGGGAAACTCCAGTCAGGGAGCAACTAGGTCAGCTGCCCCAATTTGATATATATTGGGCTTCCAAAAGATGAAGTTAAAAATGTCTATCCTTTTTATTTCACAGTACATACGCATATCAAAATATGCATAAAATTCTATTTTAAATATCTGTAATTTATTGTATGTCAACCTCAATAAAACTGGTCCCAAGAAGGTCTACCCTAATTAAATGATTACGATGACTATGTAGCAAAAAGGCCAAAATGATTCTCTTAAAAGTGAAAAAAAGGTTCCAAAAATTACAGTATCTGAAAGACATTCATAGGAATGGGGCAATACAGCGATCAAAAGTAAAAATACAAACTGCAAGCTTCTGAATGGAACTATGGGTCATTTGTTTTCCTTTTCTTATTTTCAAATGTTTCATAATGTAATTATGATTATTTTAATTTCTAAACACCTTTTAAAAGCAACCTAAACCAAAAAGTTAAAGAGGGTAAATTACTTTACACTTGTGGATAAGCATACATATGTCTATTGCTATCTCCGAAAATTTTATTATTTACCCCAGCCCTGGGTCTTGGACATGACACGGCTTTATATGGCATGCACCTTTGTTCCTTAGCCACCTGAGTCACAGGGGTGTGTGTAACCCCCTTGTATTCTGTGGCATCCCTTGTCAGAAAATATGGCAAACATTTCTCTACCCATCAAATGAGGCTTTTTCTCTATTAATACCTCTTTTTAAAGGTCCCTGATTTACTTGTATTGTATTATTTCTCAAGCAACCCGCATACCGTCTTCATCGTGCTCATCATGCTGTCCCTCGGCCTCGGCATTTTCTTCCCCATGTTCCTCCTGCTCATCGTGATGATCCTCTTCTCCAGCCACACCCTCCACCACTTCAACCTAAATCCAGAACCTTCTTTGTAAATCAAAATATACAATAAACCCACATCTCCACCAAGATTCCCCCAGAGCAATGAGTAAACAAAAACACACAGATCCCTAATTACAGGGAACTATTAACATTAGGCAATTTTGAAAATCATCTGCTAGTGACAATTTGTTATTTAATATGCAATGTCCTCTTTACCTTCAAAAATACATTGCAAAAAATTACTAAACCTTTTTTTTTTTTTTTTTTTTTTAAACACTGAGAATATCTTTATACCAATCCTTATGTAAAAATACAAGTTTGGGTTTTCAATTTCCTATGATCTCATAAATCAAGGACTACTGAACTATTTTAGGATGTATAACCACAAATGAGAACATATACAAATCTAAAAGTTAGAAGTAATAACAGTAAGTTACTTTTAATAAAATTTCTAGTCACTACTCTCCCCTTTTCTGTCCCAAATAAAAGCCTCTAATTTTCACAATTAAAACCACCTCTTCCACATCTGCTGAAACAATATCATCCTGTTCTTCATCCCTGCCCCGAACAGGCTGCGACTGGCTGATGCGTCTCTGCTGTGGGTTCCGGATGATGTAGGATGACTGAGACTGACTGGAGCTGAAAAGAACCAGGAGGCTGTGAGTACACTGCTGCCACGCCTCTGACACACAGCAGATACGCTTCTTAGTGTTATTCCCTGTGATTCAGTGCTATTTTAGTCTTACCCCAAAATCCTGGAAACCAGCAGTAATTATAGTATATCGGAAAATATGAACCCCAAAGAAACTATTTTACCACAGAAATATAACTTATCTAAGATTGTTTCTACTTTATAATAAGTCAGTTCAAATCTGTATTAATGTGTGTGTATGGGTAATGAGTCTTCATGCTGCAATATTCTATAGGGCAAGATACTTCCTTTTTCACTGTTCTCAATACCAGCAGTCCTCACCTTCCAAATGCTCGGCTAACAGCATTCATCCATTAATGAAAACGTGCTCATTATAAGTGATCTACTCTTAAAGAAACCTGATCTGGGTGCATCCTGGTGGGCTAGGTGGTCTAATACACCCTGGGAACAGTCCCACACATGGTGGGTTCAAGACACGGGGCGGGGGTGGGGGGAACCAATGTGAAAACTAAATAAAAATAAGTACAGTGCCTTAAAAGGGGTGTGTGTGTGGGGGGGCACTATTAAGAGAAAAAAAACACCTGATCTGACGTCTGTTCATTTGCTTACAGAATTACATCAAGGTCAAGAAGCAAAATAAGTTTATTAAGCTGCCTAAAAATCTGCCTTGAAAACAGTCAAGAAAAGACAGATAGTTCCATTTTAAAAGGAGCCGAAAATGCAGGTCAAGAATCAGAAGAAGTTTATTAAAATAACCCTATGACCTATGACCCTTTACCTACAGATTAATACACCCAGTCTAAAAGAAGTTAATAGATCCTTAAGTGTTTTCACTGTTAACATTCTCTCCTCAAGTTTGCTGCTCTGAGAAACAAACTGATACACTCTGCCTTCAAAGAGAGAATTTTTCTGAAGATGGTGTTTAATACTAGAATTTTAATTAAGTAACTGATACTTCAAGGAGATAGTGAATACAAAACAGATGAAGAGGCTAAAAGAAAATCTTAAAGAATTGAAAAGAGTATATCCAAGTACTACTTGGATTTTAACATTTTCAGTATTCAAAAGTAAATTCAACAATTTATTCTAGGAATTTTTTTTAATGCTCATTAATTGTGGCTTCATAAACATTCACAGACCTACAGGCCCCTCTAAATAGTTATTTTTAAAAGTTAGATACTGGCGTGGCCTGGAAGAGTAGAGGTTGGGCTCACTCCTCGAATATCCCTAAGTCCCAGGGCCGGTTGGAACAACCAAGATGATGAACAACTAAATAAAATAAATAAAATGCTTCTCCCTCCTCTCTCTTTCTGCACCTTTCCTTTAAAAAAAAAAAAAAAAACCAAAAAACTAGGCAATTAGAATATATACGTTATTTTTTGATTAGCAAATCAGATCTCTTTCTGAGAATACCTGAGAGACTGGCTCAAGAATCTACCAAGGGATGAGGAGTGAAGAGGACAGCTTAAGAACCTTTTATTTTAATAAAGTGACTAAGAGGCAAGGCAAGGTGACAACAAAATCTCAAAACTTAGTAAGAACAGATTCATGGGCAATGTTTAGAGATTAAATGGTCTCAAAATTTGTTCAACAGAAAAAATAGGCTTATGTTCTGGAGTAAAACCAAGGGAAGAGTACAAAGAATTCACCAAAAAAAAACCCCATCCTAAGTAATTGGGGGCTTCCTCACAGAGATCAGGAGCATCACATAGAACTAAAACAGATTTCACTAGCAGAACCACTGGGAAATGGGGTAGATTAGGCAAATCTGAAAATTTATACCTTGGTTTCTAATAGTTTTCACATTAGAAGTGTATCAGTGACATGGCTACCAGGGAGAGCTTTGACAGGCAAATCTGGATTTAGATTTTAGGGTATCTTGGGAGAATGCCAATAAAGGAAAAGTTGGTGCATATACTGACTGGCACGTGGAGAAATAAGGAGAACCCTGAGAGCAGAATGCTCAGCATCAGTGGAGATGAAACCCAGGGATGAGGTCTTGGGAAGTGTCCCCAACACTACTAAAGCAAGTCATCCTTATGAATACATAGATGTATTCCAGAGAAGAGAAAGAAGAATCTTTAGATCCTAAAGATTTTTATTAAAACATTTTTACAATATGCATCTTAATAAAGTCAGGGGGTAACGCACTACAGCCTCTCAGACGGCACCCGGACTTCCGGAACTGGCAACGGCACGTTACAGCGACATGAGCCCCCAAATGAACTGCACGCATATTAAAGTGTGAGAAGTTCGGTGCCAAAACTCACCGGAACATTTTAATTTCCAAACATTCTGATTCAACTAGCTGTACTCTACTTAAGAGAACTATCGCACAAACAGAACGGATGAATGAGATTTAAGAATAATCTTACATCTTGCAATTTAATTGTTGAGTTTTTTAGCTCTAACCTAGATAATAGAATTGTTGTAGAAAATATTAAATTCCAACACTGTTGTCATTTAGATTTAATAAGCTGCCCCCTTAACCTTAGCCTTTGTAGTAAACAGAGAAAGTTATAGGTCTTTTCATTCCTCAACTTAACCTTACCAGAAGGCTATATTTAAAGGTTAAGAAAATACGGAAAGTAATGAGGTCTACTGAAGTCTAAAATAAACTTCTTATCAGATTACATTAGTAGAATAAAAACAGTATTTTTTCAAATCAAAACAAAACCCCACAACTATGTTATTACTTTAGATGTCTAGACACATGTAATTTTTAAAGTGCTTTCACAGTTCCAACGTAAAAGCTTTATCATTTGTTTCACAAATGATCACATAAACCACCTGCAGCATACTTAATGCAAACGGTTTTGGGTAAGCAAACATGACATTTCCAAAGAACTACTCAGAATCTGTTTCCAGAGATTTACCTGCTTGACTGGTCAGATGATGGTCGTGGGGGCAGTGGTTCAACTGAAAATAATTCTTCACTGCCTTGCATGGCATCTATGCTTGTACTAGCCAGAGTAAATGGTGCAGTAGGGCGAGCGATCCCCATTCTCACAGGGACAATCAGTGACTCTGCTACATTGCACAATTCTTCTACAGCATAAGGGAGCAGTGCCTGGAATACACGCTTGCATTTTCCAATTGGCTGTGGAATAAAGTTGCTGGAGCAAAAAGGAAATGTTTTTCATGAATCCTTTCGTACAGACAACGGTATCATTATCACCAAACAAACAAACATGCAAAATACTGTAAAAGTCAAAATCAAAAGATAGGCCTTACTTTTTCTTTTTGGATGAAGCCATTTCCACACTAAGAATGACAAAAACTCTTGCCACTGAACGCAGAAACCTCATTGTCACAGCAATAGCTTCTTCTCTGCGTCCTGGTGTATATTTGTTTTGGAGTTCTTTTACTAGTGTACCAAGTAGAGTATCTAGAAGCTTTAAATTACAATCACTCCTTTAATGATGAGACATCTCATAAGATATTTAGACATAATATTAAAAGTTCTCATTTTCTCAATATTAACATCATTAAAAAATTCAAAATTAAGTTTAAAACATTTACATGCCAATGATTAATTTATGCCATGTGTCTACCACTATACTTACATATAGATTCAAATATTTATATTAATAAATTCATAATCCCATCTCTCTCACCTAACCACTGTTACTACTTTCTAGTTTCTTTTTATGCATGGTGCACTACCAAGATATTAATTACAGAGAATACCCAATTTCACATTGTTTTCCTGATGTTCTGTTTTTTTAACTTATTTTTAAATCGTTGCATTGCATATCACTTAAGTGGTTGGATTACAATTTGATTCAATAAACCATTGTTAGTAGATTCATAAAGCCTATTTAAAAACTTTACAGCATTCTATGACATGATTTCCCCCACCCCTCCACATAAGTTATTTCTTTTAAAAGGAAAGGTACAGGCAGGCAGGAAGAGAGAAGAAGAAACATTTTTATTTGGTTGTTCACGTCAGTTGTTTCCCCCACCCCACGGCCCCCATCTTCCTTGGATGTGTAGCTGGGTCCTTGGGATGTACATGGACTGTGATCCTCTGGAACCAACTGACCTACCAGCTACTCTACCAGGTCACGCCGTAACTGATTTATGACAAGTTCTGAGGCCAGTGGCTCCTGACACTGACAAGCTGCTTTTCAAGAGGACAAATGCAATGCCATTCCATCAGTGGAAGATTGTTTGTTACTGTAACTTCATTGGCACTGGATTAGTTTATATTCTTTTCTAACTTCACAGCCTAAAAGAGCACTTTAAAAAACTGCACTACGTTTATATTAATTTATTAATATGTTTTCATACTATTATATATATATTTTTGACATATCTTGGAATATTTATTTAGAATGAAAAAGTTTGTGCTGTTAAATTACCCGCCAAAATTTATTACCTTTAATGTACTATTTTATTAGAGCGTGTCAGTATTTAGGAGTAAATTATTAAATCCTGTGACGCTAAATAAGAAAAACATCCTTTTCTTCTGCTTGAAATAAACATTCAAAGGACTTACCAAAATATCTGCTGTACACTTGACTATGAGGCAGTGAGTGAAACAGTCCAGTCGAATTGTGCCACTCTGCTGGTTGAGGTATACCTGCTCTTCTGGCAAAAGATGGCCTATCCTACTGCTGGCACTAAGACTTGAGGGAGAAGGAAAGACAGAATACACTGTAATCAAATTACCATGAGAAATACATAAATCTAAAATAATTTTAATGAATACATACGGGTCTTTATTCTCCTGTGACCCAAACATAATCATAGATTTCAAAGCATTCCAATCCTGAAGAACACGCTCCAACGCAAGCTGAGCAAATCTTGGAGGCTCTAGATCATGATCGGGCATATCTGAATCTAAAAAGAAAAATAGCAGTTAGGTAAGACAGAAACAAACATATACTGCTTTTCATATATGGTATGAATGTCAAATTTACTCACCTTCAGGATTGGCTGTTTTTCGGTTACGATCCTCCCTGATTCGGGGAGGTCTGTACTGGCAATGCTCTACAGTCTGCCTTGCAACTGTCTGCACTAAAAACAGCAAGAGGTGCTCTCCCCTGCAAAACAGAACACTATTGTCAGTGGGGGTGGCGGGAGGAGCTTCTTTAGATGTATGGTGTCTTTTCAGTTGATGTCCTAAAAATCCCACTTGCCTGCTGTTTGGCAGAGTAACCAGATTAGTAGCAGTAAGTAGGCGATAAAGAAGATCAAGTCGAGCAGACTTCTGTCCAGCAATTAGAGTTTTACATTTACATTTCTCCCAGCAATCACAATAGGCTGTGGGTGATGTCCGTTTCAGTCTAGAAAGAAATCATTTAAGAGTACGAAAACTGAAATTTCTAAAATATACAAAGGTCTGTATTGAAATTATGATGGCATGGCTCACTGAAGCCAGGCAGAAACCTTATTAATTTTAAATGCAAGACTATAACGGTCAAAGCATACACAACAAGGATTATTTAGTGCTATGAAGTCTATAAAGCAACACAAATTTCTCATGAAAAGAAGTACCCTCTAATGCACTCAGGTACAGGCACTTCCTCTGGAATGTCTTCTCTGACTTCCCACAACCCTGATTCAGCTTAAGCAGTCCTCCTACGTGCATCCAGTGACCCCTACCACCCTCAGGAGCAGATGTTTGATTGTGTCCTCTGATAGGACTATGCACCCTGTGAAGACAGGAACAATCTTGTGTATTACTGTACTACCAGCCTCTGGAGTGGTGAGTATACCTAGTAAGCATTAAATGGATCACCACTTTTAGATATTTAAAATAAAAAAGACAAACATCAACCAAAATCCTTATAGTAAGAATTCTATCAATGTAGTACTATTAAAACCTCCCGCATGTCCTATACAATTACTGTTTTAAAGCATAATAGCTGATTTTCACAAACCAATTCTCTATAACTCCTATAAATCTATTGCATAGTTATCACTGATGTCCCTATTGGGACAAATGTTGGTGCTGGGCTATTTTATTACTTATTAGGTCTGTGAAAACTAACGAACTAGCTACAGTAACTCTACTGCCAGATGAAAGGTTATTACATTTAGTCTATGCCGTAAATAAGGTACAGGTCAAACATTCACCATGATTCTCTTAATGCCCGTGGGAATTTCCTGCTAGTGTACCTAAACTAAGACTAGTTGGAGAAGACAGACTAAAGCGTTCCATAGATATGATTATAAAAAGACCGATCTGATACTAGGAAGTACTTCTTTGCACAGTAGACTTGTTATGTAAAGAGAGCTACGTTAGCACTAGTAACAAGTATTTCAAAGAATACTTTAAATCAGGGACATTTAAATACATAAACAAGCTTAAATGCAGCTTTATGAATTAGGAAACAAAACAGGAGTTAGTATAGATTATTTTAATACAGCAATACAAATCTAAAGTTCATAATATTAAATCTAAAGATTTATATTAAACTAGAATTGTACTCACTTGCAATCGTGACCTTTATGACAAACCCTTGCACACTCCGTACAACAACAGAGTGACTCCAGCAAGCCACAAGTTCGACACTCAAAAATATCCTAAAATTAAGAGTACATCCATTTTAAAGGAAAAATTTCTGTGTAAATCTCATCATAATAAGTAGTCCTGGTATCAGTGACAGTAAAGCAAGATTAATGTGCTCTATAAACAATCATAAATGAGTGTAGAAAATATATATTTTACTTAATCAAATGGAAATCAAATATTACCATAGCCCCCAAAAAGACGATAGCTATAAAATCTGTATCAAACGTTACAGATCAGATTGTGTTTTTCACTGAAGATTGTGATTTTCATGACAGCTGTAAGTAACTTAACAATCAACTCCTTTGCCTCTTTTATGCAGGAATTAAATAGAAATTAGTCTTCTTTGGAGATATTGTATAATTCACAGTAAAAGGAAATATGAGACTTTCACATCCAAAGCTAAGAACAATACCTCTAGTAGTGGTCAAAGGGAAGAAAAGAAAACCTAAAGATAGCAGAAATACAGGGAAATATAAAATAACTTACCTGATTAATGTGCTCTGCTCCAGTCCATGTAAAACTGCAGGTATCATTACAACATAAAACATACAAAGGGGAGTCATCAGGGTTGGTGCCTGATGGGCAAACCATTCCCATAAATACATCTTCCTCTTTTTCACTTGAGGAGACTTCGGCTAAAAAGATTGGGAGCACAGAAATCCACATATCAAAAGAGGACATAATCATAGCGATTAACTACTTTCCTCAAATGGAAAAGCTACAACATTTACACTGTTTAACCCATAAACCTACTATATGCTGATAAAAAATAAAACTCATCAACCAAGTCAACATGCGAGAAAATCTAGTCAGTTCTGCTTCAAGTGTAATTTGAGCAAAAACACATATAAGGACAATACGAATATACAACACAGTGGTCATATGACTCCTTAGTTCTGCATTATAAGATTCAAGTTCCAGCTCTATTTATCAAATTATAATCTCATGTATTATTTGTGACCCTTATTTTTAAAAAGATTACTACTTTAAATGAGACTTACTGGCAGGAACTGATTTTCCTTAATTCTACTGAACAGAAATTTCAAGTCAGAAGAAAATAAAACATTTGCCTAATATTTCTATAAAATTTTATAGCTACCACCATTTAACCAGATGGATTCTATTAGTAATTTATCTTTATTTTCGAAAGATTAGTTGCTAGACTATCCATTTTGGAATTTTCCTTCAATTAAACAATTGTATACTGTTTTCTGATGGAAAGTTAGGAGATAAAATACTTCGGAAAGTATAAACGAATCTTACTACACAAACACACATATGAAAACTAATTATATTGACATTTTTAAATCAGTTTAATTATGTGTACAGAAGAGAATTTATTCAAAATGAAAAATAAGCAATGCAGTTAAGGACTTCAATTACCTTTTGCAATTTTCTGGGCTGTTTCTAAAATGGTAATTGCAGCAGGATACGCTCGGCCACTTACAGCTGACATAAATGGGGTCATCCCTCGTGCATCCCTAAAATGAGAAAAATTGTACATAATAAAAATAGTTTCTTTGTGGATTGTAAACAAAAGAAATATGTCCAGGAACAATAAATCTAATTCTGTTATTAGATAATGTCTCAGCACTAAAAGAAAATCATTGGTGGTATTTTCTGGTTTCACTTAGAAAGCAAGCTCGCTCTGGGATTGTCTAAGTCATGTTCTCCTTTCTTGGCCTTACTAACAGTGAACAGACCAGCAAGGGCTGTTGAGTCTAATTCTCTTCAGACATGGGAATAGCAATCAGCTCTAGATCTCATAAAATTGTGATGAGGATTAAAATGAATTATTATTTAAAAAGCTTTTAGCACAATGCCTAGCAAATAACATATGCTCAGTAAATGTATTATTAAATATCAATATATGTAAATATTTTCCCTTTGAAACATACCTTCATTATTATTTAGTGAATTTCTATTTCTTGAATCACTAGCATTTCCCAAAATTCAGTCCTCAGTCACTTGTGCCTCCCTTTCTTGTCCAGCATACAACTACCACTTTTATGAACTATCACATTCCCAACAGCTACAATTGCTTATTTAATAAATACATTTGGAATTTTCCAATGGTATCTCATATTCAAAATATTTAACAAATAAATAAAATCATCTTTCTCCCTAAATCTGCTCTGACTTATGGCAGCCAATGGTATCATCATCCTTAGTAACTAATCTAAAAAATTTAGGATTATTCATGAAGTTTTCCTTCTTTCAACTTTTGGCCTTTGCATCTATTTTTTTGTTTTGTTTTCAACAATTCATTTGCTCAGTTTATTCCAATACACATTAAAAAACTATTGGCAGACATACCAAAACAAAGTCTCTACTCCAGTTTAATTTATACCACCAGCACATTAGTATTCTTATAATCCCACTTTTAGACTGATACAGTCTAACCAAAGTCATCATTCAGAGGATTCAAACCAAAGAATAGGAAGCAATATGGTGACTTTAACCTAACTTTTCAGATTCACTAGTTATAATTTTCCTCTTCTAATCTACTTTCATTGGGTATGTCATTTTCGGAAAATATTTATATGTCCCCATTTCTATGTTGTTGCTCACTCTTCTCCCTTGCCTGTTTCTCACGGTTCGGCTCAAATTTCATTTTCAAAAAGCTGCGACAAAATAATTATGTTTATGGTACAAAATGTCATATGTCCAAATTTGATTATGGGCAAGCAAAAGGCAGAGAGATAAAGGAGAGATAAAGTTTTATTCTGTAATGAAATCTTTCCAATTTTTTAAAAATATGTCCACACTTAGTTTAAAATGACCAAAAAAAGCTTCATACTACAGTTGGTTAAGAAAAAATAATCCGCTGCATCTTTGCTAACCAGAATGATTTTATCAAAAGTTCCTTTCCTTAGCTTTACTAGAAAAGTAAACTCCAATACCCACAGCTGGGGCTAGATAGGGGTTGGTGGGGGCATCTTTAAACTGAAAATAGGTATTTTTTTTTCTAATCCCTCATCCTTACCCCACCCACACCGCTCCACCATACTCAAAGTGAGATTCAAAGCTCTAATATAGTCTACCACTAATGAAATTTTATTAGAAACTCTAGGAAATTTTACCATATATATAATATAAAAATTAAAAGAAAATTTCAGAATTAACAATTCAGAATTTTGCCTTTCTAATTTGTTAAAAGCTCCCATGAATAACATCAATTTTTAAATAGAAGGGCATACTGACTGTTGCAAATACTTTACACATTTTCTCAGAAAAGGGGGAAAACAACCAACCATTGTAAAAATACTAAAACTAAAGGACCAGTGAAATAGAAATTAATTATAAAAATGCAAAATGGATTAAAAATGAAGGCAATAAAAGCATGCAATTTTAGATGGTACCAAATGATTCAGATTGAATTATATATGATGGCTATTATGCTTTAAAACACCATAAATGCAAACTAAAAATGACAGTTGAAAAATAAAAATGGAAAGATACAAGTATCTATATAATCAGTATTTTAAATCTGTGCCTCAGACCACTAATTTATTAATTAGTAAGCTGCTTCTGTAGTAATACCTTTATTTACAATCCAATGACTTTGCC
This sequence comes from Solenodon paradoxus, assembly GCA_004363575.1. Lineage (NCBI taxonomy): Eukaryota > Metazoa > Chordata > Mammalia > Eulipotyphla > Solenodontidae > Solenodon > Solenodon paradoxus. The sequence goes on from RJWH01000441.1 coordinate 216,386, forward strand.
AGATTTATAAGTGAGGGAATAAAAATACATTATTCCCTTAATCATGAATCGGTTCATTTTCATCCAAAAATCCTAAGGCTTTACATAAAAGTCCTCTTGCCCTCAAAACACCTTCTTGTCCTTAAATGTAGTGATGTGGCAAAAGGATCATGACTGGAAGACTCCTTTCTATAATCAAGAGACAGATCAGGGTTGGAATTCCAGCTGTACCCCTCCCCTCACTGGTTTTGTGACCTGGGCAAGTTAACTCTAGCTCCATTTCTTCAAATGTAAAATGAGCATACTATTACCTCTCCAAACAGTTATACTGCTAGAATTACAAGAGTTAATGCAAGCAGAATTTGGCACAAATAACAGTTGTTCTAAAAATGCTTGTGAGTTGTAAAGGAAGAACAATGTTTTCTGAAAGCAGTTATAATTTATTGATGTTTAATGAGCATCTACTACAGAACTCAAAAAGTCTACATAACAGTATGATGATTCTGCAAGTCAAAAAGAATTTCAAAGACTAACACAATCATCTACAGAGTTTTGAAACAAGATCTATTGAGACAATACACTTCTATAGTGGGGAAGAATTTTTTAAATTTCTCCAGTGACAATGATGGATTCACACTTGAGGATAACTATATTGTGATTCATCTAACACAGATATACACGCTAATCAAACTAAAGTAAAAATTGGTTTGTAATCATTTAGTGTATACGATATGGCATTGAATAGGCCTTTTTCACTAAAAAGAGTTTGTAACAGAGTGAATACAATGACAGATTCTGATCATTTTAAAGTCACATTAATTGTTGTCCATACATTGCAAGAACAACTTCAATAGTAAAAGGAGCTAAACTAAATCCTCATATCAAAAGTTTACTAAGCTTCTTACTTGGCAGAGAGGAGTTCTCGTAGATAAGGCTGCAGAACAACACTGTCGCATAACAGTTTTAATATAAAATGAGCATTGGCCTTTCGATCCTTGGATTCTACTAGAGATGGCTCTGTGGAAGGACCTGTAATTAAGCAGATTCATTTGATAAACAAAAGAAACCCCAAAAAAGGTAAATTAGGATGAAAGAACATTCTGGAGTAATATACCAAGTTATCTATGAAATAACAGGAATATTCTAGTATCAGTGATACAAGAATAACTTCAGTACAGAGAATTTAAACACTAACTCCTTTTATAAATCTTAACTGAAGAAAATATACAAGGACACCACAATTTCACGAACATATGGAAGATAATTCTAGCAATCAGATGCTTCTCAGGTCAAGAAAAGTCTTTAGAGATAAAGTACAGATCTATATTCAGTGTTTCCCTTTATCTTCCAAATGCCTAAGCAGGTGAAATGGAACATATTCTCACCTGGGATGGTGGAGGTGCTTGGTCCTTGACCAGTGCCAGTTGCAGCTGTAGTGAGAGATCCCACAGCAGGGGCCAGGATAAAATCAATGTCACCATCTTTCAGTAAACAGAACAGCAGGATGTATATCATTATAGGCAACGTATCCCTAACGCTCTTTTAGTTGGCCTTAAGGCTTTTCTCTACAAGCCATAGGTCAATTCGGATATAAATTTAAGTGAAACTTCTTTTCCAAACAATAAAAGAAGAAACCCACTAGGCAAATTATTGACTTATCTTGATATGTTCTTAGCTAACTTTTTACCAGAACAGAAATACCTATTTTAGTACAATAGGGATAAATGACAAGTTTAATTTTATATTATGAACTCCTTAAAATCTTTATAATAGTTATTATACTACTTTAAAACATTTCAAATTCCTAAGTATGCCACTGAAATGTTTGATTTTTCTTTTACTGTCTTGTCTTTTCATTAAGAATTCATATATAACAGCTCTCACCAGGATCCATGGCAGGCGGGTCAGGAACCCAACTAGGGGGAGCAATAGGGGGTGAAACGGGATCCTGGTGGTCACTGGATGAAGCTCCAGCTTCATGTCGACCCAAACCAGCTGCTCTCAACGAACGCCTCATCATCTCTCGTAATCTCAAACTAGAAGAACATGAACAAAACCAGTTTACTGCGATACCAAAGTGTAATGAAACGGTGCACAGACGTTCTCATCTGAGATCAAAGTTTGTTCTAAAAAAGCAAAGTACTCCAGGCAAGGAAAGTGAAGTGCAAATGCCAATTCTGGAACCACAGAATAAGTCAGTGAAGGACAGAAATAAACTGGGGGCTCCTAATCTCCAGTTCAATACTAACACCATTACATTAAGCTCCCACACAAACTTAAACACAGGAAACAAAAATTTCAGTGAAGATTAGAAAATAATCTTGTATACATTAAGTGAATAGTTGCACATTAAAACATATAATTTTCTGTCCCGTTTGTAATTGATAAGAATTAAATTTAATAATAAGACATCAGCAAATACACTGACTAGCACAAAATCAATAATATCGTTAGCTCACTAAATCCCTTCATTGTGATCTCAAAAGCAACTGAATTAACGTAGTTAAAATAGTTTTTAATGTCAACTTTTTTATACCCACTCCCCCAAAAAACATTTTTGTAACAGTAAAATTTGCATCCCAAGGAAATCAATGAATGAAACTGGAGCTTGTAATATGTGCTGCTGCATTGTCTGGGCATGATTTTTTTTTTTCTCCTGTTATACAAAAAATAAAATACTGCACAGGTGTGGACATCACTAAAAAGAAAAAAGAAATAATCACGAACACAGACCTTGTTAGGGAAACTGGTAACTACCTGTAGAAAAACCTATACTTCTGAGTAAGTTTACGAAGACTATAAAATTAACACATTAAGAACTAACAATAATTAAGTGAGAGCACATAAGGCAAATCCCTTCACTCAGCCACAATTTTAGAGATTCTAAATGATTAAAAGGTAAAAAAGTTCAATTGTAATGGCCAGGCAACTCATAAGAGACGACTTCATTTTCCCAGGCAGATTTAATCCCAAAACATGACATTTCTGATGTGAAAGACCTAACACCTTCCCAGGAGAGCATTATATATCTACAAAGGAGTAATTTATAAAAACTTTTATTAATGATCGACTCTCTAGCTACTATTATTTAATCCGAGGCTATTTTCCATATTGATACACTTTCAATTTTATAAGGAATTTTTTTTAAGTATTCACAAAAATTTCTTTTAGAGGATACTCTCAGGAACATGTCTATTTTATAATTCTTCTGTATAATACATTACCTTTAGGAAGAAAAACATTCTTTGAGTCTGTAAACTAAATTTTAATGTCTCAATCAGTTATTAAAGTGTTCACTATTTAAAATTACCTGTAGTTAATTCTCCTATGATATCAATGCTTTCTCTACCCCAATTTAAAGTGTGAGTGTTTAAGAGTTTGTATAACATGGAGGGAAGCAGAGCACAGTGATTATTTCAGACGAGGTCACTTCCCGGTCCAAAAACCACACACACAGAGAAAGACCCTCACCAGTAACAGCACACACCAGGGTGACTGTTCACACTGTGATGCTCCCATACTATTTTAATTAGCTCAGTAGAAACACTTGATAGTCTAAGTGTTTTACTCAAAACAGAGAAAGGAAAAAAATCAGCTACTGGGAAGTACTGCAAATAACCTGAAAATAAATTCATGGTTTGGGCTTATCAAACAGAATGCTAACACCGGATCACAAACTCAGTGTTTGCTGGGTCTAGAAGGTGAGGAAAGGGTAGTCAGGTGTAAGAAGTAGGGAGTCGTGGAAAACTGGAGGCGTACATGCTTAGCTAAAAGCATCTAAATTTTAAGGAGAAGAAAATTTTAACACTGCACAGGCCAAACAAAGTATGTATGGACTATTCTCCAAACTCTAGCTTACAGTAGAATAAATGAAGATAAATTGAGACCAGAGTCTCATCTTGAACTTGAATACTCCCAACTTTGTTGTTGTGATGTAGTCAAATCAGTATTTAGTGAGGGGGTCATTCCTTGTCATTTAAAAAAATTGTCCTTAACCTTTTTTCTTCATAACGTCTCGGGAAGAGTTTTTAAGTACAATGCCCAGAGCTCCTCATATAGATTCTTTAAAAACAAAAACCAAAAAAACAAAAAAGAAAATTATTCTTCAAGATGTTGTACACAATTCATGAAGATTCACCTGTATCCTCAGTGGCTGAGGACAATACTGAGAAGATACCACCTTGGCTGCTAAGATTCAGAGTTTTGACATTTCTTCGTATAGGCTTGCCTGGAGAGTCATCGTATTTTCTGACAATATGGAAGAATTCAAGGATGATGTAATTTCCTCTTTGTAAGCACGTTATATCCATGCTACAGAAGCCTTAGAATCCAGTCATGTTCAAACATAACACTGTGACAAAAAAGCGAAGGTCATGTGTCTTCCAGATTAACAATCTCTAGAGTACATACACCTGCAATCAGATGCATCAATCAAGCTTTCCACTAAATCTGCCCTTTGTACTCAGGAACTATTGAGTCACATTACAAAACTTCAGTCAAATCATCATCTGAAGGAATTTAACAGTACTTCATTCAATATTGAAATTGCATCAGTTTTGAGCTTACAGCTCATGAATCCCAGCCTGTATACTCATCAAGGGGCATCGCCTAGAAAATCCATTGTAGGCTAGAGGAGGGTTTCACTTCAATGAAGCAGTCTGTGGACTTCCTACTGCCCGGCGTGGATAATAAGACTCCTGTGCTTTCATCTGTTCAACCGGCAGCCCTGAGCTTGAACTGGTTAAGAGCACTGCAGTGAAATCTTCGGCAAATGCCTCAAAGGAGCTTACTCTGCAAATTATTTCTGTGAGCAACAGATCACCCACTCTTGAAGCTCCTTTTAGTCTTTGCCTTCAAAATAATCCTTACATGAAAAAAAAGATGGCCGCACTGGCATTGGACCACCATATCAGAGTCCAACTTGATTTGCACCTGTATTTTCCCTGAGGAAATGAAATACCTGAAATAATTCAGACACTAAATTTCTTCATGAAGAATTTAAAGTTGTTTTCCATTTTAGATCAAACACTTTGCCTAGTGTAGTCCTAAAACAAACAAGCTGGTGACAATTTCCATTTTGTAGAGTCTACATAATGTTTTTGTACTGTTTTAAATTATAATTTGATCACCTATGAACTGTTTTTGATAAATCTCACTTCAGGATGTTTTTGAATGTGGGACGCTATCAGTTGGTACCAATTGATAATCACTTATAAAGGGAAAGTTGAATATGGAACAGGAAATAGGCAGTCTTCATTTTAAGTAGACTTTATAACCTATGACATTAGCACAGTGAGCAGTGCATCCATTAATGATCTGTCAAATATCCAAGAATTTTGGCTCTTGCATCTGGAATAAATGTGATTTTTTCCTACAGGGAAAAAAAAAATCCTATACCCTGAATTCTATATTTTTTTCATGTATTCAAATACCTAGTAATTTTAAATTTGTTATAAAGGTTTGTCCATCCCATAACTCAGAGATGGAAAATTTAAAGTACCAATGTGGTTCATGGAGATGATTCACAATGTACACCAGCCTTTCATTTCTTCCCAGATTACTAAGACATCTGAGAAACTAACCTAAATAAAGCAATCTGAAAATAAAAGATTGAGGTTCTTTCACTATTTTATTACTTGCTCTCTAACTAAAGAAAGTGACTTCCTAAGAAGAAGAGTGAGGACTATAAAACACATTCTAAGAATGAAGTCAGAACTACCTGTCTAAATTATCTCAAATTTTTGAAGCATCCCTATTTTCTACACTTAACACTAACTAAGTATTATCAGGTATTTTTCCCAAGGTGATATTGGGAGGAACAAAAAACAAAAGGCCCACCTATTCATATATGTGCTAGGTAAGAGATAACATTTCTTTCTGTACTTGGATTTTGTTTCTGCCAATTAAACTTTCCTGTTAACTTCTCCTGTTAATTAACCTGGTAGCTTTCCTGGTTAAAAATCACATTACCTTCGGCTACTTGATGATCCAGCCCGATTACCTGGGCCATTACTTGAAACAACTGATATTGCATTTGCAATGGCCTCGACAGCTGAAAGTCTTTCTGCAAATGTGTTTCTTTCAGAGCGCTCTGCTTCTGAAACAGGAAAAATTAGGATCAATTGAAACTTCAAAAATAACTAAGAGATTAAGTATGTATAAGCCATTAAATGCTAACTGCTATGTATTTCAGTGCTCTAATCCAGAGACTAGAGAAAATCAATAGCTTAATTTTGCCTCTTTAGAGCAACACTTTATATAGAACTATGACCTTTAAGATGCAAAATACTTCCTTATTCTGCCTTACTTTTCAACCTCCAAAGTTCAAAAAAGGGGTTACTCATAAGAAGACTTTTAAACTACCAGTGAAGAAAAGGAGTCATTTATCAGTACCTCAGACTTAGTTTTATATTACTTATAATCTTTGAATGATTCAATGATAATGAGTTAAAGGTCAGACCTATATACCACTATTCAAAAAAGTCGCTAATCACAATACCAAAGGCATTCCTCCTTTCATTTAGCCAATTCAAAACTATATGGCACTAACTGCTTATTTACCTTTTCAAAAACATCTAACAACTTACTAGGTTATTTTCCCTCTACATTCTAAAAACAGATAAAAGTTGCTTTACTGTAACTTAACTTGCTAAATAATACCCATAATATTAAGTCACTGCAATTATAAAATCAGTGGAGCTCATTAAGTTTTATACAGCTTGTATATGTTATACACTAGAATTCAAGATAACAGAAAAACATTGACACAAATTTTGTTACACACTTATCCTAATAAGATAGGCATATTTTTACCATCTGAGAAATTCAAAACTCCTAGACTTTACAAAACAAAGTATATACAAATTCTTTACATTGCTTTCTATTTCTTTAATAAGTTGTTAGATATTCAGAATCGCCTAAAATTCCTTCTGAAGACCTTGTTAAGAGTTCTTAATCTCACCTTCTTCTTCTTTAGTTTCCTTATTGCTGGTTGGAAAGCAAACTGATACACAAGCATGCAAAATATTTCGATTTCCATCACATCTGTGACTGATGAAAGTCTGTAGCATCTGTAGATTCTGCTCCAAAACAACAGCCTGCTCAAGATTCATAAGATACTGTCGACAGGCCTCATAGTCACAGCGTAGGATGTGCTGCATTAAGGTCTGCTTCTACACGCACACAAGGATAAGGGGGAAAAAACGCCAGTGAATTTGAATAGCATATTGTACATGTCAAACACAGTAGCCAACACAGTAATAGCTTTGCAAATAAGGAGACAATATATAGTAATCTTGCAAAGGGATTTAAGGATAGTCTCTAAGCAAAGTATACAATTCACAGTAATGGAAACTGGTAGGTAAAAACTTTCTATTACAGGCCAGTGAATGCCTGCAGCTTTTGTAATGAAGTCAACTCTGTATAGCTGCAGTAGTGAAGTCATCACTGGCAACACAAAATGAATGAGAGGCCGCGCCTGCCCGGAAGTTATCGTTTGCCCACCTCTGGCTTACACTGTACAACTATCAAAACCTTAGTAATATTGTTCACCAATTAAGAAAAGGTAATAAACATTTTATCCAGGCTTACTCTCACCCGCTCTTAATGCTCTTAAAGGCTACATCACACTGTGGTGCATGAAAACCAGAACATTCAACTCCCCAGAGGTCCTAACAGACACAATACCCTGAAGTATTTCACTGTCAAAAGACGTGGTACTACTAATAAAGTATTTGTAGAAACACCAAGTAGTTAACTTGAGAAACAGCATACTCTAGACTGAATAGTTGTGTTGCCCCCCTCAAATTTATATATTGAACCCTAGTTCCCAGCGTGATGCCATTAAGAGGTGAGGCCCTTGGGAAATAATTAGACATGAGAGTGGAAACTTCATGGAAGGGATCAGTGCCTTTAAAAGGTGCTGGAGAGAGCTCTCCCCTTCCACCATGAAGGACACAACAAGAAGGCAGTCAATCTATGAACCAGTATTAAATCTCATCAGCCCATGCCTTGATCTAAGACTTCCCACCTTCTATAACTGCAAAAAATAAACTTATTTATAAGCCACCCCATCTATAGTAGACTAAATAAGACTGTTAAGACATAGCATGAACATATCAAGGGGTTGAAATTACTTCTTTCAGAATGCAAAATTATGGTGATGGGGCATTTAATGGACTGAATTGAAGCATTTATTTTGGAAAACAAGTGTGTTCATTTTAATTAAGAGTTAGGAAGTGGGAGAAAGCAGGCAGGAAAAGTGTGGGGGAAGACAAAGGATAGAAGACGCATTTGAACAACTTGTCATCTCTCTTCAAACTGCCCAAATAACCTATTTCCTCCCCCAACCGAATAGAGGGGAGAAAAGTTAAAGGCGGGTGGAGGTGGGGGTGGGAAGTGGGCTCCCACAAGAAAACACAGCTGAAGAGATAAAAAGCTATTTTCATTACCTGTTACATGGAGCTACCACCTATGGCGTGTAACTATGCTAGTACCCTAAGTTATGAGGTGACCTCTTAAGACTAAACTTGTTGAAATCTGGTGACATGTACATTAATCAATATGTTGAGAGAAAATGTTATAGACTCGCCAAAGAATAAAGAGCATATTTTTCCGAAGTAACTAAAAATCAAGATATTTTGCCACACAGCTGTGGTGTATTTTCAAGCAACAAACCAGTCACTTTGTCAGAAGCTGCTACTCGACAGGAGTTCTCAGGTCCACTCTGCGGGACTGTATGTGCATGGGCTCTCTCACTGAGTCAACACCACGCTGTGCCACAAGAGTTCAGTAAGGCAGAAGTCTTGCAAGTCTGCTGGGCACGAAGATGAATGACAGTGGCCCTACTGTCCCATCATGGGACGATGACACATTTTACAGTTACTCTGAGAGGCTGACAGACTGCAAGCGTCGTAGAAGCAAACACCTACGGAAGCATCTGAAGTAATATAAATGACGGGAGGAGGCTTCAGTGTGAAAATAAATAATGGGTGCAGTTAGGTCAACTGCCTCTGAAGGACACAGGCCACACAGTCCTGGGGCGCGAGACCTGCGTCCAGGGGGAAATAGTCAGTGTGAACAACTAAATGAAAATTAAAGTGCTTCCTCCTCCTCTCTTTCTGCCTGCTTTCCTACTACTGTCTTCATTCCTGCCTGCACATTGCCTTTAAAAAAAAGAAAATATAAACTATATTAATACATGGCAATAAACAGTCGAGCTCAAAATAACAAAGTTTAAGTTAACGGGGGCTGAAAACTGCAGATCACACAGAGCCTCTAAAGGTGACAGACTGAAGTTTTCATAATGGCTCAATATTATCAGATCTTCTCATTTTTTTAAAGAGCAACTGAAAATCTGGACTTTAAATATAAATTCTGTGACTTTTAAATGTTGGCAACCAATTAAGAATTTCTTAAATGAGGTGAAGGCTAGTTCTAGGGGCAAGGTCACAGTCTTAAGGTGCCATAACTTCTATTAGTTTAGAACCACTTGTGTAGTAGGTCAGGCAACGCTAAAGCACATGAGTGTGTTTCTCTCCACGAAAGCTAAGAAGCAGCTCTCAAGAACCCCCAGATTCAGACTATTAAAATGCAATCCTAGCAAGTTTGCTTATATCACTTTTAACCTCATCAAACGTAAATCAGTCCCCACATTAAGTTCCATTTCCATTGGTGAGTTTTTTTGTTTTTTTTTTGGTTATATTTTTAAGGAAAGGAGCAGGCAGGAATGAAGACAATAGTAGGCTAGCAGGAGGAGAGAGGAGGAAGAAGCATTTTATTTTATTTCCATTTTAGTTGTTCACACTGGTTGTTTTCCCCCAAGAAACAGGATTCAAATCCAGGAGTATGTGGCCTGCAACCTTCGGAGGCGACTAACCTAACCGCTGCTCCACCAGGGCGGGCTCATTTCCATCCTTTAAAGAAAATTCAAGAGAATTTGCTATGTCGATCGCTAGTTCCTTGACTCCCATTTTCACCCCAGATCACTCTTCAACAGGCTTTGCCTATGTCAACAATGACCTGACTGGAGCCAAGTCCAAAAGTTACTGTTCAGTATTTGCCTTCCATGATCGCCATATCGTTTGACACAGTTACTACTGCATCTTGTTTGACGCGTGCTCTTCACTTGGCTTCCAAGACAATATTCACTTAGTTTTCCTCCCCCCGCAATCTCTTTTGCTGCTGCTTCTTTATCTCCCTGGCATTTAAATGCCAATACTTACTCATGGTTAGGTCCTTGGACTTACTCTTATTCATGACTCTGGTAATCTCATGAGTGTAATACCTTTAACTATCATAAATATACTATCAGCTCCTACATGTATTTCTTTGCTTGGTCCCCTCTCCCATCTTCAGACATTTAACTCTCTGTTCACCATCTCTTCCTTGACATCTGATATGGCATCTTCAAAGTAACATGTCTGAAACCAAACTCCTGGTACACTCTTCCACGCTGCTGTTTTCTGAACCTGCTTTGTCTCTGCAGTTGTCACTTTCCAAAAACCCTGGCTTCTAGCTTTCTCTATTTGACAACTATATATAAACAAATCCCACTGGCTCCACCTTAAAAATATAACTAGTCTTCTAGAATCTTAAAATCATTTTTCACCTACAACTTTACATCCTGAGCTGAGTCACCATCATCTCCCACCTGTATTATTTATTATTCTTCTAACTGGTCTCTGCTTCCACACTGTATTCCTAGTATTTTAAGCATGTCAGTAGTGATCCTTTGAAAACGTTGAGTCAGATCAGGTCAATCTCTATTCTAATTGCTCCAATAACTTGCAATGGAGTTTCCTGACTACATCTAGCAAATACCCAAAGCACTATGAGTTCAACACTAAATTCATCCCCTTCCTTCATCTCATTTGTTGTTCCTCCTATTTTTCCACTCCCTGTCAATTATACCCAAATCTGAGGGTTTGTAATTCCTTCCTTTCATTTACTACTGACACCCAGTCCCCTAACCTTACGAGGCTTAAGATCTGAAATCTATCCCCTTGTCCTCATTCCAGGAGTTCAAACTTACTCTTTTCTCCCTGGATAACTGCATTCCTTTTCCCCTTGGTCTCTAAACTTTTTCTCCATCCATTGCTGATCCTTTAAAGAAATAGTTTAAAATCCTCTCCTCCTAAGTTCCAGGAAAAATTCCACATCTCATAGGTTATACACAAGGCCTCCTGGTGACTTTCTCCAGCCTTACCAGGTGCCTGCCACTCACTGACCAGTCTGAGCCCCACCTTCTAGTTACAGCAAACCAATGCATACCTCTCCCAACACTAATGAGATTTACAAAAGCTGCTTGCTCTTCATGCTTAGGATAACACCTCCCACCTTCATCCTGTTTCTAGAAGACTATCTGATTATTCACAGCTGGGTCATCACATGCTCAGAGAAACTTTTCCTGCAGTCACAATCTGTGTACCCCGCCCTTCTGTGTTCCCACAACATTGTGCATGCCCTTCTCAATGACTTTAACACTGTAATCACTCATTTACTTTTGTCCTAATAAGACAATTAGTTCCTATAGAGAAGAGATGATTAGCTCCTATAGAGAAGGGGTGATGAATCATCTATTCAAATTGCTTCTCAAGAGTCTAGCAGTGTCTTCTGAATTAAACTGTCAGATAATTTCAAAAGTCAAATTACCTCCACAGCCATGATGATAATAGCAGCCTTCTTCTTGATTGTTGAGTTGGCAGGAAGATTAATTAAAGAATGTACCCCCATTCCAAGACTACTAATAGGTGGAAGATCGAGCCAGTCAGGATCCCTTATTCCTCCCATGCAGTCTTTGGCCATTGGGTAGATAGTACCATTTCCATCTCGAAGAATAATAGGAGATTCCTATAATAGAGGGAAAATAATAAAGTTTGGCTCCTAATAAAAAAATGAATCTGATTTTTACAAAGGCTTATTTATATTCAGAAGAGATTATTAGCACTACACACAAACAAAATACACATAATAATGGAAGAAACCGAGTATCGAAACATGCTAAATAAAATCAGACCCTAAGCTTCATAAAAATGTCACTGTTGTCACATCACTTTTCAAAAGCAAAAACAAGCCCCAATACCTGTCCAGCAGTGAAAATGGCTACATTCCTCTCGTTCTGACCAAGGAAAGCAATACTGCTTGTAGGAAAATTATTTTCCTGTTCTGCTTTTCCTGTAGCAAGATCGAAGATACAGTATCGTACCCAATTTCCAGTCTTCAAAACAGCATGCACACCTTCAGAAACAAATGTAAAGAAAATCTATTATATATCTTCAGTGACCACTAGTGAATATCTACCAATTTTGACCTTTGGTCATCTGTAAATCAATTTCAACAGATACAGTTTATTCCACAACGTTACACACAGAGGACAAAGACTCCTATTGCCCCATCCCACTTTATCCTGTGCCCACATACGGCACTACTAATGGGGTAAGAAGAGCATGCCAGTAGAAAGAGTTACAAAATCTTTACCTTTGGAATCCACATTTACTGCTAATATTTCTGTTTTTTCAGGTATACAAAGCTTCTTAGGAGTCCGTTGAAAACAGTCAGGAACTTTTGGTGTTCCACCAGTTTTCACAACCTGCATAACAAAAAGGAATTTTGCTCCCAAACTACATAACATACTCAAGGCACCAGTCCCTATATTCATTTGCAGAGTGATTTCTTAACACTTACCTGCAGTTCATCAATTCTAAGTAACCTACAGTCCTGGAGGAGAGAAGAAGGGTCAGCATCTGAACCAGAACTGCTCTGACAGTTTGTGTTACTGGATGTTCCTGGAAATTTAACAGCAACATAAGCACCATCCACTTTTAGCACCTAGAAGTACAAGTGAATAAAATTAATATTAATAACCTATTTAAAAACAATATGCAAATTGCAGCCATTAATCTAATTTAACATCAAAGACATTTAGGCTCCTTATGAGTATGTTTTTTCAATGTCACTAAGCCATAAAATTAACCTGAACAGACTCACTAAATGCTTTGTTGATGTTATCTATATTGATTTTACTTTCTAGAGAAAAACTGATCCACATAACCAGTGATTACAGTCCATGAATATTTAACATTCAACTGAAAATATTAAGTATAACCCACAAAATCTTCCCATTCTCCTTTATTAGAGTCCTGTTACACAAAAGAACTTCAGTGATGGTAACGTTCCCTATCTAGACTGTTCAGTATAGCAGCCATTAGCCATGAGAAGGTACTGAGCACTTGAAACGGAGTTAATGTGATCGAGGAGCTGACTTTCTGATGGTTATCCATTTTTAATAAATTCGAGCAAACAATGTACAGCTAATGGGTGCTGCATTGAACAAGTATAGTCAGTAATGCACAGAAAAGCAAGCACAGGGCTTTAAAAACATGATACTTTAGTCCAGTCTCTGCTCTTTAAAACTATTTTTTTATTCTGAGTCAGTGTGATTTCTCAGAAGAAAATCCTTTCCCATAAACTATAGTTCTATTTTGAGAATCAAATAAAATCATGTGAGAAAGGCCTTTGTAAATTGCAAAGCATAGTCTACCTACTCTTTCCTTTAAGTACAAATGAAGGACCATCATATTTTGAAAAATGAGACCAGGAAAACCTTTACAGATATTCTACAGCTATGGATTAATTTTGTTTCTAAGTATGCTTAGAGTCAAAGGTGGCATTAATGACTTGAACGGTGAACTCTGGTTACTTGGCTTCTTAGCAGGCAAGACCCTCTCCAGGAAAAAGGCGGGAAAGAAAGTAGAAGGAAACTTAAGAGTAGTAAGATTTTTAAATGCAAGAGTAAGATGACCTGCATTACAAAAGAATGAACTGTATCAAAAAATTATTTATCGATTTGCAACTTTTGTGTAAATCTAGAATTATCACAAAATAGCATTGTTTAAAGCAACAAATACCGTAAATGCCCAAGGAGAGGCACAATAATAATGTGGTCCACCTGTCAGAGACAGAGGATTTTACCTGTAGCAGATTAAGGGATGTGACTAATGAGACCAATGAAGGTGTTAAGTAAAGCAGCTTTGAAGACAGGGCTGATGAATATTCACCAACTATAAATTCTTGGATACCAATACCAATAAAATTGTGCTAGTAATGAATTCTTAGATATATGGAACAAACCTTGCCAACAGGAACATTCTTAACATCTTCCACAAACACGACTTCCCTAAGAGACCACTGCTCTTCATTCACCTTTTCCTCTTCTTTAGGGGCAGGGGTTGACCGTCGTCGTTCTTAGACAACAACAAAATGGTAAGTACCAAAAAGAAAATGTAAAGAGACTTTATAAATTTTCATCTAAATGGATGAAACAAAATAATTTTAAAGGTTACATAATTGAGATAGCTAAATAAAAGTTCTGTGAACTACTTACTGAAGTTTGATGAGCAACTTCAAAGTGAATTCAGTGAAGAATAGTCATATTATTTAATGCCCAATTATATTAACACAACAATTGCAAAGACTAAAAAAAATTTTGTACTCCCAAAATTAGGGCAATGTGATAAAGGTTTAAAAGAGCATGTTTTGAACGTCTCTCAAAACTTTCACATTAACTATTAAAGTGTAACTTACTTTCTCAGTTGTAAAACAGCTACATTGTAAAATTAAATTCTGAGCTATTAAAAATTCTTTAAATACAGCCTAAGTCTAATTTTATAAATTGTATAAGTGCTAAATAAAAGTTGTGACCAATTTACAATAATGCTAAGTCTCAGCAAAGGTAAGCAGAGCCATTATTTCCTGAAACACATTTTACATATTGTAAAAACGTGTTAACAAAACAAGTCAACATCACAAATACTATTTCTCCATTCAAATTCAGTTGCACACACACAAAAATATCAAACTAGTAATAACACAGTTCATATAAAAATATTTAAAATAGCATGAGCTGACTCAAATCAGAAGCTAAATGAACACGGCCTCTGCCCATGTGGGCCACGCATAAACTTACTATATGGCATCGATGCACTGCTGGCAATGGAGGATGCGTCACTGCACGTGGACGCAGGAGAAGGCGGGGGACCCATTTCCGTTTTCACTGATTCCTGCTTACTTTCAGGTCTGAGGTTAGAAATGAGATTCTCCTTACAATTAAGGAAATGAAATATCTGACAAGTGTCAAATGGTTTACTTTTAAGACTCAGATTTGTGCTAATAGAGATACAAAAAATAGTCTATTTTTAGGTCTGGGGTACTAAAAAGGATACAGTGAATACTTTCAAAATTATAATAATGTTTTTTAAATGGGAAAGAAAAACACACAGGATAAAGCTATCAAAAACTTTGGTCCAGATAAGCTTTATCTAGAAATAACAACCAAAGCTACACTCAGTTTATCAACATAGCTTTATCCTAAGCCACGAGCAAACAAGTTTCACACTTCAGCCTTGGACACAGCAATTCAATGGAAAAAAACCCAAAAGACAAAAAACTAAAGGCAAATAAAAAGCCTCTTAGTTTATCAGTTTAGGAGTTCAAAGAAGGAACTATATTCATCATGGTTTATAAAAACTCAAATTCCTGGTTCATCCTAGTGAACCATCACTGGTCATAAGTGAAATGCGAAATTACAGGGTTAATAAACTACATCACTCAAGTTATTTCATTAATATTCTACTTCAAAAGAGGTAACTACAGTCAACTATACAACAATCTACAGATGGTAAAAACATACTTTTATTCATTAGAGGAATATCGTTTTTAGTTTAAAAATTCACTAATTACTCAGAAATGTGTTTATATTTCATTCTGGTATATATTATAATCAAAGACATCATCTTAACCCCCTCATCTTCATTACCCCCACCAGGAATTTCGCTGAGTTTAGAACTAGTCCACAGAAAATCATTGTTAATACTTTCACCAGCATCTTAGCAGGAATGCTTAGCACAGGCACACGCGAACGTTCATGACTGCTCTGCAAATCTTTTGACGGTGGAAGCAAGTCAGTACTGACTAATCATTAGTACGTCTTCATTAACATTTCATTTCACGTAGCTCTTTTACTAAGTTTATTAAAATACTAATGGCAAATTTCAAGGAAGATTTTGAAAAACTTCACAAATTAGAGGACTGTTTTAAAATAGCATATTCTATCTTAATCTTATTTATATTTGTGCACATCAAAAATATTTCAAATGCTCTTTATACACTTTCATAAAAATGAAAATGTGCCACTTCTATTTTTAAGATAAAAATAGGAGAAAAATCTATAAATCTATTTTTAAAAAAAAAAAAAACAGAAGCACTAAAAAAAACCCAAAAACCCAAAATCCCTTAATTAGGCATAAATTACAATAGCTTTGGTTTATTAAACTCAACAATAATCCTGTGTTATCTGAATTTCAATTTGGATTTTTAATATTAAGAGGAATAGGCAGCAATAAAGCGAATAAATTTATAATCACTAAATTCACTTGATCAAACTAAAACTTCAAAACTAAAAAATTTTATGTATAGTAAAAATCCCAACAATTTCTTTTCAATGCTTATATATAATTAGAAAATAAGAAGATACATGAAGATATTTAAAAAGTTGTTTCTAGAATATATTACTGCTTCATGTTTCCACAAAGGACACATTTTTATAAAATTAAGGAAAAAAGGTTTTTTAAAATCTTATCAAAAAGTGTATGTATTCAACAACCAAATTAATATTTTTAAAGATGAGCAGGTGTTGCGATCTGTGCACCTGGCTCCCCAAAAGTAAGTCAACCCCAGAATGTGAGCTATACACACTTATGTGGTTTTTCTGTTCACCTAATTCTCCAACCCAAAACCTTTACAGAATCTGCTTCTCCAGCACATTAACCTGCACAAAAACTCTGAATGACCAAGATGCAGCCAAGACGTTAGCGAGAAATGAAGATGATCACACAGGAAGAGAAGAGGGGAAAATCAGCCTAATTAAGGCCGACCACATTATTACCACTATACAACACCTGAAAATGACACACTCCAATGACAAAACAAACATATAAAAAGAGCTCTTCACTTCCTTTCTGGCCACTAAATATCAATCAAGTTACAAATGGTAAATGTTAGCAATTCCTTTCAAAACTCCTGGAGAATCTGTCGAGATCCAACCAGGTTGGCACTTTTGTGTAACAAACACTGCACAACGCCCAAGTCTCCCTTGATTACCCCACATTCATCTACAGAGCAAACTAGAAACTGGGGTGAAAATCAAGATTAGTTAGGATGTCGTACTTACTTAGCTTCAGTAGTTTTGCTAGCTTTGTCCATGCTTTTCAAGCTCTCAGGAGATCTAAGTTGAAATCTACAGCTATCATTCATATTCCAAACTGACTCCATTAGGACACCAACTTTAGGAATCCCAGCACTAATTGAAAATGCAACTGCTCCAGCATGATAAAGAGGATTATTTCTTAAGCATACCTAGCAAAAAAAATAAAACCACCAAAAGCATGAAGACACATTATATATAAAGTGTTGCTTCCTATGTTTTCCAAATATAATCTCACACAATCAATACAGTAGAAAAAGCAATGGTTGAAAGGTTTCCAACAAAAGAAAATGTTCATAAAATTAAAGAGTAAGAATAATTTAGCATAGTTGCTAAAAATTTTGAATTAATTTTAAAATTTGATGTAAAGATCCTGACATTCTCTATAAAGAAAAGGAATTACAAAAGCAAATTAAAAGGTTGATCAATTAAAAAGTGAAATGTGAATGAAATAATTCCATTTATTGTCTGTTTCTTATCATTTGAAATTATTTTCTTCCTTAATTCATGACGTTATCTAGACCCTGAAACTTCATCTTGATGGGTGTCTATTTATCCCAAAAGATTGGTTTCTACAAACCCATAGTTTTACTAGATAATGTAAGTTTTATCTTAAATGAAAAAAAAAAAGGTAAACATTAGCGTTAGAAATGAACCGAGTTCAGGAGTGAACCACCTATAAATTCTCATTGCCAGGGAGCATCCCCAGGTTACACTCTGAAACCAATGACCTGCAAGGTAGCAGCGTCAAATCACTAGCAATAGCTCCAAATGAAATATGAACATTATTTCTGGAAAACTCTTCATTTCTCTGACAGTTAATCTTACTGACATTCTGCTCAGTCATCCACTAACTGCTGCTTATGTTGTACTTGACCAGTGTCACATACCAAGATCATGTTTCTTGGTGGTTTACAATGGCCTAAAAGAGGGCCAATAAAAAGGCTACAAGTGAAAGATGTGGCATTATATATTAGAAGTTGTTTACTAATACCTTCTTCAAAAATAAATGTACCTAAAGACAAATATGTATCCAGTGTCTACGCAATGAGTATCTGATAAACACATTATTCTCAACAATCAAAATCTGTGAATGCAGGTTAGCTGAAAATGCTAATGTTAACACAAGAATCATCTCCTTGTTCTGCGGCTGTTAACTGAAAAGTTTTCTATAGCTTCAAAGCAAAATCTTAGCTCTACCTCCAAAACTTTAATATGCTGCTATTTTCTAGCAATGTAGTGCCAAACTATTTTGTCTAAAGGTTTTATTCAGTATATCTTTAAATATTTTTCTGTTCTCCTTGTCTACAGTAATGTCATCCTATCGGTTAATATACATCAGTTGCTAGGATATCCTGCTGACATGTACACGGAACTTGGAGAACAGCAGAAATCATTATCTGAAGCAGAGAGGAAAAGAGCACCCAGGAGAGTGGGGGCGAGGGGGAGAAGGGGAGCGGGGGAGAGAGAGAAGAGAGAGGGAGGGAGAGAGAGAGAGGGAGGGAGGGAGGGAGGCAGACAGACAGACAGACACATCAGTCTAAAGCAACTGACAGATAATGAAAGCTGAACAGTAATAGTGAGTAATCACTGAAAACTTTGTAGCTGGAAAAGCCATCAAAAGAGTAAGAACAAGAAAACTGAATAGAACAACAACAAAAAAAAAAATAGAGCCAGAAACAAAGAGGCATCTTTGAACTGGGTACTGGAGAAACTTAGATACATTTTAAGACACAAGGAATATAGCGATACAACCTTGTAGTGATGAGGAAAAAAGTGACAATTCATGATGAGGAAATCAGCATGACATATAATTAAAAAAACGCCACAGGGATCATAAAGTACTGAAATATGTGCAGACATATATATATATGTGGAATGGGGAAGCTAAACATATGAATTTTAATGTGTGAAACAACAAAATTCTGTGAGAACAGAAACCTAAAAGTAAATAAGTACTGAAACGTTCATTGAGCACTTGCTATAAAAAATATAAACATCGAGTTATAAGAGTCTAACAAATCAGAAGTATATAATGTCCTAAAACTCTTCTGCTCTCAAGGCCACTTTTCCCTATTATATTAAATGTTACCGAGGCCCTTAAGAATCTTTGGGTTATGAGAGTCGTAAACAAACATATAGTTGGCATTTTTAGTCATTTAAACTAAGAAATGTAAAAAGCTGATAAACTCCATAACAATATAAACAATTTCTATGAAAAATGACCAAAAAAATAGCAAGGAAAGTGGCATCATTTACATTTTTGCAAATTGCTTTGTGTCTGACTTAACGGAAGATGCTGGATTTTCATGTCAACTTCTGCATTCAATCTATTGCGCTATGTTACTTTGACTAAAGGATTTGAAGACAATCCCGTCTAACAGGGACGTAACAGGAAGAAGACAGACTCTGCAGACTCCCAGAAGGGGTCGGAGAGCCAACGGTGGGTCCTTAGACCACTCTTTGAAGAACACTGGGTATCAGAAAAAAGCTTTCTACAAGATACTAGTATGAGCCTAAAACTATTTCAAAGTCAAAAAACAAACTGGAGGATACATGGAGATCTGACAAAACTTCCTGTGTTCATCTCCCCAGAAAGCAGTTAACTTTCAAACTACCTGGGATGTTTGTTAAACATATCACTACATGGGCCCTTACCACCAACCTGAAAGAGTATTTCAGGTGAAACATTTCAGACTCTAGTACCGAATGAATCTGAAAACCCTGTCCCACTGAGAAACCTACTGACATCAGAATTTCTACGTCGCTCAGCTATTGACTAAAGAACCAGATATGTGTTACACAAATGCTACTGGAACCTGATCCTTTAAATGACATTCATTTATAAAATTCCTTATAGGGGAATTACTTACACAGGGAAGAAAGTGATTTTGAAGAGTAACAATGTCCCTTAGAACAAACAATTGTAATCACTAACCTGGGTTCCAACAGTGATGTTCGGCATTGAGGAAATACCAGCACTAGATTTGGGTTTTTTATTTTTAGCTCTAGCTTTCTCTAACATTTTTTTCCTTTGACTAAAAGGGACTACACCCCTGAAAAGGAAAAACATAAATTGGTTAAATAAGCAGCAGAGAAAGCCCAATACAATCTGAAATTACACAAATCACTATTTAAGCACTTCTGGTCTACTACTTCTCCAATTTTTCTGCTCCAGAATAATATTAACATATACAACTTACAACTGATATTGAATGAAAAAATACCCTTAACCTACATGTATGTTTAAGCAAAGTGCATGTGTACATAAAAGGGGAAAAAATACACTACCAAATGTTAACAGCTGTTACATTTCAGTTGTAGATTACAGATGATTTTTGTTTCTACTTTATACTTTCATAAGATGCCATTATTATAGTCACTAAACATGAATTTTTAAATAAGTTTTTTTGTTGTTGTTGTTACTTTGCTCCAAAGTGGGACTTTTCTATAATGTACTCTCTCTTGATACCAACACCTTCCAGTGTAGGAATTCCACTCTCAAAGCAGCATTCTGTGCACATGAAAGCATTCGCTGATAAAAAAAATTCCCCTTTCTAGGATACTCACCACCAATATAAATTATTCTCTAGCTGGGCGCAGGTGTAAAGGGCACAGCAATGTAAAGAAACTATTCGTTCTCCTTGAAGCTCTGAGTAAGTCTGCGCAGTGTGCTCTAATTTAGAAGCCACAGAACTCAAAGTTTCATCCACCCAAGTGGCAACCTAAAGAATAAAGTATTAGAGATTTAAATAAGAGCAAGTAATATTTTCAGAAGCACTACGGTCAAAACTAGGGCAAGTCATACGTACATACTCAATGGGATGGAATTCTAAAATGTTTTTTGAGCTAAATCACAGAAAAATAAGCAATTCAGAAAAGGTTCTTACATAAAACACTAGAAACTAAACTTCTTCATACAAGTCAGTCAAAATATCAATTAACTGTCTAAAGCCTGCTTTAAAGCACTGATCAAAAAGTAAACATTTGCTCCAACAACTTTTAAAAGAATTGTGATTCTGAAGCCAAATTGATAACCTGAGGTATAATATCCATATTTTACTATTATATCTTCTCAGCATCTCTTCTTCTGCTATCATTTATCTTTAATATTTTTCCTTCCCCTAAAGTAGAGAGCTACCTATAAAACTGGGTTAGCATACAGAGATAAACCAGCAACAAAAAGATTGTAACATAGGATTACTCTACTAAGGACTGAGACCCTTTGTGGATCTAATTCGATAGAAAGACAGAAAATGAAAAGGTGGAGAGGGGCAGGAAGAAGAAAACCAAGAAATTAAGCATGAAATATGCATCAATGCCAGGGTTCATACCTTGTTATTTTCTGTAGCTACAGTTGCTCTTATGCTATTTGCAGACAAGAGGACTATCTTTTCATTGGTTAACCCCAAGAATGTTGCTCGTGGATGATGTAATGAAGGATTCTTTGAAAGCATAAGAGAAATGATTACTATTTTGTATGCTGATATGTAGAGCAATTCAGTGCAAGACTTAATAAGATACCTGTGCATTTCTGTAAGGTTCAGATTCACTCCACTTCCACTGATAAAGTTCTCCTTTATTGCTGACAGCCAAAAGCTCAGAATATAGAGCCCCAATACAGATGAATTTTGCTCCATCCTATAAAGTAGAAATAACACAATGGTGTAATTTACCAAACCTAATGATTTGAATACATCACTTTAATGACTGCATCGAATCTAGATTAAGCATATGTGCACATATACCATGGCTATTTTGTGTACCCCACTAGGCCCTCCGTAATGTGGCCCTGCTCCCTTTCTGAACTCACTCTTCTCCAATCACAGTGACCTTCTTTCTGCTTGTAGACCACGCCTACCAGAACCCAGCCATATCCTTGTTGTTCACTACTGTTGGTCAGCTGACACTCCCTCAAGTTCGCTCAAGTAAGAACTGACCACAACAGCTACAAAACCATCACTCTCATAGTCTATCTCCTTACTCTACTCGCTTTTAAGTTCACAGAACTTCACAACTTAATATACTACATTTACTTGTTTCTAGTCTATCTCACTGAAATATGTTTTGTCCTGTTTACCACTGTAATCCTGTTCTCAGAACAGTGTACCTAGTAGGTGTTCAATAAATGTGTTGAATAAATGAAGGGGATAACAGAATAAGGAGTCGAAGCAGGGAAAGTCAAGTGCCAAAACAAAAATTCCTTTCCTACAAGCTCTTTCAAGTTGCTGAATGTCTACACTTTTGTTAAGGTGAAAGTTTAGTTTTAAGCTGATGTACACACCAAGAACTGGAATATAATTATAAAAACACTGGACAATAAATGTTCATTTTTAAATATAAAATAAATTCAATGCCAGTCATGAAATAGCTCACAGCAAAATTTGCCAGTAACAGATTTTAGGTTGTACTTTTTGCTACTGAGCTGTATACCACTGCTATATGCTCTTTGGAATTCTGACTCTAATATATGCTAAGCTTGTGTTGTTTTTGGTTTTCTGTCAAATTCCAATCCTATTTGGTCATATGGGTTAAACTGTTCAGCTAAAGTCTGTGAAGCCTGCCAAGATTTCAAAAAAAAACCACAGGTTATGCCACAGTTACACAAAAAGAACAGTAATTTTTTAATATTCTATCTTACCCATACCGTCATTCCTATTTTCAAGTCACTTCTATGGAAAAATGGAAAAGAGACTAAATTTGAAGTTCTCCTATTTAGCAATTCCTCACTTCTTTTCATGATGGGTAAAGAAAGCCAATGTCTACTGTCTCCATAGCAACTGTGTCAACATCTCAACACTTCTACCTCATACTCCCTTCTTGACTCCTTGGTTAAAAGAATGATGGGATTTAACCAAGTAAATCCAAAGCCTGGATCCAATCTCTAAATTAAGTATGTCATTTCAGCTAAGTTCTATAATTTCTCTGAACTCATTTGTCACCTCAAAGATGGGCATAACAATATATGGTCCTTAAGAACTAAAAGAAGTAACATAAAAAGCACACAGCACATAGCCCAGCACAAATAGGTACTCAATCAAATTCAACAATGATTACCCTTCTCCCCTGATTTCACCTCCCTCTAGATTTACTTAATTAACAACACACCATGTGCCCCTCCTATTCTCCCCTCATTTCAGAGAAAGAAGTGTCCTTTTTTCCTATTTAAAGGTAACACCACTGAATGCAACCCTCTTTCAACCATCTCAACTAATCTGTTCTTCAGCCTAGTCATGGTAAATTATTCCTTAGCCTACGTTTCACTTTACCAGCTTCCCCTAACTGCATGATTCCATAATGCTAATTCTAATAGTCCTATCAACACCCAAAGCATGTAATCATGCATCTTCCACAGAAACTCTTTGAACCATTTGTCCCTAAACAACATAGTCACCAAACAAACACACCAGTGCTGCATTTGTCTTGAATTCCTCTCAGATTCGCCCCCTCCTCTGTCCCCACACACTGACTCTGCTCTGGTTGAGATCCCCACAATTCCTTTCTTAAAGAATTCTACCAGTCTTGTAACTGACTCTAGATTTTGTCCTTTCCTACTTTCTCTCATAATATCATTCCTGTTTGCCTCCTTAAAAACAAAGACAAGATAAAAGAAAAACACACTAATGTAATCATGGTGATTCTCTAAGGACTGTTGGCTTCCCTAATGACCACAGAAATAACATCTTACCTCCTTGGCAAACTTTCTGAAGTCATTTATGGTCATGTTCCACCCTACCTCTTATCCTACTGCTGACCAAATAGCAGCAATTCTGAATTTCTGTTCTGCAAACAGGCCATAACATTTCATGACTGAGATTTTAGAATGTCTTCACATCTGGAGTCCACATCTACTCAATCTTAAGATGCAGGTTAAATGTCATCTCTGTGAAATCGCACACTAACCTCCTAAGCACTATAT
Organism: Solenodon paradoxus; assembly: GCA_004363575.1. Taxonomy (NCBI): domain Eukaryota; kingdom Metazoa; phylum Chordata; class Mammalia; order Eulipotyphla; family Solenodontidae; genus Solenodon; species Solenodon paradoxus. Next base: position 240,544 of record RJWH01000441.1, read on the forward strand.
CCACACCTTCATTCTACCACTGATCACACTGTGAACACATTACAGTTTATGTCAACACCTGTCTTCCTCCCTGAGTTCCTCATGGGAGGGTCTATATTTTGCATGCCCACAAGTCAGCTTGGTACTTGACACACAGTAGGAGCACAGAGGTGACTGCGAGAAAAACTCAATCTTGGCTGTAACTTCTTCAAGCAAATAGATGCCTTGCCGGAGCAGCAAGCTTCCAGAGCAAGAGCACAGTGCATCAGCCCCTTTTTCAAGATTGACTTGATTGTGTCCTTCAAGGACAGCCACAGGAAGCTATGTTCTGAATCAGTTAACTGAACCCCAAGGACTCTGAAAAACTATTATTTACAACCTGAAGGGCTGGCACAAACAACAACTAAAGAATGATGGAAAAATCACCCATTACTAATCGCCTGCTTTAGATCTATATGTAAGAAATACAATATAACCAACTGCATACAAAGTAATAGCATTTTCAGTCACTTATTTCACAATGTCAGAGACACAATGCTTTTCTTGATTTTAATGAAATACTAATGGCTGCTTCTGAGCAAGTTGGGGCCTGCTTCAATCCAACTGGAAAAAGCAGATAAGCATGTTTCCCTAAAGATCAGTAGTTTCTAGCCCTATTTTTGAACAAAAATCACTAAATTTGCAACTGCCTGAATAACAATGAATGGTCATCAATCAAACTAGAAACCCCTCCCCAGAGGGAGGGAGAAACTTTCCTATGTGAAGCACCAGCTTCAACAGCAACTTGCTGTGAATTACTCCCCACCACCAGGGATACCATCCTTTACCACAACAGGCCCCTTCCCCTTTTCCTCCCCTGCAATCCTCACTCCTCCAGGGAGTTTCAGAAGTATCCATTCAGTTGCTTTGTTTCTTTATACTGCATATGCCGGTGAAGTCATCCTGTCTGCTCATTTTCTTTGTGGCTTATTCCATTTAGCATAACCAACTCCAGTTCCAGTTCTATACAGATTGTTGCAAAAGGCACAACTTTATCATTTTTACCAGCTGCATAGAACCACTGAATATATATGCCACAGTACAACACAAAAATTTCATGTTCATCTTCAGGACTTTTAAACTGAGCATGGATTTCTACGTAATTTTTCTTCCTCCTCTCCCTTCAACATTGATTACTTACTTAGCTCTATTTTTGCATTCTACCTTCACAATCTTTGCTATTACTGTAACTGTCCTGTGCCTCCTTCAGCTTGTGTCCAAGTGTCTACTAACAGAAAACCTGGCACACAAAACACTTACTGCCACATGGATCTATTCGGATTACACAAACCCAGTCGCAGGCTCTCTCCTCCATGATCTGCAGAAACTGCCTGTTCTTGCTCTTTACACTTAATAGATGTAAACTCATTTAATTTTCATGACAATCCCAAAGGGTTAAAAAAACCCCAACCTATTATCACTCCATCTTACAGAGAGAAAACAAGCCCTAGGGAGGTGAAAGAATGTGACCAGTAAAAGCGTCAGAATATGAACTGCGATCTGGCTCTGGAGGGTCACACTCAAAGTAATCACTCTGTGTGACTCCTCCAAGTCCCCAAAGCCTCTTTCATTATTTCTGCTATGGCACCACACTACTCAAAAGTATTAATGTGGCTTTTCCACATTCCTACAAGAGTCTCGCTCTAAAATCTTAACTAAAAAAAAAAAAGGGGGGGGGGGTGCCTAAAATACAGTGAACAACATGTAATCCAGGTGAGGTCTTGCCATTCACAGCACGAGGAGTTTGCAGAGTGAAGTAAGTCAGAAGGAGGAAGAAAGACTGGATGATTTCACTTACAACTAGAATGCAGAGAAACAACGCAGAATAAGTGAGAGAATAAAATTAGAATAAATCCTTTCATCCTGACAGCAGAACTGAGGTTTATGGGCAGAGGGGTAAGTCTGTGGTAGAGTGGCATTATTTATTATATCTGTTATAGTATATTCATCCTTGGTTCTGTGTTTTTGTTTTATTAATTTTTCTTTTTGAAACCAGACTACCCTCAACACTGTCGTGATGCAGTTTTAACACAACTATGATAATTTTCAACGAGGTTTTTAACACTAGTTTTGACATTTAACTCAAAAAAGCATTCATGGAAATATTTAAATTTTAAGACTACCTTAAATAGTTTCAGTTCAAGATTATACTGTAAAAGGCTTAAAGAAAAGAGAGCATTCCACTGTTGAAGGAGCTGTATTAGTCCACAAAATGGTGAAATTCTGAAGTGGCTATTCTTTGAAATGGGTGATGAAAAGGTCAATCTTAATCCAGATAATTTACCAATACAATTTCCCAAGTACCCTAACAAAAAAAGAAATTGTATGGAAACTAGCCAAGTGTACACTTTAAGAATATTGGATGAAGCTATTTCTAAAATTAAGGTGGGATGCGTATTTTGAGAGGGAGGGAGTAGGCATGCTGACACTGTCTCCCTGCACACTCCACCTGCCTCTTCATCCCCTACTATGAAGACACATCCAAAACTTTCCAGTGCTCAGAAATCACTACCAAAAATTTTGGAAGACTACTATGATAAGTGTATGCTGCTTAGTTTCTTCAGAGGTTATTTATCCTATGCCCTTGTAACATATTTCTACATGCTGTCCTAAAGTTACACGAAGGCAAGGTTCTTTTTCCCTTAATAACTCTGCGTGATATTTTCGGAAGTAGTATGCAGTCCTGCAAAAAAGTATCTAAAGGTATTTGTGAATAACTGTGATACTTATTCAATGAGACTTAAGCTGTTTTCTGTCCCTAAACTGAAATTTTTTGTTTAAATGTCAATTATAAGCTAATAAAATGTTCTTTTTCAATGACAGTATTTTAAATTAGGTGTCTGTTTAGTGGGATAAAAGAATAAATAAAAAGTAGATGTAGATTATACTTAGCTGCATATATTGCTCTTCCTCCTTCACTCAATGTTTAAGCAAGCCAAGGAAATAATATATCTAAACCTGCACGGTTTCAAGATTTAATGATGCACTTAGTAACTATGTCTGAAAACAAGATGCCCCGACACACATGCTTATTAGTGAAGGTAGCAAAGTCTAACTAAATCTAACAGAAGGTACACGGACCAGGGGAAAGGTCTGCTAACTTCTGTTTAGAACATTTTTCATTCATCAAAAATAACACATGACAAAGAAGCCTAGACTCATATATATGCAATGACAGGACTGAAACAAGATTCAAGGTCCCTCTGAGCCTAAAATATTTACTATCTGGCCTCTACAGAAAAGGAAATTTGCTAACCCCTGAACTAAGAAAATATTTGTTCCCCAATGAAAGTGGACAAAGAACACTGCTACCGGGGGCGCTTCCCAGGCGTGGGACCTGTGCACTCGCCCAGGGCCCCACACTTAGTTGAATGCTCTGCTTCTTAAAATTCTTAATAATTTTTGAGCAAGAGGCCCTGTATTTTAATTTTGTACTGGGTCCTACAAATGGTGTAGCCAGTCCTACTTGATACTCAATATTTTTAAAACGGAGACAAGCAAATAAATAATAAACGTGGAGGCAAATCCTGTGATTTATATTTAAATATATCCAAATATAAACTTAAAAAAAAAAAAAAAAGATTCATGAGTCCTCTATTACTTCCTGTACAGACAGTCCACACTATGACCCAGCAAGGGAAACAGGAAACTGAACAACGTACAAAAAAAAAAAAACAAGGAAAAAAATGAAGTCCAATGGCTTATGTCACTTTCTACCATATGAAATAAAAGTAGGACTTGGGACAGTTCTGGAAAGAAGAAGATAAAATTCAGGGAAAGTCTGTCAGCCCAAAGCAAACAGAATAACCTTTTGCTCGCAAAGAGACTGATTAAAATTCAGGTTCTTTCTTGCATTCAAACTTTCTACATGAACTGAATACAGAATATGGTAAATGAAGTACATCAAGATTCAAAATAACTACAAAAATGGTAAATTAAATGAAATTTTCCTTTTAATATCCCAAATTCAAATTCAGTTAGAGTTAAGGGTCTGCTGGAATTCACTGCTGTCACACAGGACAGTTATCTGTATCAAAGAAACACAGATGCCTAATCTTGACTGACATGAATGCTTATGTCAATGACTACACAAACTTGTCCTGCAGACACTGAGACCCAACTGACATTATGAAAAAAAAATTTCTATAAAGGAATACATCGTTCGTTACTGTCATAATTATAACCAGAAAAGAAGTCCTGAAACAAAGAATGATGTCTTACCTGAAAGCACCTTCAGATTTCTCTGATTTACTTGAAGTAGGGAAAAAATAGCATGCTGCACTATCTCATTAAGATGACTCTCATATAATGCCAAGTAAATGCATTCTAATTATATATTAAAACAGAACAAATATCACCTTATGTCTGTGCATGTCTTCTTAAAAATAATAGTAGTACAAAATCCAAACTAGAACAAAAACCTTTGTGAGGTGTTGCCTGGAACCCATTAAATGAAAAGGGTGAGAATTTTTTCCAAATACCTTATCTGGCCACCACTGCAAATCTTCTCCTAGAGATACTGGACTTTGAACAGGTGTATTCTTCTTATCCAAACTGGGCTCTCCTTCCTTGCTGGTGGAGCCCCTTTCATTATCAAATGAGGCTCCATCAAGCCACCTCCGTTCACGTAAACGTAAAACGGATTCACGTTCACGTAACAGCTCAGAGTCTCTCTCTAAGGGAAGAAGGAGAACTGGTATGCAATTGGGTCACACCAGTGGGATAAAAGTAAGCCACTCTCTAGTAAAGACCCTTCAGGATGCAACTAACAGCAGCTTATCTACTCACGAAAATTTAATATAAATATATATCTAGTAAGTTTGACATGCAACATTCAAAACATTAACTCTTTCAACTGAATGTATGAAAACTATAAATAGCATTTTTAAGAACTATGTAGAGACAGACTTCTGAATTCCAACTATATGTTTTTAGAACATAACTGCTTTATTTTAAACTGAATTTTAGACTTTTTAGTAGCGTTTAATATTTTTGGCTTCATCTAGTAGAAATTTTGCATAAACTGGAATTTCAGCATGTTAGATACATAGGTAAACCAAATAAGAGTATTTATTAGAAAGTCTTCAGTTATTAAACAAATCTTTAAAAGGTTAAAGTACAAATTAACTATAAAGCATTTGATAATTCAAGCTCATCCTTAGAGTCATTTTATAGAGTAGATTTTTATGGCCAATTCTTATTTTAAAACTTTGGTGAAACGACAGACTTTTCTCTTTTTCTTTTAAGAATCTTTAAAGAAATATTTCCTGACAAAATTGCTTCCCTTTTCAAACTGGCCTACAAAACACTCTAACAACAATTTTTCTTTCAGTTTGCTCATACACTATTCTTTTAAACAGGTAACAATAATGATTAAAAACATTGTTTAACCATATGAACTTGCCACATGTGCAGGTCAAAAGGGTTAAATACTAGCAATTTCATATGGTTCAGAATCAATTTCAATGCCTACATACAGAATGATGTTAGAAAAGGCAAAAGGGAGAAATTTAGGAGTTATTTGTGCTATATATCAATTATTTGAAAATGTAGTATTTGATGCATCTAAGGCAACTAATTATGCATTTATTTTTTAAAATTAAAGGTATTACATAAGAGGTTCAGTATATTTAGGTCCTCACAGAGAGCTTTGTTAATTAAAACTCTAATTCTACGTACTCAGTATTTGTAACAAGGTCTTAATATGGTATCTTTTTCAGTTTACTAGTTATCAGTAAACAGTACAGTTGATTTTTGCCTGTTATTTGAATCAAACAGTAGAAATGTTAAAGTTAAAATGCAAGCTGAATCTACACCAACATATACAGAGAAAGGCTTACAGTCACATGATTTCAAAACTGATCTAATCTCTACTACATAGTCTATCATTAAGGATTTCAAACTTCAGAAAATAGCGTTTTAAAAAATTAAAATATTTCTATTTTTTATTAGCTAATGCCATTTTTTTTTTTCATATTTAACTCTTCAACTGAACCAAGGTTTAAGCAAACAGAATAATCACTTTATTTTAATCAAACTAAAGAGACTTGTTTTCTGAATGCTGCATGTCACTGTAAAGTAGAATTCTGCTTTTAGTTCAGAATCCATCCCTAGTTAAAAATATGGTTTGCAAAGCCAAAACCCTTGATATGGATTCCACAATGTAGATCAAAGCATCTCCAAAATGTTCTTGTGGCTTTTCAAAATAAAAAATAAGTAGTTTTAACGCCAAAGCACCCCCAAACACTAATAAGTAATGATTTCAATTGCTGTAATATTAAAAGTTCAAATACAGTCAAGTCTACCACTATCTCTGTACAGCCAGCAAATTATCACACACAAAAAATAAATGCAAAATTACCTCGAGATGAGCCTAGCCTGGAAAGTGATGAACGACGAAAAGAAGGGTAACCAAAATAGCTAATATCTTCAGAAAACATGGCATCCGCATCAATAATGACACTTGGGTGGGCAGAATGAATGTCAGCATCAAGAAGAGACATGAGATCTTCTATAAACAGAATAAAGGAAATTCATTTGAAACAGATAGATGAAAAACATCTGTAGATCACTTAAAAACCAGAAACTACTAATACAACCTAAGAAAAAGAAGCAATAACTACCTAGAAAATAAAGTTAAGAAGGTTAACATAGATAAGGAGCATCAAAGAGCACTTGTTGCTTGGGCTATCTACTAAGGGAAAAAAAAAAATCACTGAGACACTTATGGCATCATAGAGATAACACAATCAAAATCTAAATGAGCACTTGTTGCTTGGGCTATCTACTAAGGGAAAAAAAAATCAGAGACACTTATGACATCATAGAGATAACACAATCAAAATCTAAATGCAGCTACATTATTACATGTTCAGTAATAAGGCACTAAAAAACAACATTCCAGAGTCATCTGTCAGCAGTAATAAAACCATGCATCTTTATTAAAAAAAACATAAGCCTACAAAGCAAAAGTATTTCCCCATTTTCCTGTAAAAAGAATTTTACCATTAAGTCAAGCACAAGTGAGAAATCCCTATCACCTTAGAAAGTTTGAAAGTCCACTATTCTTTAAAATTCCACTACCTAACTTCCTCCAGAGATGACAAATGATCCACTAACCTCCAGGCAAGTAAGATTCACTGGCTGTATCATCCCCATCATCTCCATCTTCATCATCCCGGCTAAGTAAATTATTTACAGCAAGGTTTACATCAAGATTTGTTCGCTGAAGTTCCCGAATAATGACACTTCTAGATTTGCCTTGTAAAACAACTTGGGCCTAAAAATAAAAAATAAAAATGGCATTCTAGTTTTCTTTTGATTAAATACTTATCAAAATCAGCTTGCCAGGATCAATATAGAAAAGCAGTATTTCACAATTCTTGGCATTCGGTTATGCCTCACCTTGTCTTATGTTCACTGTTCTACAAGATCCATACCTGTGAAATCAGCTCCTCTGGAATGACAGATGCTGGAATAACGGGCTGGGGCTGACTGCCCAAAAGGCCAGACCCTCGATCCCGTCCTGTCCGAATAACTCGCGTCTGTCGGCGGGAATCTCGAGCTCCAGCGGATGACCTACCAGAGGATCCTCCTCCACTTCCACCTACCCCTGAACTCCAGCGACTTCTAAATATTGGAGAATGTATAGAATTAGCATTTTGTAATGCACCAGTACTTTGTTCTCTCTCTTCTTTGTACATTGTACAGTACTCAATTGTGTGAATATACCACAATTTTCGCAGTGTCTCTCAACTTTCTAGCTACTACAAGTCTGAAATCCTAAGTATGAACATTTTATGTTGCTTAGCAGCACCTCAGACCACCCTAGGCAGCCAGGTTCACATATCTGGCAATATCATTAGAGCTGCCCCTGCTGCCTCAGGTCCTCATCTGCTGAGATGCTGTAAGAAGGCCTGTCGGTCCCCATTTCCCCCACCACACACATTTCCTTCAGACCTGACTCCTCCACACAAGAGGGTCTCCCCTCTATTGGAACCCGCTTACAGAACCTTTAAGGAAAGGCTCTGAAAAAATCATTTTGGGTCTTATTTTCATTCTCTTAAGCTAAGATAAAGCTATTTGTCTGACATAGTATTTTATAATTTCATTTTGAGAGAACAAGGTAATAGAACTGAGCTTTAGAAGACCCTTGCTTCAATTTTTTTTAATGCTTAAGTATAAATTCACTTTTTACAAAAGTAAGTATTGCTGGCCACAATTCTAAAACGAATTCTAGAACATATCTTACCTTTGCATGAAAGACCTATCAGACATAACTACTAACATTTTGTTATACAAAAAGTAAAATTCAGAGTTAGAACTCACTTAATATGGAATAATACATGTCTGCAAAGACAGGTTATTCATTAATATTTAGCTCTACTAACCACCTTCACCAAGGAAAAGCTACTATTTAATCACATTCATTAATTTTTTTCTTAAGTATAAGCAAACAACTTAGAAGCGTTTCTAAACCTTCACTTATTGCCCCAAACAAGGGCATTAAGAAATTTCAAACTGATGCACCCTAGTGGCTCAGGTGTTAAGCCCATGCCTGGGAAGCAGTCCACAGCCCAAGAACCCAGGTATGTGGCCCAGGACAAAGGTGAACAATTAAAAAATGAACAACTAATAAAATGCTTCTTCCTCCTCTCTGACTTCCTCTTTAATAAAAAAAAAAATTAAGTCTGTATTTAGTAAGCTCATCAGAAAACTGCTTTTCTATATTCAATCAGATTTTCTAAAAAATATGCACAAACCTCATTCATCTTTTAAATGACAGTGTCAATTCTTTTGAAACGGACCTAACATTTAGAGATCATTCTGTCTACTTTACTCTTCACTTCACTATACTCACCTATACTGAAGCATTCACTCTCTCAGTGCAAACAGATTTCATTTAAATTTGACTTTCCCAGCCTTTTTTTCCCCCCTAAAAATACCTAATACTGCAGCACAACCCTGTGACTCGTGGGTTGAGACACTGCTGTGCTGACAACATACAGCCCAGGGACCTGGGTTCAAGCCCCAGGCTGGGGTGAAAAACTAAAAATGGACAACTGAATAAAATAAAATATTTCTTCCTCCTCTTCCTTCCTTCCTTACGTGGCTCATCCTGGTGGCCTAGCAGGTTAAACCAGGCACAGTCCACATAAATTGCAAGGTCCAGGGTTTGGGGCCTGGGGCAGAGGAAACAACCACGATGAAAAATGAATAAATGGAGTGCTTCTTCCACCTCTGAACTCTTGACTCTGCTCACCTTCATTCCTGCCTTGCACTTGTCCTCTTAAAAAAAGTGCTTCTCCCCCCCACTTCCTTCTTCCTTTCTTTAAAAGAGAGAGAGGGGGGAAAAAAATGAGAGACAGAGACAGAGATTTACCCTTGTGGGATAACATCAAAAAACATTCGCATTATAGGGTTCCCAGAAGTAGAGTGTGAAAAAGGGGCAGAAACAATAGCTGAAAACGTCCCTAACCTAAAGAATGAAGCAAGCCTCCAGACTCAGGAATCTAAGAAAAGAAACCCAAGCAGAACTACTCCTAGACACAATGTCATCAAAATGTCAAAAATTCAAGATAAAAAAATTTTAAAGACATCCAGAGAAAAATGTGTCACAAGGGTCCCCATACAATTGGCAGCAGATTTCTCAACTGAACTCTACATACAGGCCAGGAGGGAATGGCATGATATATACAAAAGACTGAAAGAAAAGGATTTTCAACCTAGGATACTATTACCCTGCGAGATTATCATTCAGAATTGAAGGAATGATAAAAGCTTTTCCAATAAACAAAGTTAAAAAAAAATTGATCACCACAAAATCAGTTCTACAAAAAATACTAAAAGATGCTATTTAGTATAAAGAAACACCACTTAAAAACAGGTGTATTAGACCTATTCATCTATGTTCATTAGAAATATTGGTCTGATTTTTTTTTTTTTTTCTTGGAGATGTCTTTGTCTTTTTTCTTGGAGGTATCAGTGTGATGCTGGCCTCATGGAGTATGTTTGGAAGTGTTCCCTGTTCTTCAATATTTTGGAAGAGTTTTAGAAGAATAGGTATTGATTTTTCTCTGAAGGTTTAGTGAAACTCACTGGAAAAGCCATCTAGTCCTGGGCTTTTATTTTTAGGGAGACTTTTGATTACCTCTTCAATTTCATTGACTCTGATTGTTCTGTGGGATCTATTCAGGAATTTATCATATATTTATTACCTTATTTTAGATAAGCCTATGATGTAGATTTTATTATCCCCATTTTATAGATGAGAAAACCAAAGCTAAGAAATCTGCCTAAGGTTATATGGTATACAAGTGTCAGAGTGAAGGTTGAAATTTATCTTTTATGTCCAAATCCTGTGTGCTTACTATTTTATCCTATTTAGTTTTACTGATATTGATACTGTTTTGTTTCAAAAGATAACACTGTACAAAATTGTTTAATTTTACTTTCATCATGCTGGGTTTTTCTTTTTAGCTACCTTATTCATCTTGATAATTCAAGGAACTGTAACTCAAGCTTACATTATGAATTTTTATATATTCTATTATACTGATTTTAAAGTTTGTTTTGGAAATATCCAATATGTTGTACTCTCCTTTTGAAATAAATATTTACTGTGATAAATTATGTTCTTTTCTTGGCCTAAAAAAAAAAAATCAAAACAAAAAAATAAGGAGTGGTAAAGGAAATTAGAACTCTGGTGGTAGGTATGGTGTGAAAGGTACACAGACTGAGTTGTGAATTTAATATCCTAAAAAGCATACAGTGATGTGAAATAACAAATATATAGTATACAATATATAAACATATATGTATGATGACAATATAATCAATATCCATATAGCCACCATATTGTTCAATTTTACCTGTTTTGAAACACATGTAAATTTTAACAAAGCCTATAAATAAATAATTTTGGGGGGGAAAAAAGGTGACTAGAGAAACGTAATTAGAAGCTATTTAAATTGCTTCAAAGTATCATTAAGGAGAGGAAGGATTTAAAATATTAAAAAATTTTGACATTATGAATTTCTAGGTAAAGTTAGATATTAAAATTGAGATGCTAAAATGTTTACTTTCTTTGCTTTTTTATTGAGCCAAGATTGAGACCCAGAGGAAGGTCACTTAGTTGATTGTGTTCCTTTAGCTCATTCTGTGCTATAACTATTAATAAGAAATACTTCTAGTCTTTATTAAAGTGTTATGTATCTCCTATTAAAGTATAACAAAGAATTCTGAATATGTAATAAATGAGGTGTGTATTTGATAAGCCTGGGAAAAGTAGAGTATATTTATTTAAGAACAAATATTTTGTATCAGTCTATATCAAACTATACCTTCTTAAAAGAAAACTTTGTGTTTACTTGAAGGCTTAGCAACTACAGACTTCAGGCTGAATTTGGCCCTTTCTGTTTTTATTGAAACAGTCATACCTGATATTTTATTTACTGTTTTGTAACTGCCTTTGTGCTAAGATGGCAGAGATGAGTAGCTGTCACCAAGACTGTTTAGCTTACATAGGCTAAATAAACATTACTATTCAGATCTTTAAAAAAGTTCACTGATCCCTGGTTTAGCTTTTCCATTTATGTAGTGACATTTTTTTGCAAATTCTGTAATCTTCATTATTACTTTTTAACTTTTCATTTTGAACTAATTTAACTTTTAAAAAGTTGCAAACACTGCTGTGCCCTGGTGCATTAGTGGTTGGGTCAGCAGTCTATGAAGGAATGCAGTCCACGTACATCGCAAGGACCTGGGTTCACTGGGGACTGGGGTAGTATGAACCAATGTGAACAGCTAAATAAAAATAGAACAAAATACGCTTTCTTCCTCTCTCTCCCTGTCTGCCTTCCTGTCTACCTGCCTTCATTCCTGCCCTCACCTTTCCTTTAAAAAAAAGTTGCCAACACTTTTATTCAGCCTCTCCAACTTCTAATATTTTACATAACATAGGACAATTATCAATACCAGAAATTAATACTGATCAGAGCTTAATCTACAGCGTTTACTTAAATTTTTCCAATTGTCCCACTAACACTTTTTCTTGGGTCCTGGATTCGATTAGGGATTCCACATTGCATTATCTGTCATTGTCTTCTGTAGTTTTCTCTGATAAGGACAGCTTCTTTATCTTTCTGGATCCTAATGAGTTTGAAAACTGGTTATTTTGCAGAATGTTTGAATTTATTTCCACGATTAAACCCAGGTGATGAATTTTTTAAGAAAGTATTTATTTACAGCTTCTTCAGGTTCACAGCAAACATCAGAGGAAGGTACAGAGATTTCTCATCGACCCCAAGTCCCAAACATGGACAGCTCCTCTCACCATGTGGTGTCAAGTCTGCTCAGTTCTAACCCTGTCTACCTAGAGATAGCATCCGATTTCACAGGTAAAGGGCTCAGTCTCCTAATAACTTCCTACTTCAGATACTATTAGCAAGTCCAAACTATTACTGGTGCATCTGACTAATCACTAAAGATTAGAGGTTCCCAGGACCCTCTCTCCTTAGTCTTTTGGTGCCAGTCTGAACCCTAGGCCGTTACCTGCACTTTTGATCCACTGACTGTATGTATCTTTGCTTCCCAGGCTCCCCTCCTAAGTTTTGACATAATGGATGATATGTACAAGCTGTCACTGCAGTATTTCCTAGTTTATTCTGAGCTAGTAATTATAATATAGGGTTTGAGATGTAAAAGCAGAGCAGACCACTGTAGTTGTAAATTGATGAAGCTGGCCTGGTAGGTAAAATAATAGGTAGTAGGGCTCTGACAACTAAATGAGTGACCTGTATTTTTAGGGAGGCATCTCATTATTATTATCAAAAAGGATACAGTCTGTTGTTACCAAATATAAATTTCCATTCCCCCATCCTCCTTTTCTAGTCTTGAGAAAAATTATAAATCTGGATTTTTATGTGAAATCTCCTGATTTATATATTGAGGCTAATTAATATTTCCATGGAAATAAAGATGAACATATATACCAATATATGTAGACACAGACATTCCAATCATGTATATAGTGTATGTGCACATACTTATGCATATACTCTTTTAAATAATATTTATTTTAGAACAGTTTTAGATTAACAGAAAAATACGAAGATAATACTGAGTTTTCACATACCCCACACACTCTACTGTTGATAATATCTACCATTAGCATAGTACATTTTCTACAATGAATATAATTTATCATTGTTATTGACTAAAAGGCTTTCAGTTATTCTCTTTTCCTTATTTCTTTTACAAATGGCCTTTGCCTGTTGCAGGATCTCATTTAGTTATTATTTAACCTGAGGCACTGCTTGATTGTCACAGATTGTCAGACTTTCCTTATTTTTAATTATGTCTATTTTTTTATTTGAATTTTTATTTGAACTAAAAATTTCCTGAAGGAACATTCTATTATAGCGTTAAGTAAGTTCAAGGTATATATCTCATTTTTAGTCAACAATTCAACATCAGCATTAATTTATCATAAATACATCGTCAACAGTCCAATTCTATTCTTCGCCATATTAACTGACCCTTTTTACCCAACGTGCATGGGTAACCACTAATTTGTGTTCACTTGCTTGCTTGGTTTCGTATATAGCAACGTGAATGAAACCATTCGATGTCTTTCTTTCTCCTCACGTGTTTCACTAAAAGCATAATTCCTTCTAGGTCTACCCATCTTGTGACTTTCCCTTTTTTCTTCTTTAATTGCTGAGTAATTCCATTTTTATCATCTTTATCTGCTCATTTGCCAGAGGGACACTTAGGTTTCTTCCAGCTCTGGGCTATTGTAAATAGTGCTGCAACAGACATAAAGGTGCATGTATCTTTTCATATTAGTGTTTTTATGTTTTTCGGGTAAATACCCAGAAGCGGAATAACAGAAATGTATTTTTAACTTTTTGAGGCAGCTCTATACTATTTTCAATAATGGTTGCACCAACTTACAATCCCACCATCAGTGCCTAAGACTGTCTTTTCTCTGCGCTCTCAGCAACACTTGCTGATTCTAGTCTTTTGGATAACAGCTATTCTCACAGGTTTGAGATGACACCTTGTTGCTTTGCTTAGAAACTATTTTAAATTTGAAGTAAATTAATCTTGACCTCATTCTAACATTCTACATTTTCACTCTCCTTCCTGCTACAGTTTATGTTTTTGGTAACTTCTTCTAAGCAGGGGTTTTATTTTACAGAAGTCCCATTACTATTTTTTGCAAGGCTGGTTTAGTTGTGATGAATTCTCTTCACTTTTGTTTTTCTGGAAAGTTCTTTATGGCTCCTTCAATTCTAAGCGACAACCTGGCACGCCCTGGTGGCCTAGCAGTTTAGCACACCAGGGAGCGGCACCACACACCCCAAGATCCTGGGTTCAGAAGCTAGGACGGGGGGAGCAACCAATGTGAACAACTAAATAAAAATGAAGTGCTTCTTTCTCCTTTCTTCTGTCTGCCTTCATTCCTGTCTACCTTTCCTTAAAAAAAAAAAAAAAAAAAAAGAAAGAAAGAAAAAGAAAAGAAACATGTGTACACTGGTATCCTAGGTGTTAAGCTGGTGCCTGGGGCACGATCCACACACAGAGCCGAAGGACCCAGGCTGAGAGAAGAGGGGATCCAGAGAGTTCTTGAAAATGACCAACTAACTAAATAAAATACTCCCTCTTCTTATCTCTTCCTGCCTACCTGCTGCCTGCCTTCCTCTTTAAAAAACAGAAACATGCTGATGTGACTGATTTTGTATTATCTAATTACCAACTGGTTAATTTCAGAAAATCTGACTATCCAAGAATCAAGGTATAAAATCATCTGGCTTGGAATTTGTATACAATCCTTTAAATTAAGAGTATATCAGCTTGAGATAAATTAGAAGAGTTAAGTATTCAGTTTAAAAGGTCTATATTTCATAAATACATTTAAAAAATAAAAGCGACTTTATTAAAAGCTGTAAGATTTAGTTACACGATTTACAAACCTTGCTAAATAAATTCAGAAAGAACGACTAGATTTAGATACCACAAAAAAATGCTATTTTTTTACCCAAGAATGATCACAAATAAGATCAAGGATGGCATCACTGAAAAATTTAAATATGATAAATTACATTATGAACACATGTAAACATATCATTTTTAGAAAGGTCAAGAACCTGGGCTAATTAGCCTGTACAGTCTATTTTTATCGTGGTGGCTCACCAATAGCAACATGAGCTCCTCCCCAGAATTCAGGAGTTTCCCTCCATTGCTAGATATTATTGATGAGGATCACTCACAGTGATAGCACTCAGGGCAACAACAGACAACAGTGCACATCATACCCTAGTCACAACTTACCCCAGGGTATTGCCTGCCAGCCTGCCCAGAGTCTCAGAACCTGAGAGAAACCATGGGGAGTCACTAGTCCTACCAGGCCTAGATGTCCTCCCCGCCCCCGAGCTGCTGTTCAACTTTGACCTGGGGAAAAAGAGGAGAACAATCACAGAACAAGTTTGGAATTCCAGGCCTCAGGATTCTAGGACTCACTGTGTAAATACCAGTCTAACATTTCTCTGATTACACCTACTGAAATGTATGCTTCAGCTTCATATCAAAGAACAAACCTAACAACTGGTAACCTCATAACAATTCAGTGTTCTTTCCTGGCTGAAAGTTTTCACAGCTTAACAACAAATAAATTGTTCTTTATTTTTTAAATAATGTGGTTTCCCTTAGAAATAGTTAACTGGAACTCAAAATATAAGCTATACCAAACAGAATGTTATACTTTCAAAGAGTGTGAAAAACATGTAATATTCTTCTTGTATCCTATTTTTCTTCAGTAGTCATGGATTTCTCTGCTACTTTTATTGCTAATATTCTAACTATAAATCACTGATTGCATAAAAATTAAAATCAAACCATACAGTGGCCATTTTACTCTAAGTCTTTCTGTAATTTTTAATGTAAGGGTTACCAAAATCAAAATAAGTTTAATATAAATACCTTTTAAGAACTAAAATATTTATTAAATAGAAAGGACATAACGTCTTACCCATCATTGTTATCAGGTTTCCCCAATTCCAATCTGTCTGGTTGTACTGAAAAACCAATCCTGCAAACTCTACCATCCTGAAAGTTTAAAAAAAAAAAAAAAAAGAAGAAGAAGAAGAAGAAATTCCCTATGTAAAAATGTGTATTAAAATTTGAATTTATTCAAGGAAGAGATTCTGTACCTATCACTGTCAACCAAGACAAAAATAAGCTCCCTTAGAGAACCCCTGAGTTGGGGAAATAGATTTTACATACATTATTCAAGAAGCCAGTAAAGATAATTTTAAAATATTGCAAACAGAATTTAAAGTAAGAAAATAACTAAATATCAAGAACTTCTCTATTCTTTTATTAGTTTCAAGCTCTAGTAAAGCATGCAAGCTTTCTCCAGATCAAAGAATTTACACAATAAGGAAATGCAACTGGACGATCTCTGAAATAACTTGCAAGATACTGCTGTGTTCCATGGTTAAAAAGGAAGAAACACGACCATGCACTGCTGTATTTTAACTGCTCATTTTCCATTTCTCTACCTAAGAATAAACACTTTACCTCAAGAAGAAAGGCAGCATGATTTGGTCCCACCACACACTGTTTAATAGTAGCTTGTTCCAACACATTCAAAGGGGGATGGCTGGGGAATTTAAAACAAAAGTACGTAAGTAAATTATTTTTAAAATAATAAATATACTCTAGGATTGGGTGTCTATTTAAACCCAATTAACATAAGAAAAAAATTGCTGGCAAAACCTATTTAAAAAAATTAATATTTACTTTTTTTAAAGCAATAATTAAAAAATAGCAATTATGATTTCTCCATAGTCATTATAGCTTCTTGGCATGTCAGTTTAAAAAACAAAAATCAGTATGAAGAGAAACTATAATTCAAATAAACTAATAAAAAACTGAAGCTAGATTTATTTATCTACTTTGTGTGTGTGTGTCTTTGATGAGGAGGCTTTAACTGTTGTGACTTCTGACCCTGTATGGCCCTGCAGTCTGCAAGGGATTTGGAGCCTGAGAATCATGACTCTGGGGTGTGTCTCTCCTGTCCCATGCAACCCTGGGTCTCAGATGAAAATATTCTTAATAGCTGCTGCTTAAATGAGGTTTTTTTTCCTAATAAAGAAAAATAGGTGGTTTTTTCCAGAAAATTTAAAATATCATAATCACAGTAAAACTCTTACCTGTTTAAGTTATATTTGTTCAGTTTCTCTGAAACTTCTCGTAACCTTTAGAGACAAAAGAAAACAAAACATGAATAAACCACACACAGATCCTTTATAAGCAAAGTAGCTCTGTTAGGTATTTGTACCATTATTTTGGTGATTTCTAACAGAAGTGCACAAAAAATTGCTAAGGCAAGAATGTCCTTTACATTACCTTTGGTATTTGTACCAAAAAAATGACAAGTCAACCCTATAATTTCCTTCCTTCACCACTCCATTAGCAACTTCAATAATAATAATAATAATAATAATAATAATAATAATAATAATAATAATAATAATAATAACAATAAATAATACCTACAGGAGAGGCTGGAAGCTCTCATCCCTTGGCCCAATTATGAGAAATTTACAAGACTTTTTACCAGACTAGAGACAGAAAATGTGAAAGGCTAAGAAAGGTTTGACTTTCCCTGAACCATAGTAGTGACACTTTGATAAGATATGCCTTATTCACAGGCATATAAATCCACTCCTTTTTTGCTTATCTCAACACTATGTCTAGAGCTTTCATGTAGTATCGGGGGAGATGGGCAGGGTTTGGAGAATTTGTCAAAGCCTTTTCAAAGCTGAACAATAACTGAGATTAAGAATGTTGCTTTCATGGTTCCAAATATTGCAGGTAAGATTATAAAGCTAAAACTCTAAAGATATCAAAATACTAGAAAATACTTAAAAATTCAACAGCACATTTCAGGTTATTAAGGGGATAGAGGAAATGGTTACAACCATCCATTAAATTTTCTAATCTTAAAAATCATGGCCAGGCGTCCCTCTGGGGCTCAAGCAGCTTAGGCTCAGACAATGAAAGCTGCGATCATAGCAAGCATAGAAAGCAGAGATCACAGCAAGACCTCTAACCACATCTGAACTCATCCTTGTATTAGAAACAATACTATCTAGATAACAAGAAATCTGGAGTCTACTCCCAGCTCATCTGAAGCCCACTAAGTCTCATCTATGTGAGAAAGATTATCTCTGGTTCATCTCAGATCTAATATTTCTATGAATGCATAAAAGAGAATCTATAGTAGAGGATGCATGTGTAGTGTTTATACAAAAATGACACTTGTCAAATTTCCTATTCAATTTATCTTTTAATATTCAATTTCATCTGAAGATTTCAAATACAAATTGAGTTTACAGGAACACTTTGAATGTTTCCCCAAATGTCAAATTTTTAAAATTTCTTAAATTCAGTTCCCCAAATTTACACGCAATGTATAATTCTTTCAGATCTAAGTTATCCTTACTAAATTGATGCCCCTGTACATTAGTTTACACAGATCCCAAATAGAAAGAAACCTTTAGTGAAAAAAAAAAAACAAACAAACAAAAAAACACTATAAAATAAGGAGTATTTAGTTCCTTTTTTACATTATAGTCCTCAGGAAACATGCAAATCATAGAATCACATTCACTGAAATGTACTGTTACATCAGAAACTCAACTATTTTAAAAGTTTACTCCAAAAACCTTAACAATGTTCAAAGTTGTTACCATATTCGTCTCACAGTAAAACTAACAAGCTTTCAAAAAGCCTGCTGAGGAAGAGGGAAAGCACCCAGAGCTCATCAAATTCCACTGCAGAATGTATCTCTTTACACATGGTTGTGATGGAAAACAATTTTAAGAGCACAGCAAAACATTACAAAATAACCTCATAAGTCATAATTTAATCTCATTCAAGGGCAGACAGTAAAGTCTTTGCAAGGTGGCTGTAACACAATAGCTAGGTTAACAATAAGTTTCTGACAATCCTCAGTACTCCTACACCAAAGATTTATTCTATCCTCCAATTCTATTTTATTCCTCTAAATTTATAGATCATTTTACAGAGCCAGAGACTGGGATTTTTTTTTTTTTTTTAAAGCACCAACATAAAGTTAGAAAACTGATGTTAATAGTGGGACAGGAAATCAAATTATACCAGGACTTTCTTTAAAGTTAACGTATTTCATTGCTGCCCTTGAATCCCTCATAATTTCAGCCTCATTTTCGCAAAATTTTACATTATAATTTCAAAAATAATTCACTTCCATACTGATCCTTACTTGGCAATAGCACTTAGTGCAGGTTCTTCAATTTTATAATCCTCTCCCTACCCCCTACACTACGTTTATTTAACACATCCACAGACAGACACACACACCCCTAAACTGAGTGAAAACCAGTAGACTTCTAGCTGAATTTCTAAAACTAAAAAATGTAGGTATATTTAGCTTCCTAAAAGGCCTCAGGTTCTACGGGACATAAAGATATTCCTGACATATCACCTTCAACAAGATGATGGCTTTCACATATCTGGAAGTGTTATACAAGGCACACCACCCATGTTTCATGTTTATCAGCAATCACCTCAGCTGCAGAATGCCAGTCAGTACATTTCCTCCAATCTCATTCCTACTTATTTCAGGCCCAGCTCATGAAGTTTTTCTAGTAACTCAAATTTCTTTCTGCACAAATCTACAGTTCATCTTTATTGTAGGATTTTCATTGTCTATTTCAGTCTAATCATTTTGTGATTCTTCCTGAATTGTCTTCAAAGAATCTAAACAAAGAGAGGGTAAAACTTACCAAGTCCTTCTCCACTCTTTCACTTATTTATATACAATTCCAACAGTGAAAAAATACAATATTATTGTATACAATTCATCAGAGGCAGAAAACATTCCTGATTTCAATCTCTGCCCCCTCAAATTACAGTTTAGAACAAGTGAGGAAAGTCTGAATGTAAAGATTTCTTTCAGGATCGCTGCCCATATAAGCCTTATAGAGTTGTTAAAGGCGGATCAAGTAACATAAACATTTAATAACTCACCACCTGCCAATAATCACAAACTGCCTTTAAAGTGAGCTGACCCAAACTGCCAGGGATGTAGCCATGTAATAGAACTTTTACATACCCATATACTTTCATTTTGGAGTAGGGATTTAACAATCCACACACAGAGACATCAGCCAAATCAGTAACTCTCACAGAAAAGGTCTTAAATTTCACCCCTTAATATCCATGTGAGAGAAAACAGGTATTGTGAAAGCGCAATGTGGTACATTAAAATGTGGTGGCCAGATTTACATGGAGGAAAAGAAATACTGCAGGAATATTTCTGGTAATTCCTCCAAAAGCAAACTCTCTAAATATTAAAGCCCCAAACTCCAGAAGCAATGAAACTGGCACCTTTTTTGGGGGGGTGGGGGGTGGGGGGGGCGTGGAGAGAGGACAGGGGTGAGAAGCAGCTACTATATTACTAGGTAGGTATGTTCATGAGTCAAACTCATCTCTAACCAAAGAACGTGGTCTTTCCATTATATCATTATATACTTTCTTAAGTATAAGCAGTCAGTCCATCCTTGACTTTCACATTGTTATTTTACGTAACTATTACACCACACTATTGACAGAGCCACCTCTGAGCTATTCCTCTGCATGCTAAGTGTTCACATGATCACTGATACCAATAAATTCAAGCGATCATGGTGGGCCCACCTGCCAGCTGTTCTAACTGAGAGGAAAAGCTGTGCTCTAAAGTTGCAGGTGGCACTTTGACAGAGTCATTTACTTGTGCCACATGTAGCAGGCACATGCCCATCCCCATCAGCAAACTAAGATCTTGGAACTAGCTTATTCAATCTAGTCCACAGGACTGCCAACCCCAAATCCCTTTCCACACAATTCGGGGACAATTCAATGGCAAACCTGCTAAGGTGTGCTCACAGTGGAGTCCCTCAAGGGGAGGTCTTGGGTCTGATATGGCACGGGTCAATGAAGTCTTCTCAAGCTGTACTATGGATTTGTTTTTGTATGAAGAGGGTAAAGTTGTTCCTCCTACCCACATACTCTTGTGTTGTGATTTAGAGGGGCGAAGACAGCAGGGAAGAGCCTTGGCCCAAGCAAGAAGCACCAGGATATCAGGGATGATTCTCTTCATCGCCGTGATCATCAAAGTCTCTCATTGTATGTCTGAAATTTGACATCAAGACCTTTAGTTTTCAGAATGTCTTAAAATTCTGAAATCCATTTTAAAAAAAATCTATTTTGAATTGATTCTATCTAAATTTAAACCTGATTAGGGTCCTCGATGTTTGGGAAAGCACAGAAAAGTAAATGGGTGTAGGGAGCAGATGAGTAACGAGAAAAGCAATAGCACTATTTTAACAGCACACACAGAGGAAAAACAAACCACTACACACCCCACTTTCAAAGCAAAAATGTAAGAACATAACCTTGGAATAAGCATATACTGAGCAGATTTAGCTATATTAAAACTTCTTTTGTCCTTAATTTTTCTCATATCATGGCTGACCACAGAAAACTTCACAATTTAACATCAAAGATTTAAGGAGTAAGCTGAATGTGATGGTCAAACAGGAACTAAAAATGTTACCAGAAACACAAGATTTTAACCTAAAGAAAACAGAGGCCTTAAATGTTTTTCTTTGTATCTTTATCGAAGGGTCCTCTCTAAAAGTAAATCCACATCTCTGGCTATGAAGTGAAAATTAGTATGTTTACTTCACCAAACATATATCTATATCTATATCTATCTCTATCGATAGAGATAGACAGACAGATATTTTTTTTTAAGGAAAGATGTAGGGAGGAATGACAGTGACTAACTAGGCAGCAGGCAGCAGGCAGGCAGGCAGGCAAGAAGAAGCATCTTTACTTTGTTTTGTTTTTTATTCAGTTGTTCTCCCTGGTTATTTCCCCCTGGACCCGAGACTCAAATCTAGGGGTATACAGCCTATGCTCCTGTGGAGATGACTGACCTGACTGCTGCTCGACTAGGGCACGTCTGCCTCCCAAAAGATTCTTTAAGAGTTTTTTCAACGTTTTCCCTCCCGATTTCCTCATAATGTACTTTAACGATTCTCAAACATTTTCCTCTCAGGACCACATCATGCTCCTTAAAAATTACTGAAGAGCCCCCCCCCCCCAAAGCTTACGTAGCTTACATTCACTGGTACTTATGAGTTAAAACCGAGAAAAACTGAATATTCATTAAAAGTAAACGCATTACATAATGACATAAATTAGCTTATGAAAATAACTGTTCCCCAAAGTATTTGAGATAGGGGTTTTTTTAATACTTTTTGCAAACTTCTGAATAAATCTTGTGCCCACACATGAATTTACAACAGCATGCACTGGTCATCTGAATAATAACGGTTTACTGACTTACAGAGATGCACAAAATCACATTTGTTAAAGTCACCATCAATCACAATGTCAAACTCACATTTTGGATATATATTCCCCCAAATTCTAATTTTTACATGGAAGCTCAATTTTAATCACTGGTAACAGACAGCTTTTCCTCAAGTAACAGGCTCACTTAGTTCATTTTCTAGAACATGTATGTCAAATACCAAAGTCTGAATAACCATAATTTGTTGGACACGCATTTTGTCACAATGAATATTAAAATCACATATACTCAAAGGTTAAGATTAATAAAGTTAATGATCTTTACTGTTCCCTCAATGATACCCTGAAGTGAAACTTCCTTTTTCTGCAAATACAAAGAAGTAACTACAATAACTTTCAGTACAGTTTTATGCCACTGCTTTGTGCTAAGCAATCAGTATTTGATCCACCACTGCTTTGAGTAATAGCACATTATGTTAAATATGGAAAAAGATAAAGTCTAAGTAGAAATATGGATACAGTTCTGAAAGGGTTTCAGGGATTCCTGGGGTCTGAAGACCATGCAATTAAGAACTGCTGTACTCAATTCTAAAATACAGTGCCACCAAAGTAACCAATTACTAAACAGACATTGGGGGAAAAAATTGTTTTGTCTTAGTAATACAGTCACAAATATCAACCAAAATAACCTAACAAATCACTTTTAAAGTACTTTTTAAATAACTGTTGTTCTAGGGTATTATACCAAAATTCAACATGTATAGTTTCTTGTTTCATGTGGAATCTGAAACCTTATCAATGACCTTTTCATACTATTATACTAAAATGCACTGACCTATCTTGATTTTGTATAAACCATTCATCCATGCATAACCGTGCGGATAAAAAATGGCAGAGGCAAGGTAGTTTACAGCATATTTCAAAATGTAATACAGCCTCCCTGATAGTATCAAATGTCCATAAGGCACTGATGAGTGTCTCATCACTCCTTACAGTAGAACTGAGTGCCTATCATCCACTTGTCAATGGTTTTCAACAGGGGAAGGAGAGGCAGTAGGGGCAAGGACACAAAAGATTTATATGCAGAAGCTACAGTCATTTAGTTTAAAAGCAGGAGGATGGCAAGGGAGAGCCTCAAGGAGATGTCACAAACTGCCAGGCTACAGACGTCTAACTGATAGAGTCACATGGTCTTCTAAGTTTTTTTTTCTTGGCCAACACTTAAAATTACATGATTTCATAGTTTCAGATTTCTAGCTTCTCTTGAAAAATGAGATCTAGCAAATAAGCTTAGATTCCCTTAGAGGCCACTAAAGGTGCCCTTACCTGCTTAGCACCTGTAGACATCTAATTTTGAGACCACTGATAGACAAGAATTAATCCTCTCACCATCTGAAAAAGGATATTTCCTCAGTGAAGGGTAAACTAATCAGTTTTATAATTCAAATCTCAACTTATACATTGACCCCTAATAGGTCTTTGCTCAGCTCAAGTCTTAATCACATTTTATTTATGTAAATTTGACTTGACAATTTCTAAAAACAGTGGTCTGATTTTTCTCACTTTTTACCCACAGAAAGAAAATTTTATCAGGGAGCAAACATCTGATTTTACTACTAAAAGACCCCAAATCACACACAAATGATAGTCTCTGTAAAGGGAAAATCTGCCAACCTTCTGAATGACCAGTTATAAATAGGACTTATACATATTTTATGCTCCTGGAGATAACACATGCCAGCATATATAATGTGTTCATTTTACCCCAAGTAAATGATACAGCACATTCATCTTCAAAGTACATCAAGATGAAAAAGTTTTTTAAATAAATATAAATTCATAAAATGCAACAATTTTTCAAATGGGAAATTCTTTTAACTATTCCTCTAAATAGTTTTCAATTGAAACTGCTAAAAGATTTCTGTAAAGCTGAGAAAATTCATGCTATATAAATACTCTGCAAACTGCCAAAAAAAAAGACATTATTAGCTACAAGTCATTATTCTGGTTAGAAACTCCCATACAGTGTCACGAATAACATTTTTCCTAATAAAATGAATAGAAAACAAAATCCCAAACTACTGTGCCATGTGAATTGATAAAAACATCTTTGAGACACTCATGCTGAACACAGTAATTCTTTTTCCTTTAAAGCAAAACCAATCATGTTATTTTCAGATCCATTCAAAACAGGAAAGGGGAAATACATATGCCAAATGAGCAAGAAGAAATCTAGCTAAAAAAGAAAAAAAGATTAACAATAGGGCATTCTACATTAATTCTTCTTGACAATTTTGTTAAGTCCTGTCTCATCAAATTTCATTTTCTTAACAGTAACACTATGCGTACATACAATCAAACTGTGCTATCAAATATGATAAGACTTCATTACAAGTTCCTGTCCCAAAAACATGGCATCAAACCAAAATTTCAAGAGAAAATTGAAATTTTTCTTCACCCTTAGGCCATAACCACACTCTGAATACCCGCAACGTCATTCATTAAAGCATCTGTCAAATGCAGAGAATATATTAAAATCATTACAAACTCAATTTCAACTGTACATCCAAATCGAAATGTCTCATGAGATAATTGATATACTTCATTGGATAAATGCTGCCATTTGGCAAGCTACTGAAATAAAATATCTGTAATGAAAACTAATTTTTCCATAGAAACAAGACACTTAAGAGGCTACATTCCTGATGAAGGACTCTGATGACACTAGATTCAGGCAAGTTTTTAACTAGAGGTATTGAAATAGCTTCTTGTTGCCCTTTTAACATCAAAGATGAAATGGCAGTTGTACTGCCTTTGAAATGGCTGCTCTACATTCCTCAGCTACCATTCCATCTGCCCTAGGAACCACATCTACTGTTTTGAAAGGGTCAGCATGGTGCAGTGGGAAAAGAATGAGCTGTGGTGTCAGACAAACTGGCTCTATAACCTGGGCAAGCTTACTTTTAGCTTCTCAGTTTGGAAGGGGCTCTTGGTCTGGTAAATGAAGATAAAACCACTGGTCTGGTAGTGCTGTTCTAAGGAGTAAATGTAGTTTTGTAATGCACCTTGGAAAGAGTCATGCTCAATAAATGGCAGCAATTACCGTCATTATTGAAGTATACTTTTCATCATAGGATAGCTGGATATACACACACATATATATATTCTCCCACCACCACCAACCCCTGCTTCAAATCCACCAAGCTCTGGCTTAAACTGGTTGCCAAACTAGCAAGGTCCAATTTGAATCCTGAAATCTGGTAGGAATCTGACAATCCAGAGAATGACAACTAAATCTGGGAATTTTTGGAACCAGAAATCTGTAAACACACTATAACTCGGTTTCTTGTGCAAGGGTTTTTATTTCAAAGACAGAATTCTCTACTCCTTTCTGCCTGTATTCCTAACTCTCTAATCTCCTCAGTCTTCGAAAGCACTTTCTACTCCAAACATGACTATATTCTCACAATTTCCTAACCATACTCACAAAGCTAGTCTGATTTTCTTGTACACCTGTTCCCTCAGCCTGAAATAACCACAGCCCTACCACTTTCTACATATTGAGCTACTAGTCTCCTAGTATGGCTGAAAGAACCAGTGGGAAACCTTAACTCAGGCTAAACTAGGCATTTCTCTAAGTCCCAATTATAAATGGGGCATACTTCCTCATAATACTTCTTACACTGCTTCATACTGTAGGTATATTGCTTCATAAAATGTCTCTTTCACTACTCAACAAACTCTAGCAAGGCAAGAACCGTGTTTTATTAATATCTAAATACCCAGCACCTAACACAGTAAAATCCTCCATAACTGCTGTTGGATGAGTGGCTAAACTAATGAACATTCCTATTCTCAGCTCTAAGTCCTATACTGCTTTAAAATGGTGGATCCACTTTATTTTACGCTTTTCAGTCATTTTTAAAGATTTTCAGATTTTCTGCTATATGACCAACATTATAAGACTACGTTTTTAAAAGAACACCAAAGGAATGTTGCTCTGCAAAATAACGTCCCTAGAGGCTCTTTCTTATACTCTTGAAGTACTATGAGGAATTGTGAAGCTCTTTGAGAATTATGCCCAGAAAGAGTTCACCAGACAGAGAGGAAAACCATCATATATTACAGTTCTGGGATTCTCTCCCAGTTCCCTCCACACTGTCGTCTTTCTCCTTCCCTCCCTTCCTCCCTCCTCTAGGGTGTAATCTTGGTTGGTGTTAGGAAAATGTGCTGAAGAAGCCAAGAAAGCTGGAAGCAAAGGGAAAAAAAGAGGAGAACACATCAGGAACAAAACTACAGATCAAAATCCTGTGCAATCTGCCTGCCTAAGTACAAGAAATTTATAACTTGAGTCTAACTGCTAAATGTCTTAAAAATGCAAACAAGAGAAAGTCTTATCACTGGGCATCTTCTACGAGCAGTTAACACAATAAAATAGTTAATATTTAATGCTCTACCAAAACAACAAGAATTGGATATAAATACTTAAATTTACTTATTTTTTTAAGTATTTGGGTTGGCTAATCATCAGCAATGTAGCCATGAAAACAAAATAAAATAAAACAAAAACAAAATCAGCGCCAGTCTAGTCCTACTTAGATATCTAAAAAGTTCTGGGTTTTGAATCCCAAATCCACCATTAAAAGATAAGAGGATGACCCTGAGTGGGTCATTTATCATTGCTTGCTCTCATGTTTCCATCTCTGCCAAAAATGATGATTATCATTCATGATGAGTTCTCTTCTTTTCCCTTTGCTTCCAGCTTTCTTGGCCTCTTCAGCACATTTCCCTAACACTAACCAAGATTATACCCTAGAGGAGGGAGGAAGGGAGGGAAGGAGAAAGAAGACAGTGTGGAGGGAAATAGTTTTAAGAATTGGATAATATGCAACATATAAAAGCAATGTGTGCCATCTAAAATAAGAGTACCTAAATCTGTCAATCATCACAATCTCTAGGAAACATTTTAAAAGACACATTTTCAGGACCCACTAAAACCTACTAAATCAGAAATCTCTAAATACAAGGCTCAGTCATTTTTATTCTGGCTATATCATGGCACATGCTTAACATCTCTGAAAACAATGTTAGACACTTATGAGGAAAGGAGGTAGGAAACTAGGGAACAGAGCAGGGAGGGAAATTTTTCACTATGTGCCAGAGTACAGTTTTTGAATTTTAAAGCACATAGCATATTAACAACTCACAATTTAAAAACAAAAACAAAACTCTAAGCGCCAAAGTGATAGATTAGGTTTGGAAATCACTTTATTAAAATACCACAAATGTAAGGATTGGTTAAAATACCCACAAGATGAGTAGTCCTTCTGGGGAGATGAATAACTCTATTATTTCAAATTTTGGAAACACTGCTTTGGATAGCCCCCTCTTAGAAAGTCACAATCACATATCTCTATTAAAGACTCTGAGAAGTCCTACTTAATAAAGAAATTTGTTTAGGCACACCCTGGTGGAGCAGCGGTTCGGGTCAATTGCCTACAAAAGAGCAAGGTGCATACCCTTGGGTTCAAGTCCCAGGTCCAGGGAGAAACAAGAGTGAACAACGAAGTAAAAATAAAAATAAAAGTGCTGCTTCTTCTTCTCTCTTCCTGCCTGCCTACATACTGACCTTCATTCCTATCTGTACCTTTCCTTTAAAAATAAAAAAAGAAAATTTTTTTAACTATACTTAATCTTGTTTCCCAAATTGAAGCTGAACACGGGACACTGTTCAGCTCATTCTTTCTTGTAAAATCTTGGGGAAACATTTTCGGATTTAAGCCACTGAGTTAAAGACCAAGTCAATTCATCTCTCTACCCCAGAACCCTGTAGAGTGCCTAGTATAGAGACATCATCTCCAAAAGGAAAATTCAACAGTGACAAGCTGTCTTTCCTCTTTATCTAAGCAAAAATGTTTCCCAATTTTCTTAGTTTAATCAACTTCAAAAATTAAAAATAACAACAGCATAAGCAACTGCACTCAGAAGGCAAACTACCTACAGCAGATAATTCTTAAATCCAAATAACAATGGCAACATTCATTTTGACTCATTTAAGTGAAAAAATAAAGATCTTTGATTCAAAATCATATGTACGAGATAGCAATAGATTTCAAATCATTTTCCTTTTATAATATAAGCAATATTGCTGGGAGTCTTTATTCCATAAAGTCAGGCTAATCAAGGGAACTTTATTCAAAACCTCGATTATTAAAAGCATTCTCTCATCAGTATGCTCAAAGGGGTTCTGAAAGCTGTATCAAACAGCTTCTCAGAACTTTCTCCTTACTGGGGTAACATTGAGTCTCTAATCCACAAAGTGACCCTTTAGGTATAATTTAGAGATTTAAACCAAAGGAGTCAAACAAGTATCAAAACTACAAACCACTGGAGTTAAATTCAAGAACTTCACTAGGCCCTTTTTGTTTCCTCACTATGGAACACAAATTTCACCTCTGGCAACACAGCTACCATAGTAAAAACCTGGTGACCTGTTCGGCCTTCAGGAATCACCACCCGTAATTGACTCCCATTCTTCACCTTATAGTAACTACTCAATCCAACACACTGACTCAACAGGCAGTCTCCCATTTACAGCTGACATTACAGAGGCTCTCATCCCATCTCAGTTCCCACTTTTTCATCTCCCAACCACTTAAAAACAACAAAACTTGTTGTGCCTTTAGACAGTCTGTGGACATGACAGTTAATCTTTCCCTGGAAAAGATTATAAAGGAAATCTTCCTATCTGCCAGTACCTAACGATCATCCCCAAACTGCTAGATTTTCTCCCTATACTTTCTTTTTAATGCTTGAAAATCACTAGAGATACTATGTCCGGCAGCACCTGGCAAAAACTACACAGATCTCCAGTCCCTCCAGTCCCCACCCACTCTCTTCATAATCCCCATTGTCTCAGTTTGTCCTAGAAATCACTAGGTTAGCAAAGGAATGTTTGCAAAACTGAATAACCACAGCTTCAACATACAGAATAGACATCCTGTTTACTACAAAAATAACTGGCATCTGTATAACGCTTAGCGTTTACAGAGAGAAACAGTTAACAAACCTAGCAAAATGGAGCCAATCTATAATAATTAATTAATATTATCAATTCACACTAGAACCCACCTTTGTCCCAAACCAAATTCTTTATACTTCCTTTCTTCTCTGAACACCGAATACTCCACCAAGCCTGATGTGAAAAGACCAATCTAGAGGTTTGGGTGGCTGAAAAGAATTAAACCAAAACTGAAACAAACAGAAAGAGCAAAACATGAAGGATATTAATGAGTTATTAAGCATTTACTAAATAAGTATCATGTGCAGGTATGAAACCAGAGATGTGGAATGGCTGGAGTAGAAATGGTACAGTCAATTAGCCCTGGGAAAATTTCTTCTACTCTACATACTAAGCATGAAAAACAACTGTAAACAAAACAGAAAAAGAAAAGAAAATCAAAGACAAAGCTGAGATCAAACATAAGAAAAATATCACCACGGAATGGGAAAGAAGTTAAAAATGCTCCTCAGACTGGGTATCAGAGCCAGTTTCATTCTGGCAGCTAGACTTTGGGCTCATGGTTTTGTTAGAAAATATTGTAACTCAAATTTTTAATGGTAACCACTAAAAAAACAGAAATTCAATTTATAGTTTCAAAATCAAGAGGCCAAAGGGAGAAAGGAATGCAAAAAACCAACACAGAAGGGGAAAAAAACAGCAAAAAAAAAATCAGACAATATAAAATTCACAGTAGAAATAAATTTACTTATTCAAATGGTTCATCTCACATATCAAAAGTCAAAGACTAACTAGCATAAAGGAAAAAGAAAGTATTAACAGGGATAAAACACACTATATAACAATAAAAGGAATAATCTACAAAGAACATTTACTATTCAAGGACGTGAATGCTCCTAATAACATAACCTCAAAATACATACTTAGTAAAAACTATTTAAGAAACTGTCAATTCCAATTAAAAATTTAAACTATCAGTAACTGATAGTTCAAGATCAAAATATCATCAAAGATAGAATTGAAAAGGCGCATTAACAAAAGTTTGCTCTAACAAAAAAATACACAGAAAGTTGTCCCTAAACTGAGGTGTCAGATTTTTTTAATAATTGTTGTTATCTCCAATTTCTGGATTTAACAAAGTTTCTTTCAAATTATAAGAACAAACATAAATAAGGCTACCAACTTTTCATGTGCTCAGCAAGATTTAGAAAAATCAATCAACTAGTTCCATTATTTCATAAAAAGAAAAATGAATTTAAAAAATTTTAAGTAGAAAAGACAATCTGAAATAAAAATTTTCTCACTTTATAACCCTGGGCTATGAAAAACTTTCTTAGAAACTAGCATTTAAGAATACAACTCAATTTGCTATATCTTAACTCTTGATCTGAGGAAAGCAGTCTTTTAGTATCAGTCCTTAATACAACACTCTTCTCTTTTTCTATCTGAGAAAATAGAAAACTACAGAGGATAAGTGATTTACCTGTAATTAAAAGACTGGAAGGAAAGTGTGAGACAAAACCTTCCAGGCCTCTGTTCTTTCCTTCATACACCTGCCAAGGGCCCAAATCAATCAACAAATACTTCCCGAAGACCAGAATTCAAGGCCTGATATTAAGTATACAGGAAATAAATGGCACTATAAAATACACCAGGGCAGAAGAGACTAACAGAACCACCTGAGAGAAAGGTTTCTACTTATTTCATAATTTCTTCCTATTAATGAATCAGCTCTAGAGAAGACAGCGTGATCTCCCCACATTGGGAAGCCTAGATTAAAAATAAATAAAAAGGAAAGCTGAGAACCACAGATTCAATCCACACATCTTAAGCAGCTCACAATCTATTTGCAGAAACGAAATAAGTATCCATAGAAAGATGAAAAATAAATAAATAAAACAGTAAATTAGGTGCTAAGGTAAGTGTGAAAAGTAAAGATTACTAAGAGAAGGCAAATTCATTTGGGATTAAAAAATTCAATGAGGGCCAGGACTTCAAAGGAATCAAAATTTTGAAACAGGCATTGTGAAAATGTTTATGATAATTTATTTAGTAAACAAAAACATGGCTTTTCAACAGCTGAGAAAGTTTTCCAAACTCTTCAGGAAGTCAAGAAAATTGTAAGATTTGAATTTTGTTTTCTTTATGTGTCATGGAAACAGCACACAGGGCTAGCGCAGTCTGCTAGTCAAAATACAAGTGCAACAAGTAACAGAGACAAACTACACACCATCTGCCTGTGACCAAATAGCTGTTGTCTTTGGAATAAAAATCACCCTTCAAATAAGCCTGAATATCAAAATAGACTGTTGAAAGGAGCTGATATGATGAAAACTGTAAAAAGACCAATGCACTTCAGAGATACAGACCAGAACAGCAGAAATAAGGTGCACATATCTGTAGAGAACTTGAGTGCTGTGACCATGAAACAGGAAACCATAGCAAAAGAAAACTTTCTTCCTGCCCCTCACAGTAGAATGAAACAACGATTCCCAAAAGAAAATGCAAGCTCTGATTGCAACAGTTTGTGAAGAGCTTTATTCATATCCGAAGATCATGGAGTCTACCAAGATTAAATTTGGAGTCAAGCTGGAGTACATCAGGAAAAGTTATTAAACCTGCACATTCTGCGATACTCATTTTCAGAAGGAAAATACAGGGTTACTGCAAAGCCAGTAACAAGCCAGACAGTCATACTGAGAACTACGGACAATGATTGTGTCCCCTTGAAAATACCTATCTTGAACTGCTAACCCACAGTGTGGGACAGTATTTGGAGAGAGGCCTTCGGGAGATTAACTGGATGACAAAAGTGGTGTCCTCATGATGGGATCAGTGCCCTTCTAAGAGACTTTCTCTGCTTCCTCTCTCTGCTCTCCATGTGAGTAACGTACAGACAAACCAAGAAACAGGTATTCGCCAGAACCCAACCACTATGGTCCCCTGATCTCAGACTTCAGCCTCCAGAATGTAAGAAATAAATGTCTGTTGTTTAAGCTTCCCCAGAGTTTAAGGGATTTTGGTAAGCAGCTTGAGTAAACTAAGACACTGGGTCTGGAGAACTAGGGCATTCAGAATAAATAGGAATAATTTCCTTGTATAAGACTTCTAGTTAAATATGTTTCTCTCCACTACCTCCTCCAATTCTACTGAAATGACAACATTTATATTTTAGCAATATGGACAAAGAGAAAGAGGGATGCCTAGTGTAGTCAAGCAAGAGATGCCAATGAATTTGGGAAGCTGGAAAAAGCAAAGGGAAATGACAAATGACTTAGCAAACAAGAGAAAACTGAAACCCAAAGTCTACAGAAGGAAGTCAAAAAAGGACAGATCAATTCTTAGGAATTGGAGGCACCAGGTACCTCAGAAATCTGGAGGTAACACCAACAGGAAGGCTGCTGATGTTTACATAAAAAACAGTTAAGATCCCCACCCTATAGGCAAGAGACCCGCCCCAGTCAGACTGACCAGCAATGTTTCCCACTCACAGCAATTTAACCAGATTAACAGCCTGGGGATACTTAACCATGAAGGTATAGGCACACTGAAAAAGAGAGACCTGCTTACTGAAATGAATGATCAACCAGACACCCAAACATCCCAAAATGTTTGCAAAAACACTTCCAGGATCCCTCTGTAAGGAAAGTGACCCAAGAGGAAAGGAGAAGTAAAAAATGAAAAACCAGAACATCGATATAAAACAAAAAGTCAAAATACTAGAAATGGGGAAAAGATAAGTAAATCAGAGTGGCAATGAAAGTGTCTTACATCCCAAACGAGACCCCCCCACCACCAAAAAAAAGAAAACAGATGGGAAAGAAAAGTGTTAAAGAAATAGTATAACAGAAGGTTCCAGAACGGAATGATACAGCTTCCAAAATAAAAAGAATGAGAGAACGATCTACTCTACACCAAAGCACGCAGTATGCAGTCTCAGCACCAGGGGTTGAGGGAAGACAATAAAAGCTTAGGGGAGGGGAGGCAGACCAGTCAGAAAGATCAGGAGTTAAATGGTACTGAAGTCCTCCAAGAAACACTAGAACTTATGACAATGGTACAAATACCTTCAAAATTATGAGGAAAAAAGTATTCCCAACCAGAAATTATATACTTAGTAACAATGTACAGAAAAAAAAATTGCTTTCATCTAAATAAAGCAACAAAATGAAATACTAATAACAGAGTAGGGATACACTTTAAAAACAATCATAACTAGATCCAAAATTCCTTAAAATGTCACCACCCTCCTGCCTTTTTAGATACAGAAAGTACACAGATTCACTTGTCCGTCCAACTTCAAAGCAGTGATGCAGTCTTGTCTACAAAAGCGACAGAAGTATACAGAAATGAAGAATGTAGAAATCTTTCTCTCCCTAAGGTGGTTCTGTTAGTCTCTCCTTCCTCCCAGGTGTTATTTTATAGTGGTTTATTTCCTGCTTGAAATGTATTTGTGCAACTTTAAACATCCTTAAATACTCAGAAGATTCTGTGCATCAACAGAGCTTATGGTACAGGAGAAGAGCAAGGAACAGAGCAAAGACCAAAATCCAACAAAACCCAGGGAAGAGCTCTGCTGAGCTTGCCAGGTTAGTCCATCGTAAGTCCCACCTAAAACCAAAGTCAAAACGCTCAGACCCTAGTCTGCGAACTGTCTTAGCAGCGCCCCAAGTCCTTGGCTTGAGTACATGTACGCAGCACATACACCAGGAAACACCAACCTCAACCAGGACTAAATCAAGAGTTTTGATCTGAAACAGCCAAAAAGGTTTGTTGAGTCCTTCAATACAATCAAGAAATCATTTAAAGCATAAATTCAAGTCTATTAAGGCAAAGCTTGCTTACACACTTGAACCACAGAGGACTGCAGCACGTAATATGCTTAGGGCAGAGCCTGGGACAAAACGTTAATCTGTTCCAACTATTCTTGTCATGACTATTTCTGACTGAATGAAAGAAAAGGCACTGATAAAGGAAATGGTGAAAAGGGATTTATGGATAAGGATGCCGATGGGCAGTAGCACCCTCGATGATGACAGCGAAGAGTGAATCCAAACATCTGCCACCTTACCCCATTAAAAACAAGCACTAGCAGACATCTGACATAGATCTCATAACAAACACCTAACAATGCTAAGTAGACATAACTGAAGTTTCTGGATAAAACAGTACTTCTTAATTTTCCTGTTTTATAAAAAGTGAAACCATGGTATTTATTAAAATCCTGGCTATCTCAATACGTTTAGAATTACCAAATCACGTTCAGAATTACCTCCATCCTATACAAGTTAGCGATCAGGTATCTACAAAAAGTGGGTACAGTTTCTTTGACCACCTCTAGAACTTCTGATCAATTCTTTCAATTTCTAATTATTTATTTACTGCTTTGAGTTGTTCTGATATTACTATTTTAAGTTTTGGCACTTCACATACCCCCCCCCCCTTAATTATATGATAATCTCCTTAAACATAAGACTTGTGACCTAACTTTCTGCACATCTGGATATTTAGTACAACTAACATTGAGTAAAATTCTGGAATACTAAAAAACCAACTGTTCATAACCTTTCTCACCCAAACACCACAGAGTCTAGAAACAATTCAGTGTCCTGAAGCAAACGATTCTAATCAGCCCACCATCTCACGCCCTAGCATATCAAGATGGAGAGTAGAGCAAGAGCTTAATAAATAGGCACTGGCACAGTGGCTTCAGAAATGAACAGCATTCCACATTACCGAGCACAGAGATTCTCCATCACTTTCTACAGGCCCCTCTCCATCAAACCCCAACAGGAAGGAAGAAGAAAAGATGATGACCCTGTCCTTTGCAAACAGATCAAAAATTTTAAGTAATCTCAAAAACACATTCCTGTAGGTATAAGACTAATAATTTATTTTTAAAGGTTAGAGCACAGTCCTTACTATAAATTTGTTTTTCTCTACAAATTTTAGAACTTTCATTCACAATCAAGTACCCATGAGCCTCAGCATCAGTCTACTGCTGTGGCTTATTACCTCAGGGCCCGGGTTTGGAGACCTACCACTCCACAGCTGTGCAGCCTGGAATCACACTCAGTCTCCTTCAACTCAGATTTCCTCGGCAACAGTGCTTCCAGCGAGTTGTTAAGTGAGATGGTGTTTAGAAAACAGAACTTTGTACATAGTAAGGAGAAACGACACTAAAACTACTGTTCCTAATGAGCAACCTCTCATCAACCTCTAAACATATCATTCTAACCCAGAAAGTAAACATTCCTCAATCTCTATAGAGGAGTCTACATAAAACAAGGACTTAGGATCAAAATAATCACAGAAAGAATACTACATTGATTATAAACCTGGACGTTCATTGGGCTTTTTAATATCTCCAAATGAAAAAAGTTTAAACAAGATTCACTAAATAGGTCTCAGAACATGATTTTTTAAAAAGTTTGTCTCTGATACAACATAGCAAATACCATAATTTTTTAGACACAACTTTTTATCTTGGCTTTCAGAAAGTCCAAAAAAAAGATTATTTAAACTGACACTTCATTGACCTATCATTTCTTTAAAGGGGGCAGGCAGGAAAAAGAGAAGGAAAATGCGTTTTCATTTATTTAATTTAGGTTGTTCATCTTGGTTGTTCCTCCCGGCCCCAGGAACGTGAACCCACGTCCTTGGGATGTGTGTGGGCGGTGTCCAGCAAGAGGCAGTGGACCAAACCGCTACGCCACCAGGGCATGCCACTGCCTATCATCTTTACCATCCAGAATTTCTACCCACTCTCTTTTGCCTGTTTCGAGTGTTGGGCCTGCGTAAAGCCTGTATAAACTATCTAGTTCCACGTTTTCACTTTATGTCAACAATAAGGTCTCTTGATAAAAAATAAAATTATAACAAAAGGTACTGTAAGCACAAAATACAGGGATGTACAAAATAAATACAAGGTCTTTTCACATTCATACAAGAGATCCTGTCATTTCATCATATACGTTTAATAAAACTACAAAATTCCAAGAAAAATGACAATGACTAAAAATTCTTTGAAATTACAATTAATAACAAAATATCACCTTAAGCAAAGCTATGAAATAAGGCCTGCTCTAACAAACTTCACATGCAAATAAATGTCACTGTCATATTATCACACTAGGAAGCCATGTATTTATATCAACAATGACTGCTGCGAATTTTTTGGAATTCTCCTTTGGGAATTATGGTTTCTTTTGAAAGTCACTACCTACCCAGAGCTAGCACAATGCCTGCTACAAAGTTGGTATGCAAGTGATTAAAATAAATAGACACATGAGTAAACCCTAGGGTAGATGTCTCTGGAAATAGAAAAACATTCAGTCCTAAAAGCTGACTAATAAAATGGATGATGAAGTCCAGCAGTTCTTGTCCAAAGAAAATACTGTTCTCACAGTATCTATACCCTGCATTTGCACATACATAAAGAACCACCAACCCACATTTCAATCAAGTCTCAGAACATATCAAATGTTTTACATTTCTTAAATAATGCACCCATTCATCCAGTTAATTGTAATGCCAGTGGTGTGAAGAAATACATTTATACTGACTTGTGATTCTGACCCGGTTATTTTGGGGAGCTTCGATGATGTAAAACTGCTGAACTGTCCAGTTCAGTACTTCTGACTGGAAGTATGTTCATTAATATTTACTATTTGTATACAATGTATTTTTTGTCCAGTTCCCTAAGTGGCAGACTTCACTGTTTCTATTTTCAATCCGGTCCAAAACTTTCATGGTACTTAAATCTGTTTCTGAATAAATTATACTTTACTATTAGTTTATCGTTACTTTTAATGGTCACTGTGGTTTAAAAAAAATACCTAGGAGCACTCCTGTGGTTCAGCGGCTACGGTGCAGGCCGCGTAAAGCCCAAGGACCCAGGGGTTCGAGAGACAGGGCTTGGAGAAGAAAAAAAAAAAAGTATAAATCCCTTGACAAGCCTCCCATCAAGAGGCAGAGTCTAGTTCATCTCCTTTTGAACATGGGTCTTAAAAATTGCTTCTACAGAAAAGAATGAGGCAGCTGACTGACTTCTAAAGCTTATGTCATAAAAAGGCATTGGAGCCTGGCTCTTTTTTGAGACACGTGCCTTTGAAAATCTGAGCTGCCATGAGACTTCGAAAGTTTCATACTGCAGAGACCTCACAGAAGGACCACACAGAGGCAGAGATGTCCAAGGAACTGTAGTTGTTCCAGATCCCAGCTGTTTGAGGTCTTCTGACTTCCAACTACCATCTGACTGCACCTGCATAAGAAACCGCGAATAAGAACTACCTAGCTGATGCACCCAGGTAGCCTCATGCCAGTGCAATCCCCGAAGACCCCAAGGATCCAAGCTCCTGACTGGACAGGAACAGACAATAACCAAAAACAAATGCTTCTTCCTCTCTTCCTGCCTACTCACTATTCACCTTCTTTCCTTCCTGCACCTTTGCCTAAAAAAAAACCAAAAAAAACCAAAAAACTCGAGCTGAGTTCTGTCACTCCCCAGCTATATTAGATGACAGTTGTTGTACATCATTAAGCTTCGAGTGGCTTATTACATAGCAATAAAAAACCAGAACGATGATCAAAGAAAACCTCAGCATTTTCTTCGGTCTTAGTTACACTGGGTATATGAATAAGGTTTCATTTATGCATTATCTTTGATATTAAGTTTCCTTTAATTGTACTGAGATTTAAAATGTTTTATTATCTACACCTGTGAGTCTCCTTAAATGTTTATTTACAGCATCTTATTTACAAATACATTTAACCTTAAGAGTGATCTGAATAGCGAGCCTTTGCTGAAAATAAAAGCTAATCTTTATGCAATATGAAGAAAACCCTCACACTTCTGAATACCCCAGAACCAGTACAACACTGACAGGCCAACTCTCTTGTCAAACATAACAGGTAACATACTGATAGATTATTATTATTTCTTCATCCCTGCAATCAGGAGACTACATAAAGAAACAAAAGCTGACAAAGCCAAAACTTCACCAGTAACTAATCTCTTATTAAAATGGTCTTCAAATACCCCTGCAAGTTTAATAAATAAATATTCTGGCCTATCACTTCCACATCCTTTCAAAGTAAAATGTTACTGATCATAGGATGTTATCTGACAATGAAATATAATCCAATGCCAAGTATGTGCAAATGAAATTGCAAGTCTTGTCAAAAATGCAAGATTTCATAAGGTCTAGAAAAAGCAATACTGGAAAATTCACCAGAACAAATACATACCACCAACAAATTAAACTGTACGCACAGCTCAATTGAAAGTTCATAAAAATGGAAAACAAAAACAATTGTGCCTTGAAATAGATTTCAACATTTCAATGATTAAGTGTAGTCCTTGGAAAAACTGTAAATAATTTTATAAAAATGACTTCGTGATTAAAATTCAAATGAAGTCACAAAGTCTATGTCTTGATTGAATTCTGGCTTGAAACACTCAGCTATTATCTAGACATTTTTGAGGACAGTGGAGGAAATGAATATAGACTATTAGGTGGTAGGTAGGAGCTAATTTCCTAATGGTGGTTATACTAGAGAGTCCAGATTCTTCAGAAATGCAAGGCCATATATTTAAAGATAAAGCATCATGATGACTACAACTTCCAATGCTTCAACAAAGCTAATTATACATACAGGTATAATAAGCAAATTTGACAAGATGTTATTAAATCTAGAAAGCAAGTAACTAGAATTCATTGTTCATTCTTTCCATTTTTCTGAATTTTTTTGAAAACTTTTACAAAGAATGCAGGGGTGGTGGAGGGGTAGATTAACTTCAAAAATATACACACAGAGACATGGGACAGGGCTATGAACACATATTCTAAGTTCAAGTCAGAAATTATATCCCTATATCTGATCCTAATGGGCTTTGCTCAATATCAAGGCTCAAAATAAATTTATAGAATCGTCCTTTAATTAGTTTTTTACAGAAGAATTAAATTTCCTGTAAGAAATTCCTAGAGAAAAAACTTTTAATAGAATTAAATCAGTATTCTTTTTTGTCCGATGTTTTCCATACTTCTGCTTTAGGTGAACAGTTAACTAAAACACTCCTAGGGGTTTATTCTTTGGTTCTTTTTTTTATTATTAATACTCCTCAGAAGTTTGAAACATATCTGAGCAACATCCAAAGTAATCACCCATAAACCAGAGACAAATATGTTGTCATTTTCTTCCAGCACTTCTTATGAAATTTTGACTTTAACATGGTTAAGATGATAAACTATTTTCTCTCACAGTAGAAAAATGTACCATTTTGCTCATTACAGCAGTATTATTGACCCATATGCTCAATTTGTAGTGTTCTTCCAACAGCAACAAGGCATTTGAACTGAACCATACTTCCAAGTTTATTTGTCCTCATAAAGCATAGCAAACACCAATAACTTGGCTGGACAGAGAAGGCAGCTATCTGTACCCATGAACTCAAGCAACTGGCCTAACTGTGAAAAGGAATTCATATTCTCTTTAGGGCACTGGTTTAGTTCCTCTAATTCAAAACCCACTAAATTAACCAGTCACAGCTGTTACCCAGCACATCAAATTTACTTTATCAGGATTAATGCAAGCTAATTCTTGAAGAGTCTCAACAAAGTATCCATGTCTACAAGAGCACTATTCAGTTGATTTGCAAACCTATGTGCTGCTCTAAACATTCTGAGCTGTTTAGTTCCTCAAATGTACTGCACTCTCACCACCTGGCTCCTTCACACATGGGCTGTCGCTTCTGCCTAAAAGTTCTTCCAGTCTCCAGGTCATATCACCCATCTGCTCCTCAGCCTACTCCCTATTAAGAATCCTGGTCCTCCTTTTAAAAATTCCTTCTTCCAATTGGCTTTCCTTCTTCACAAGACTGGGCTGTGCAACTCAGGTAGGAACCCTGAACTTGAACTGTGCTTTTCACAAAGTCCTGTAATGGCCTGTGTTTTCCATAGACTGAGCTCCACCACTATCTACACAAGACAAGAACTGATATACAGCAGAAAGTCTCTCAAAATGTATTTAAATGACAAGACACTGTTTTAATGACATATATACAGTATGTGTATACATATTAACATTATATTCATATATATGTATCAGAAAAACAAATAACTTTTCATGCCCATTCCAAAGAGAAAAGGAAAAACGAGACATGAGTTAATAATGCAGAGCCAGTCTTCCCCACTTAACTAATCAACTCCAGTCCTCAATTTCCTCAAATATAAAAATACTAAAATTTTAATACTCCTGACTCCTGTTTGGTGTAAAATTCTGAACACCTCAAAAATGACTTTCTACTCAGCAGTTTCAAGTTAAAAGGTAGTATCAAATATAACTGCCTCACCTTCCAAATGGGGGGAGGGATCGTGGAAAACAAGATGAATTCCCTGAGCACTTGAGAGAGTGCTAGGACTTCCTAAAGACAATCAGTCCAAACCCAGTAGAAATCAAAGAGAAGCAAACACTTCCAACCCACAGGTGCTATGCCATCAATGTGCTTTTGCTGTTATCACACTAAATTCATACAGAGCATAATTAAATGATAATATAATTGGATTAATCGGTGTCAAATTAAATACATTAGCCCTAATAGTTTAAAATATACATATAAAAATATATACATATATATATATGACTATATGAGTTGGGCTGGGTTTTAAGAGCTCCCCACCAGTTAAACCATAAGGTGGTATGAGTTTACTTTTAGAACATCTAAAATACCCATTATAGCAAGTACAAAAGGGTAGACAGTGTTAGGCAGGAAATAAAAATCAAACATTAAAATGGTGAAGCTAGCAACAGACATCAAATTTAAGTCATAAAACAGCATCTACAGGCCTACAATGACTCAGATTCAAAACTGAAATAAACTTTCAGATATGAAATTCACTTCACTTTACAAATGAGGACTACATGACTGGCTAGGAGGAGGAGTAACCTCCTGACTCCAATCCAGGGTCTTTCTAGTTCTCAGAGCTGTCTCCCACCAGGACCTGTGTATGGAACAAAACTTCAAGAGATACAGCAATACTCAAATGCTGCAAGAACTATACCACTTGATACTATCAATATAATAAAATGTACTGAAACCTTGATGAAAGTGTATTACAAAAGGTACAAAGGTTTAAGGCAGCTGTATCTAAATTCAGAAATATATCTTGACTATTTCATCTCACCTTGGGGTCTGAGAACACTAAACCAGATATGAAATCTATCCATTTAAGCAGTTGTATCACGTAAGTATCTATAGGCATAAACCATCTTTACATATTTCCTGGCAGTGCACTATACAAAAGAAGAAGTTTAAACAAAGACAGTAACAACGAAAAAGCTGGCCACACATTTAAGCGTCCCTGTGCTACATCACTGCCCTTGCAGCATTCAAGAGGCCACTGACCCTGTCTGTGGGCAGTGAGTGAACAGAAAGACTGCAGACCAATCACATAAACCCCTCAAGGATCCTTTGTCCCTTTCTTTCCAACACCTTATATACAGCCTATTCCACACTAAGTCAAAGTATTAAGATGAAGCACATTATTTTCATAATCTGAGTCACAGCTTATTGTCTTTCCCCTGGACATACTCTTTTACAAACAAAAAGCAAATGAACAAAAAAACCAATTGCTCTCTATAGGTAAATTGCTCTCATATGGCACAAGAATTCTGGATTATTATTAAAACTCTGATGATCATTATCAAATACAGGGCTATGATGAACCCCTCGCTGCACAGATTAACTTCAGCGCCTATGACTGAAAATTAATTAGTTCAAAGTAACAGAAGAGAATGAACCAGTCCCATACCCTGCAAACTTGTCTTTAAAGCCCTTGTCAAGCACTTAGGTTCAATCATAAGATCTTTCTTCCCTATAACTTATATCATCTATCAGCATTTAATTTTTTATTTACACATCTGTCTCCCAATTAAACTGAAAGCTCCTTGAGGGCAGAGGTATCATCTTTGTATTCCAATGTACTTAAATTTAGGTGGCAAAAAACTAATGAATTGAAATTTATTTTCCTGTTTCTCATTTTTCCACTCATCAACAAAATTTTAGAAGAAATCATAGATAACCATAGAATTGCAGTTCTTTCTCCCTCGGAGTCAGTCTATAAAACAAAATTTATTTTCCTTTCCATAATCCTAAAAACACAGAAACTGGAGAATAAAAACCTAAATGATTCTGCCCAATTCTCACATTTTTCAAATGATTTATATCATTTATTCAGTTACATGGCCAGTGTCAAATACAAAAACAAAACAAAAAATAAAAACCAACTACCATCTTATTACTGCAATTTATATTCCATTCACCATCATATCAAACAGACTAAAAGCTTAATCACTGCCTAGTATATATCTCAACAACTGAAAATAATCTAAAAACATCAAGTTTTTAAAAAAATTTTTATCTTCTAATCTGTATTATGTTGGCAGAAAATAAGCAATTTCCAAATACTCATATGGGGAAAATGCACCTTTCCATCTCTGATACTTTGACAAAGTTAAAATTCTTGGCACAATCAAGATGCTGCCACCGGGGGAAGTTGGGTTATGGGGACATGGGACCGCTCCACTATTTTTGCAACTTCTGAGTCTATCATTCTTTCAAAGTAAAAAGTTACAACAAATATTTTGCCTGATGCAACTCACTGGGCCCACTAATCCCTCACTCTCCCCAAATTTTTCCAATAAGCTAAAAAACAAACTTCCAACTACTTCTCAATTCAAAGTTCTAGGAAGGGTCAGAGTGACAAGTGAAACACATCTGCCATCCCTGGACTAGCACAATGTTTGAGAGAGAGAAGCACACAAACATTTGCTGGACAAGGAAAGTTAACACTGTTCTCAAACTCTGGTAGTGGCAACACATAGCAAATATTTACACAACCAACCCTGACAACCCCTTGCACCAGTCTTTCATAGTCTGCCACTGGTCTGTGGACCAGGTTCACTCCCCAACATGATGCCTATGAGCAGTGAATGTTTTGTTTTTTAAAAGGGAAGGTACAGGCAGAAATAAAGATGAGTAGGCAGGAAGAGAGAGAGGAAAAAGCATCTTTATTTTTATTTCATTGTTCACACTGGTTATTCCCCATCGCCCGACTCAGGATTCAAATCCAGGGGTATGTGACCTGCGCTCCTTCGGGGGGACTGACTCAACTGCTGTTCCACGAGGGTGCACCAGACAAGTGTTTTTAGAAAGTATCTTACAAATCTGGGAGGTCGGTCTCTGTCTCTCTTTGTCTCACTCTCTATATACAGAGATAGAGAGAGAGAGAGAGAGAGAGAGAGAGAGAGAGAGACACACACACAATGCACATAAATATATGTAACTTAATCCAAATTTAAATTTTTTCATTTGTGAGACAAAAGCAAATCACTCTAGCCCCAAAGAACAGGAAAATACCCCATTCCCAAACAGCTATAGAACCTGCAGTCTAAAGGGGGAAAGGAAGGCTGGAGCCAGTGAAGAACTGGCAAATTAATCTCATTTATTGTCATCAATTAATTTTAAGACAAAGAAAAATAGGAGCCTTTTACACAGCAGTGCTCGAGGTTTGCGCTCCTGATGATGGTGGTTCATGTAGTCACTATGAGACACACTACCTTAAACCAAAGGACTTCTTCATTGCATCAAAAAAAAGTTGAGGCAAGCTCTGGTAGAGCAGCAGTAAGGTCCGCCACCTCTGAAGGAACACAGGCCGCATAGGCCACATGCCCCTGGGTAGAGTCCCTGGTGTGAACAACTGAATTTTTAAAAATTAAAATAAAGATGCTTCTCCCTCCTCTCTCTTCTTGCCTGCCTACTCGACTTCATTCCTGCCTGCACCTTTCCTTAACAAAAGTTTAAACCATACCATGCCCAAAAAGCAAATATTCAAAAATGTCTTAGAATTTAATAAGGAAAGAATGAAACTTCAGGTCAACTAAAAAGACTTTTTTTTTTTTTTC
Source organism: Solenodon paradoxus (assembly GCA_004363575.1). NCBI lineage: Eukaryota > Metazoa > Chordata > Mammalia > Eulipotyphla > Solenodontidae > Solenodon > Solenodon paradoxus. The sequence goes on from RJWH01000441.1 coordinate 284,960, forward strand.
ACATTTCCAAAGAGTCTTGGGAGGAATGCAGCGGTCCTGGAGAAGAAAAGCAAAAGACCACATACACATGCCCTGGAGTCCCACTCACCAGTTCTGAGAAAGCAGAAACATCCTGGAGGGCACAAGGCGGCTGCTAACAGACTAATTCCTGTCTCGGCAGGTGGGTGTTGCATGTGTTCCTCTGAAGCGCTTGGTTCTCACAAGTGGCAGAGAGAGGGGAAGCAGCCAACACAATCAGCCTACATGTCGTCTCTGACCCGCAGAGCTCGGGCTGCCAACCTCCCCTACAGAAGACACCCATGCTTGGCTCTGCCCCTCCTGGGCAAGGACAGAAACCTCACAGGGCACCAGCAGGAGCATGTGGCAGCAATCTGTGTTCCTCTCCTGCTGGCAACAGCAGCAGGCAAAGGAAAAGACGTTCCTACACTTCACCAAAGAGCAACGAGAAACGAAGACTCGTACTGTCCACAGCCTGGAAGTATGCCTTCCTTGCCAATTATTCTCTACCTACATGTAATAATCAGGACTCCTGAGAAGCAGAAAAGTGTAATCACTTAGGAAAACATCAGGTATTCCCACAGATGAAGATTTAAACACTGCTAGCAATAAAAGCACATGAAGAGAATGAAAGCTTGAATTATATTTGTACGCAATTTAAGAAAAATTCCACCTGATTGGCACTTTCTTTATAACAAAAGTGTTTCCCTAGACAACTAACGACACAGGGCAATAACTGGACTAGTTCAAGTTACTTCGGAGCAAGTAAGTAACTCCTATACATAAAAAACATGATGACTGCACAAACCCGATAACCCGTCCTCCGAGTCTTCCATATAGTAATTTTCATCATTTGAATGTTGAAATAACCCTACCATATTGTCTCTTTCTTAACTTTCTTCATCAAATGAACTTACTAGCCTCAAATTTGGCTTTTTCTTAAGGCTTTACAAAACCCAATCTCCACTTCTCACAACACAGCAACTATCACCGAGAAACACTCAGATGAGCCTCCATCATGTCTTGAAGAAATGCTTTGGAACCGCTCATCCAAAGTTTCAGACTGTCTGTGAAAAAGATGTGGAACACCTCATCACTGCAATCTGGAACAGCAGACTCATGCTTGAGCAGAGCCAATTTCTTGAAATGGTAGGTTCTCAACACTTTTTTTTCCTATCACACACACACACACACACAAAAAAGCCCGAATTATGAGTAAGGGCATAAAAATCTTTTAATTTATTCAATTCACAGTGCTTCCTAGAGGGGACACTGTCATAGTCATTATAATAAGCAATCTAAAATATAATCTCTTTATATAAGTTAACACATATTTTAACAGGAAAATTTGCTAACAAGGAAAATGTTATTTTCTTATTAAAATGAAAAATCGTAGAACATTAGACATCAAGGAAAACTTCAATTAACAGTTATGTGCTGCTTAATGACCTAGAGACGGTCTGAGAAATGTATCATTAGGTGATTTCATCATTGTACAAACATCTTAGCATGTACTTACACAGACCTAGGTGGCATAGCCTATCAGGAGCACCATTTTCTAAGTGGTCTATCAATTACACTAAGAGATGTATTACTTTACATAAAATCATATCCATTATACACCATGGAATACTACACAGCCCTTAAAAAGATGAAGTCCTGCCATTTGCAACAACACAAAAGAACGACGGGGGATTATGCTAAGTGAAATAAATTAGGAAAAAGACAAATACCAGGTGATTTCAACTCATGTGGAAAGTTAATGAACAGACAAAACAAAACCAACCCTCGGACACTGACAATAGATCTAAATTACCAGCAGGGAAGGGTATGGAAGGGCAGGAACAAGTGGTCAAGGAGTTTGACAGTTGTGAAGGATTATTGGTAATCTGGTCATGGGCATAGGGTGTAATCACATCTGATGAATAGTGAATCTGCTTATCTAGATGTCTATTGCTTTGTAAATCAGTTTCCTCAATAAAAAAGATAGCAAAAAAAAAAAATCCATTATAGAAAAAGACTTGAAACTCACCAAAATATTAAGTGATGGTATTACTTTTTAACTGATCTTCCATATTTTGCAGATCTATCAGAATGCTTTATCTTATAAGAATTTTTTAGAACAATTTAAAAAAGGGGGGTGAGGAGGAATCAGAAGCTTCATCAGCTAGCAAATAAAAAAGTAGCACTGGCACATCCAAACAATGCAATACATTAATACTAAAGAAAAATTATGACACATTACATGCACTAAGAAAAAGATATCAGAAACACAATTCCATTTCCATGAAATTCTAAAACAGGCAAAATTATAATGAGAGAAGATAGAACAATAGTTTTCAGGGGTAGAGAGAAGGGTGAACAAACTGAGAATGCAAAGGGGTACCAAGGAACTGCTTAGGGTGATGAAAATGGTCTTATCTTCACTGTGATGGTGATACAAGTGCATACATCTGTCAAAACTCATTAAAGTGTACACTTAAAATAGGTGGATTTTATTGTGTGTAAATTATACTTCAATAAAGATGATTTACGAAACAGAGACAGTTGAAAACATTAAGGGTCATGATACTATCAAAAATTAAACATTTCTTTTGCTATGTAGTTAAGACAAATTATGTCTTCATTTACACAAGAAATAACATTAAATTTTAATACTCAAATGTCCTGACAAAAATAAGAATTCCACAAAGCAGGTATCTAAAAATTTACTTTAAAATGTATCTACAAATTATTTCTTATATTGAGGGGCTTATAACTAGTACAATGGTTCTATTAAGATGATGTCATTAGAGAATAATTTCTAGCCAATTTCAATTTACTAGTCTCACCTCTATTAATGTAGAAGAATGTTGCAAATGCTTCACATAACTTAATCTTATTCCTCAATATTCCCCATAAAAAAAAAAATCACTTTATTCAAGGACCCCATCTTACCATCATTATACAGCCATTCCGAGCAACTACTGATAAAACACTATCATTCTACAGGTTAAGAAGTGACAGAAAGAAGCTGTTGAGAACCTTAAGATTTCAGTATGATGCTGCCTGTCCCTTCTAAGGCTTCAATGCAAACAAAATTTCTCTTATTCTTAAGAATGTCAAATATTGTAAAAAACTTTAGAACCAATTCATTTTATAATTTAAGTGATAAAAATAATTATCTATGTGATAACAGGAAAATCTAAAACTGACAGTTGATACTGATATATTTTCTTAAATTTTGGTAACCTTTGAGAGACACACTGAGGTATGTCAATTACCTGACGGAATGAAATAAATGGAAGGGAATAAATGAAACCACATCGGTCGGCCATGAGTTGACATGTGCCTAGGTGGTAACTACTGTAACATGGGATGTTTATTATACTATTCTCTGCTCTTGGGTATACTTGACATTTTCCATTAAAAGAAGTTTAAAAATAATTTTCAGAGGAAAGTTTAAAAATCAATTATAAAAATAAATCAACAATGCATAATCACAGTGAGCCAGGAAAGAAGTCTGTTTTCATTTGCTCAGAATGCCATGGTGTCCAAATGACAGAAACACAGACTATAACTGTAGTTTGATTTTGTAATCAGAAGTAGGTATGATAAAAATGGAAGAAAATACCTAAGCACATCCTCTTGTAACATAAAATTGCTCCCTCCAATGCACCCTGTAAGGTCTACTGAAGTTTAATTTGACAGTCTTCACTAATTAACATTTCCTTTAGAGACTATTTCCCAAATAATCTAAAATGTTTGGGGAAAATCCTGACCTTTAAATTCATTCTATTATTCCTAGCTGTACTTCTGTGTGCTGTGTAATTTCCTTCACAAGCAGTGTTTACTTCTAAGCCTACAATTTAGTCGCTGATCTTGATTTGTAAAACTGAATCTGCCCTTGTATGTTGTGATTTTTAATGTTTTGTTTGGTTATATCACACCTTGTCTTTAATTTTAGTTTCCTTAATCAACTTCATTTAATCATTCTAATTAAACTAAACTGTATATTCTCAGCTCCAGTATTATTGTTTCCAGGTAACAATCTGCAAATAGTGATTTCCCACTGGTTTAGTGATGTGATGTTCTATCCCACACAGACTAATACTGGTACTTTTTGGTGTAACACACTGCATTTCAGGCAGTTTTCAAATATTATAAACTCTGCCCACCAAACATTATTCAGTTCCACATAGTTCCTGGTATACTTTCTGGCTCCTCTTGAGAGGGGCAAGGATATGGTCAAGTCTATAAAATCCAAAGTACCTAATAAATAGCAGGAGTAGTTACCAAATGTCATGTCACTGCTGTCCAAGGGAACTTTCGGTGATGGCACTGCTCCATGTCTGTACTGCCCAATATGATGGCCACTAGCTAATGCGGCTAGTTCACAAGGAACTGATAATTTTAATTTTAATTATAATTTTAATAATCACCTTCAAAGACTAACATGGCTTGAATTTTTCTTTAGAAAAATCAATTCCATTGATTTTAACATCTAGCATTCAAGATATTTTTGGATAGTTTCTCGCACTCAGCACACCTGACATTTTGAATGGCATAAGCCTTTGCTGTGGAGGGCCACCCTGTGCACTGTGGGATATTTAGCAGCATCTCTGACCTCTTAACCATTAATGGTAATACCAAAGTCCTATTTATAACGATCAAAAATGTCTCCAAACACTGCCAAATACTCCCTGGGAAGCAAAAAACGCACCCAGTCGGGAACACTGATTTAAGTCTAAGTTTGATATCTGCACTCAACACTAAGGATATTCTATGGTAACTGAGTTCCTGCTTTTTTATTTGCAAACCAGACAACCCATAAAAGCAGTTAAAAATAACCATCCCAGTGTATTCTGGTGTAGTGGTTGGTTTGATCTGCTGTCTCTGGCCAGGCACAGTCCATATGCATTCAGGACTTGTTGGGTTGCAGGGGATGGAACAACCAAGATAACTAAATAGTTACTTCCTCCTCTCTCTTCCTACCTGTCTCTGCTCACCTTCATTCCTGCCTGCATCTTTCCTTTAAAAAAAAAAAAAAAAAAGTAACAATCTCTTCATATTTTCCACAGACCTCATGTTATAATATCTGTGTTTTCAGCATGCCTGGTGGAGCAGTGGTTGGGTCAACTGCCTCCAAAAAAGCAAGCCACATACCCCTGGGTTCAAGTCCCAAGGTCCAGGGGCAAATAACCAGTGTGAACAACTAAATTAAAGATGCTTCTTGCATGAGAATACTGACACATACTAAAGCATAAGTGTAACTGATACTTATACCAAGGAATTTTGCAGTTTTTCCCTCAATCTTCTAAAAATAAGGGACTCCTAAGTTATGTATCTTTTGTTTTTTAGCTGACTTTTCAACTTTCTTTTATGCCTCTAATTCTAGAGTAATTTCAGGTTAAATATTGCTTTAAACTCTGGTACTTTGATTTGTTAGGGTGATGAAACTGATTCTGAACTAGTTCATCTTTGAAACATCTTTTTTGCAGAAAGCCAGAAACAATGATAAAACTGGTGATTCACATGTTATCTGAGACAAATTTGGCATGTGACATGATTTTATTTTACAATCATTTACAAAGAGCAACGTTCCAGCTAGCTTTAAAAGGTAAATGGTGCTAATTAACAAGCAAAATATTGAGGACAGTATTTTAAAAAATATTGACAAACAATATTGAGAAACGATATCTTACTGCTAGCTTGCAAAATTATGTGCTTAAAAATAAAAAATATAAAATTTTTTTAAAAAGATGCTTCTTTCGCCTTTTTCTTCCTTTCTGCCTACCTGCCTGTACCTTTCCTTAAAAAAACAAAGTGTTTTCCCACTCAGCGTCTAAGCTTCTCCTTACCCATCTTGTGGTAGATACCATCCTGATTTAGTTTAAGATGGGGGGCAGGGGGCAGGTATAGATAGGGAGTGAGGCTCTAAGTGATTAAATGACTTGTCTATCAGCACTTAGGAAGTAGCAGGGTTGAGATAAACCCAAACCCAAATGTCAAACTCCTGTCCTTACCATCTTACCTTGTAGCCTTCCAGCACCTAAACAGAAAGCTCTTTAGAGAAAACCCATTTTTCATATGACAGTCTCAACACCAAGACTGCTCATGAGTGCACAGCACATTGTAATGCCAACATAAACCTGACTGGAAAATTCCATATATAGACAATGAAAACTGGTTTGTATTAAAATCACCCTGCATCCTGTGGAGTAATACTGGACAGGGACAAGTCATATCACACTCCCATCACCTTAGCAAGGTTTCCTAACCTAGTACTAGGGAAGGGTTAAGGCTGGTCCTGTTACTGGCAAGTCAATGTGGATCTAAAGGGAAGAGTTGAGGGAAGGGGAAATCAAAACCATAAGACAGGTGGCTGCTCTAATGCTGAGGTTACTTCAGAAAGCAAAAATATCCTGGAATATAAACCACATGGAAGCCCCAGTCCTAAAAAATAGTCAGAAGACCCCTCATCTGAACCTCATCTGTTCAGTAGCTCACATTATACACCTGGAGAAATTCCATAAACTTCTGGCCTGTCTTTCCTAGTGCACTAGTGAAAAAAGACTGCTCTTCAAGTCTTAGTAAGCAAAAACACTCTCCTCACCCACAACATGCAGAATGATGTTCTTGGTATTATTTTGCTGTTTTCTCTGAGATAGTATTTTAAGTAGGAACAAAGGACAAATTCAAGAAATTCACTAGAAAGAGACTCAAAATGTCACAAAAGTATCTCAGCACTGTAAGTTTCAATACAACTTAATGAAAATTTGAGTTTGCAGATAGCCAGTCACTGTACCCAGGACCTTGCAATCACTGCAGGAAGTCACCACTGACATACTTGGCATTCTGAAAGCCTCTCTCTACCCTAGATATGCCCAACTATATTCACCAAATTCATTCGTTATTTGGTCTCCAAAAGCCAACTGTTAAAGGGTTTTTTTTTTTAAACCAATAAACTAATTACGGAATCAGCAAGTTTGAAAACACAAAGAAAAAAAATCAGATTCTACTGGGTTGCTGTTTTTTTTAATGCTAAGTACTTTTTAGAGGTTTGAGACATCACACTATTACACAGAACAAAAATATTTGACTTTTAACAGGATGTGGCTATTTGAAGAAAATATTGATGTTTTAAGGTCCAAATTTTTTTCCTTAACTGAGCAATTTATTTGCGGGACCATACTGCCTAGCCAATCTTTTTGTGCAAACAGTCTACCTATTTATACGCTTTTTCCGAAATCATTTATTATTTCATGTGGTTACTACAGACACATTTCTCATATGAAAATCAAGCAACAGTAACACTCTATTACCAAAACTTACTAAACCTGGGAAAAGTTCTTATCTAAAATAAACATAGTATGGGTTTCTTGCTCTCGTCAGTTAAAACTTCCAGAAAACCAGTCTTTTGAAAAGAGATTTTTCTCAAGCAATGCAACAATTATGTGCACGTAGGTATGCAAAGAAATCTTTCCGTTTGAAGGAGACACCCAGGCAGAACAGCTCCATCACGAATCAACTACTTCAGAACCTAGGGTGTATGACTCTCACAAATGCTTCTTCCACAAATCTCAGCGGAAGAGACATTTTCACTGCTACTAGACACAACTACAGGTCCCCTAAATTTTTCCTACAGCATCTTTCCTATTTTTTCAATTATCTGTCACCATAAGCAGGTTTTATGAACTGAATCAAAGCCACTTGTCTTATTTCATGAAACGACATTCAGGATTATCTAAATATTCCTATTCTTGTAGTGTAACACTACAAGAATAAAAAAGCAGATTACATGTTCAGACTAGGAATGAAGGGGAAAAAAAAGGGCAACTTTAAAAGAGATACATTTCTCAGGCTCCCTGAAGCAAAAGGAATGTTCAGAAATGAATCTAAGTGCCCAACTCATCTGCAAAACAGGTTTTGGTATGCAAAGCTGAGTGTAAACTAGTTACTTTTCTTGATATATAGTTAGGACTAACAGATAAAACATACCTCCTCTCCCCTCTTTGGTGTCATTTCCGGTTACAAGTTACCATAGTGGCACCACCTACTGTGTGCTATGAATGAAGGCAGCCTACCTAACCCCACTACCAGCCTGGTTCTAAAATTTACCAAAATATCTTATGTGAAAGTCTTTCAAAAGATCCCTAATGAAATAAATATCTGAGTAAGGATCACATAACAAAGTGTTCAGATAAATGACTCTAAACTTACTTCAATATTTAAAGACATTATGTGACAACTCCAAATGGTTGTATTTTCATAAAGTAGTCCAAAAGTTTCACAAACATGTTTAATACAATACGACCACAACAAAGGTTACACAAATCTGAACCCAGAGTCAGAAACTAAGCCACCAGCTTTCGGAGTGAAAACTACCCGCCCCACTTGAAGCAGTTAGATATATTCGGAGAAGCCAGAATCTTAGCAGCAAGTTAGGCCTTCCTCCCTCCGGGAAACGCATGACGAACTGAGCGTCACGCAACTTATGTCACCCGGTCACTTAGCAAAAATTCTATGACTTCTAAACTTGTGCCCATATGGTCTTCCACACTCAAAAGAAATAGAGAATAACCAAAGTACTGGGGGGGGGGGGGTTAACTTTCCGACTCTAAACATTAGCCCATCATTAGAACTGAATCTTAGATCCTAAGACTTGCTTTAATGGAGGCCTCCCTCAACCTCCTTCGGAATCTGCTTTGCTACAGTGAAGGAACTTTTCCTGCTTTATCTCAGTTCCCGAAGCGCATGCAGTCCTGCAATTCAATATCCTAAACCGGCAGGGAACCGGAGGAGGGAAGAGGAACCCACAGTCAAAACAGCCTTCTGATAAAAGACAAAAAAAAAATAATATTCCTCCTCCGCCCAGTGCAAACCCATCCCAGAAATTTACAGCGTGTTAAGAAAAGCAGCATTGCGAAATGCGAACGTAAGAGTTTTCCTGTGACTCTACGCAAGGCTTTCAGCTGTCAAATTACAACTCAGGAAAACACTATCATTAGAATAAAAAAGGAAACAACAACAAAAAAAACCCTCGAACCTTAGGGGTCGGGAGCTGGAACTGCCTGCACGTTTCGGAATAAGAGCCAAGGCAATCCAATCCACTTCCCTTACTCCCGCCCCCAACACCTGAATTCATCCCCACCCGGGGCAGGCAAACCTCACTGCAAGGGCTCAAATTTAATAATAACAATAATCATGGCGTTTCCTAACGCACCCCCCCCGCACCCCTCCTCTGCGATCTGCTGGGAATCAGCTTCCTTCCAACCCCCCTCCCCCGCGGGATCTCCAAGCCTTGCAAGTCCACCCACCCGACACAGCTCCCCAGGGCCCGGGCGAGCCCAGCCTACCACGGGGCCCTCGCCCGGCTTCTCTTCCCTCTCTTTTTACCTCCACCATCCCCCATCCGCATTGTCTGTCTCAATTCAACTTTGACTAATATGGATTCCTCCGGCCTGGGCCGGGTCGTAATTACAGTCCGCCGCTCCCCTCCCCGACGCCCCCGAAGCCGGATCCCCCACTACCACCATCTTCGCAGAGTTCAACGAGGCTCTTGGGGGTGGGGGAGAGACTGCAGCGCGCTTGCCCGTCTACACCGCGGGCCCCGTCTACAGTGCACTCCCCCCGCGGCCCCGAGCCCCCGGGACCAGAAGTTTGCCCCGGATGGTACCTCGCTTGGGCAGTGAAGACCCCCCCGCCCCCCAGCTAGCCGGCCAACGTGTAAACACGCGCGCGCGCCCCGGCAAGGCCCCGTGGGGGAGGGGAGGGCAGGGAGGCGCCCCTCCCCCCCCACCCGCCAGCCGGCCCTATTACCTGTCATTGAGCTGGTCCTCGGTGCCGGGCAGCGGGTGAACCACGAAATGGATGGACGTCATGGTGCTTCCTTCTCGCCCTCCTCCCGAGGACGGCCCCTCCCGTTCTCGACCGCCCCCCCCAACCCCCTTCCCCACCCCAAAACCCACAGTCGTCGCCGCCGCCGTCTCCCAGTCCCCAAATGGAGAAAAGCAAATGCGCAGCGGCCGCCGCCTCCCGGCCGCGCGTGTGTCCGCGGACCGGCGGAGCAGGCTGGAGGGCGGATCAACACGCCACCCGCTCCCCGGGCGACAGCGCGCAGGAGTGCGAGGCCAGCAGCGGGGACCCGGGGCGCGCCGCCCCCAGCGGCAATCCGGCGTCGGGAGCTGGGGCGACTGGAGCGGGCGGAGAGGGGCGGGCTGCGGGGACGATGTGGTCCGGGCGGCGGACGGAGTCCGGACCACGGGAGGTGGGGAGGGAGACGAGCCCGCACCGCGCGTCACGGGCAAGAAGCCGCCGCCGCCGCCAGCACCGCCGCCGCCATCTTCACTTCTGCCCCAGTTTCTCCGTCTCGCAGGCTCCGCTCCCGAGCGGCGGGGGAGGGGCAAACGGGAGGAGGAGGTAGAGGGCGGAGACCGGCGGGAGGGGGCACGGCTGCGAGGGGGCGGGACTCCGGGAAACGGGCGGTAAGACCCTTACGATTGGGCGGCTCAACGTTGTCGGGCCACGACGCTCTAAAGCGCGTGAGGATTGGTCCGTTCGGCCCCCGAGCCCAGCCCTTCGGGGGGTTGGATAACTCCAAAGTGAGTGTTCCGGAGAGCACGTGTTAGGAAAGGAGGAGGCAGAGGGGCGAACCCGCCCTGGCTAGGAGGGAGTTCCCGGGGGGAGCCTAGTGTGCGTCCCTGGAGAAGTGAGAAGAGGGGCTCCTGCGTTCTGTAGCTCTGATTTCCCCGAGGCAGCCCTAATTATTTTACAGATCCTGAGGGGTATTTTGTTGTTTCTTGTCCTTCATTTGCAGTTATATTTAAAGTGGAAGTGTACAGTTAAGTAGAAAAAAAAAAAACAGCCTTGTGTTGGAGTAGTTATGTAAGGACCTTTCTAAAACCATCCTATCCTAGGATGGTAGAGCTAACTTTGCCGCAAATTTCTATCAGCCTAGTCTCTTCAATTTCCCCCATACCGTCACCATCACATAACCGCACATAGACAAAATATAGATATTTACACTAATTTCCAGATTTAAATTACTCATGACATTTTAAACTACTTTTGAACTAAAGATGATACATCAATTCTACCAATGTGTTCAATTTATGATGAGTAGGATCACAGCAGCAACCTCGTGAATGGATCTACTGGCTTTTTTCTAAGGAACCAGTTCTTTTTAAAGACTTCTATGACTTCTTCAACAAATCAAGTACCCCTTTCAAGGCCAAAAGTGAAAGCATGAAGTCTAGTCTGTGAATGTTCATTAAATCAGAGGTGCTGTCAAACATTCTTAATGTTCAATATCATTTGTCTTCTGTTAATGCCTTACAAACAAACACTTTTTTGCTTAGGAAGTTCTCTTGAGCAAAATATATAAAAATGTATTTATAAATCAGGAGAGAGTAATTTCCCCTTGAGATAGATAATGGAACACTTTTATAGGTCACCAGCTCCAAACTGGCCCAGATTAGTTTAGACTAAAAGGAAATTTCAAGGCCACCATTACAAGTTCATGGAGGCCTGGCTAAGCAGGCTAGACCAACAGACACTGCTAGTTTTAGACTCAGACCTGAATTTGTGTCCCATTTCTGCTACCTAAATATGTGACCTTGATAAGATTAATTAACCTATCATGGCATCTTTTTCTCATTTGTAAAACATTACATGGTAATAGAGCTGCAGAGTTTTGTGGTGAGGTATAAGAATGTGTGTCAAGCACCTGGAGCTGCTCCTGACACTGTGTAGGCTTACCAAATGGAAGCTTTTGTCTACTGCTCACTATGTACCACTTTATACACGTCTTTTTAATGCTCAAATCACACTCTAATATTATCCTCGTTTTCTATGGCTGAAGAAACTGCAGCTCAAACAGCTAAGCTCAGTGCTGAAGCTGAGACTTAAACCCCACTCATCTAACTCTGATTCCATTGCTCTTTCCACCATACCACAGCTGCCATCTAGTTAATAATTTAGAGGGAACAGGCTATTCAAAGCCAATAGGAAAATGTGATATGATAAATGCTATGAGTGCTATGGAAGTTAAAAGAGGAAGTGATTCCAGCCAAGAGACTTAAGAAAAGTCATTTAAGCTGAGCTTTCAAGAATGTTGTAGGCAAACAGAATCTTAAATCTAGTCATTTTAGATTTCTCCCTGAACAAATGCCCCATCATACCCATACTTTCATTTCTTTCTTCCAAGTGTACCTTCCTTGCCTGTTCATCTTTGCTTCCTGGATGCTTCCAACTTGATTTACCCAGTCCTTATTTTCAAGAACTGAAACTTTCTCTCCTAGATAAAGGCTGGTCTCCTGCACCTAGGCAGCCCATTGAAACTGCCCAATTGGTCCTTGACTGGAATGTCTTGACATTGCAACCAAAGCCCCAGGTTGGCACATTAGGGAAAATTTTCCTTTCCTAAGACCCTAACACTTTGCTGGGTCACATGTTGAACAGGACAAAAGAAAAAGAAAGTTGTGCTTGCCCATCCATGAATGGGGAAGAAGAGAAATAGGAAATGCAAATAAGCAGAGTTTAACTGAAACCCTTCAATGAGACAAAGTGTAATCCACACCTAAAAAAGGAGGCTGGTGGGTATAGATGGGGCACTTTTCTAATAATTTGGACTGATGTTCCCTTTAAGGACAACTAGAAAAGTTAGCCAAAATACTTCTTTAAATTTGCTTAAAAACATAAGAGAGTTAACCAAAAATGATGAATTACCAAACCAGGATCAAGGATGAATAAGACCCAATGAAGGTATTATTGTGTTTGAAACTACATTTTTCCCTGAGATGACTGACAATTCCAGAAAGACAGAGTGAGAAGCCAACAGGCTAAGCAGTTCTTTTGATAAGCACTTGGAGCTAAGACAATAGGAAATGATGTTCAAGGTTTCTCAATGCAGCGAAGAGTGCTAATGAACCCCTCTTACTTGCGTTGAGCCATGAGGGATTGCACCCCAAAATAGACCATGTCTTAGATTTGGTTTCCTCAAATACAGACTTTCAAACAACGATTCAGCTATAAATACTGTTAATTCTTAAACAACATGGGTTTGAATGGCAAGGGTTCACTTATACAAGGATTTTCTTACAAACAGGTAGCATCTATTTACCATAGCAATAAATACAGTGCAGTGTTTAAAATGTTATTTTCTTGGTATGCCCTTGTGTATGCCTTCAGCAGCATGCAGTTCACATACATCCCAAAGACTTGGATTTTCATCCCAGGGCCTCAGGGAGCAACCAAGATGAACAACCTTATAAAATAAAGTGCTTCTTCCTTCTCTCTCTTCCTGAATGCCTCTGTTCCCCTTCATTCCTGCCTGTACCTTTTCTTTAAATACATTTTTTAAAAGATTAAGTATTTCTTCTTCCTTATAATTTTCTTAATAACATTTTCTAGATTCTCACTTACTATATTTTAAGAATATAGTATATAATACATATTATAAAATACGTTAATTGACTGTTATTGGTAAGGCTCCCAGGTGTTAAGAGTATGTTTAGGTGTACCCTGGTGCTTTAGTGGATAAGTTTACTGCCTCCAACTGACGCGCAGTCCACGTAAAACCCAAGGACCTAGATTTGTGTCCCGGAGCCTGGGGGAGCAACTGAGAATCTGAGAATCACAAGATTTCTCCCCTAGATAAAGGCTGGTCTCCTGCACCTAGGCAACCCATTCAAACTGCCCAATTGGTCCTTTATTGGAGTTGGGATGGGAGTTAGTGCCTCTAACCCCCAAGGTGTTTAAGAATCAACTGTAGTTTATTTAGAAAGTGATTACAGGAAGCACAATATGGGGTCAGAGAAATGAGACAGGGAAGGAAGAAAGCCCAGTAAAAGAAGGGCTGGTCAGTGCTTCACACGGTGGGCAACTGGAAGTCAATCCTACTAGGGACCATTTAAGAGTAAGAGGGCCACACCTCGGGACGAGCCCAGTGAATGAGGATGCTGCTGGAGGTGTTTATCATCCACGCACTGCATCCCTTAGCACTTGAGGGTTATCCATTCCTGGGTTAACCAACTCCCTGACACCTCAAGTTTTCTACACTTGCGGGAAAAAAAATCATACCCCTATAGCTAAAGAGCAGCCTCAAAAATGAAAGAAAAACACATTTTCCCCAAAAAGTAAAAAAGAAAAATATGAGAAAATTTAGCAGTCAACCCACACTATATGGTATTCTTTAGGGAAAAGTAAAATAATTTCTCAGTATAAGCTCCGGAACGTGGAAAAGAATGAAAATGGAAAAGGAAAATATATGTAGGTGTGTGTATGCATGTTGGTTGAGTTAAAGAATGGGGCTTAAAAATACAAAACACTGACTCTAATGCCTGGCAAAAATGGAGGAAGCTCTCATCCCAAATTCTGAAACACGCCACATGGGTGACCCTTGAGGACATCCTGCTAAGTGGAATAAGGCAGATACAAAAGAACAAACATTGTATGATTCTAGTCACATGAATTCCCTAGAATAGTCAAATTCAGAGTCAGAAAGTAGAAAAGTGGTTTCCAGGCGCTCAGGGAAAGGGTAATGGGGAGTTATTGTTTGGTGGTATAAAGTTTAGTTTGAGGTAATGAAAATATTCTGGAGATGGATAGAGGTGATAGTTGCACAACAATATGAATGTACTTGATGCCACTGAACTGTATACTCAATTATTAAAGTGATAAAAAAAAGTAAAGGAATTTTCATCCATTGCAGGTGGGAATGCAAAATGGTACAGCCACTTTAGAAAACTGGTGATTTCTTAAAAAACTAAACAAACTCTTTTTTTTTTAAACAAGTGGTTATCAATTTATTGAAATGGTTGATGGAAGTCTCTGAAATGGTGACTTCAACCTCAACTCCTGGATCAGTACTGATGGAAGTAATCTGTTTAACAATCTCAGAAGAACTGTGTGAGTCAATGAGTCAATGTGGATTCTCATCTGAAATCCATACAAAGTCTTAGAAACTTCACTACAAAAGATTTTTCTTGTAGTGATTCTCAGAGTCTTGGTAGAAATCTGAACTGGTCCTTTCACTTTGAGATTCTTTTTCTTTGTACCTCTGATCAAGTCAGTACACATCTTCCAAAGATTTCAGCTGCAGTTGGTTAGAGTAATTCTAATTCAGTGAATTGCCATTCTGTTTCCATGGGTGTCTCCCTCCTGTCTTTAAAAGCCATGGCTGCTTCCTGATTGACTTTGTTCCTCTGTGTGAGAGAACAGTGATGAGTAAAGAGCAGACATATAGGAGCTGCATGATCACATCTTCTGCAAAAAGCTAAAAGTACTCTTTTTAAAAAAAAAATTTAAAGAAAGGTGCAAGCAGGAATGAAAACAAGCAGGCAGGAAGGCAAGAAGAGAGAGAAGGAAGGAGCACTTTTATTTTATTTTATTTAGTTGTCCATCTCAGTTGCTCCCCTAGGCTCTGGGACACAAATCCAGGTTCTTGGGTTTTAAGTGGACTGCACATCAGTTGGAGGCAGTAAACTTATCCACTAAACCACCAGAGCACACCTAAACATACTCTTAATACCTGGCCCAGCAATTATACTTCTTTGTATTTATCCAAAAAAATTGAAAACATACATCCACACTAAACCCTGTATACAGATGTTTATTATATACAGAAGAATTATTTATAATTGCCAAAACTTAGAAGCAATCAAGATGTCCTTCAGTAAGTGAATATACAAATAAACTTTGGTACACCAAGATAGTGAAATATTATTTAGCACTGAAAAATGAGCTATCCAGCTATGAAAAGATATGAGGTAACATATATGCATATTACTAAATAAGAGAAGCCAACCTGAAAAGGTAACAAACTATATGATTCCAGTGATACTACATTCTAAAAAAGAAAAAACTATGGCGACAATAAGATGATCAGTGATCACCAGTTTAGGGGAGCAGGAGAGTGAATATGCAGAGACAATGGATCTTTAGGATGGTGAAACTACATTGTGTGATAATACAATGGTATACATGTGTCGTCATAAGTTTACCCAAACCCATAGAATATGCAATACTGTGAGTGAACTATATAGACTATGAATTCTGGGTAATAATCATGTATAAACACAGGTTTCTCAGTTATAACAAATGTCCCACTCCAGTGAAATGCTGATAGTAAGGGAGGCTATGCATGTATGAAGGAAGGAAGTAGATGGGATATCTCTGTACCTTCCTCTCAATTTTATTGTGAAACTAAAATTTCTCTAAAAAACAAAGGTCTACTCAAAAAACCACAAACAAATATTAGTAAAAAACAAATTCAGCAGTATATATCAATAATCATAAAGGTCATAAACAATTTGGATGATTTGACATATGGAAAGCAAGTAAGGAAATTCACCATATTAACAGAATAAAGGAGAAAAATCATTAAATCATTTCAATAGAGTAAGAAAACAAATGTTATAAAATTCTATAGATGTGCCCTGGTGGAACAGTGATTAGGTCAATCACTTCCAAAGGAACATGCCATGAGACCTGTGGGTCCGAGTTCCAGGCCTGGGGGGAACAACCAGTGTGAACAACTAAATTTTAAAAATTAAAATAAAGTGCTTCTTCCTCCTCTCTCTTTCTGCCTTCCTACCTACTCATCTTTATTCCTGCCTACACCTTTCCTTTAAAAAATAATATTAACAAAAAATAAATTCTATGATCACTTATGAAGAAAATTTTTTAGCAAACTAAGGGGACTTCTTTAATTTGATAAGATGTATTTATAAAAAGGAAACATCTTTTGTAATGGCAAAACATTGGAAATTTTCCCCCTAAGACAGGAAACAATGGTTTCTGTTTTCAACATGCCTTTCCAACATTGCACTAGGGTTCCAGCTAGTGCAGTAAGACAAGAAAAGCAATTTTAAAATATAGGAGTTCATTTCCTGAAGCAGCTGGAAATGCTGGTAGAAGGGCAGATCCTGGTCTTGGTGGTTGCAACCTTCTTCAAAGCCACCTGGAGGCCAGAGTGAATAGGCACTGCTGGGTTGTAAAGCGGTGCCGTATACTGTGAGGAGAGTAACATTTCTGGAAATGTCTACAGAATTAAGTGGAAGTAGCATGTCTCGGCTTTCTTCCACAAACACATAGACACCACCCCATCCCATGTTCCCACTGCTTCTTGGTTCCGTAAGTACACCTTCAGACTGTGCAGCACACCTGCCCCACATAATCAAGCATGATCCAGCATGGCCATGCAGCTCAAGGTGTTACACAAGAAAAAGACAGTAAACAAATTTTGCAAAATAGTTAGAAATAAGCTTAATGTTCAACAGAAATAAATTTCGTTCTTTCGTTTGTTTGTTTTTAAAGAAAAATGCAGGCAGGAAAACAAGCAGATAGATGAGCAGACAGGAAGAGAGAGGAGGAGGAAGTATTTTTATTTTATTTTCATTTACTTGTTCACACTGGTCGTTTCCCCCCAGACCTAGGACTCAAATCCAAGGGTAAGTGGTCTGCATCCTTAGGAGGTATTTAACTTAACCGCTAATCCATCAGGGTGTATCAACAAATTGTTTTTATATATAAAAATGCAAAAGGAGTTGGAAAATAAACATTTTGAAATACCACTTAAAATTCTAAAATATCAAATAGTTAAGAACAATTTTTTTTTTTTTTTAAGTAAAGGTACAGGCAGGAATGAAGGTGAGTAGGCAGGCAGGCAGGCAAAGAAGAGCGAGGAAGAAGCAGCAATTTTATGTATTTTATTTTTAGTTGTTCATCTTGGTTGTTTCCCATGCCTCGAGGTCTTGAATTTGGGACTTTGGGATGTATGTGAACTATGCCCAGTGAACTAAACTGCTAGGCCACCAGAATGTGCCACTAAAAACAAATTTAATAAAAAGATTTGTAAAACCTTTACACAGAAAACTTTAAAACATTTTTGAAAGAAGTCAAAGATGACCTAAATAAATGGAGGAAGAGACCACATTTGTGGACTAGTACACCTAAAATTGTAAAGTTGTTGAGTCTCCTAAAACCAAACTATAGGTTTAGTGCAACCTCAGCCAAAATTCCACAGTCCTCCTCCACTCCCATGGAACTTCAGGAGTTGTTTTTCAAACAACTGGAAGAGCAAGGACAGACAAAATGATCAGTACAATAAAATAAAGAGTTCAGACACAGGTCAGTGAATACATAACTAGGACAATAGGCACTTGAGGGCAGTTTGGAAAAGAAGGTGTTGGAAATAAATTGTGCTGCGATAATCATTATTCAAAAAAAATAAACACACCCGTACCGATATATAGAGTAAGAGGCTGTGAATGATACTCTAAGCAAAGATTCAAGAGGATTGTAGATATAAATGCAAAAGGCAAACAATAAAATATCTAAGATGATATAGAAGGATATCTATATGACCTTAGGCTAGGGAAACTTCCAAACAGGACATAAAAACTCCAATTATAAAGAATCTACAGTCATTATAGTAAATGATTATAAATAAGAATTTGTTCATCAAAAATATATTAAGAAACTGAAAAAATAAACCACAAAATGCAAAAATATATTTGCAATGCATATTACTGACAAAGGAATCGTATCCAAAAAACATTTTTAAATTCCCAGAAATTACATATTAAAGAAAAAACAGAAATCCAAACAAATGAGCAAAAGACTAAAAGAGGAACTCCACCAAAGAAATATAAAAATGATCAATAAACAAATGAAAAAAAAAATGCATGACCTCATTAGTCATGAGGGTAAAGTAAATTAAAACCACAATGAGCTACCACTGCTATCAATACAGACTACAATAGAGTATTGGTGAGGATGAGGAACAAAATTCTTAATTACAGATAGTGAAAGCTTGAATTGATACATTCACTTTGGAAAACAGTTTGCCACCACTTTCTACTAAAGTAAAAGACATACATGAACAACAATTCCATTCCAAGGTATCTCCAAATAGACGTGCACACCCCAGGAAACAAGGAAAATAATGTTCACAGAACACTATTCATAAAAGTGCTTAACTATGAACAATCCAAATGCCATCAAAAATAGATTATTTTTAGGTGTGCAAGTTCACTCTTCATCAAGTATATGAAACAAATTACGTTTCCCACCAAACTGCCTATACATTTTCTTAAATGCTGAAAAACTCACTGTCTGATTCAAGGGTACAAGACAAACAACATTGCCTTATTAATAAAATAATATTCCAGAGTCCAAAAAATATTGTGATCTCAATTTAAAAAATTTAAATAGAACATCATAATATGTTCAGGCAATATAATACTATACAGCAATACAAATGGGCTGCAGCTACTTGCAAAATCTGAATAAATCTCAAAAACATAATGGTGAGTGAAAGCAGGCAGAAATAATGTAATTCCATTGATGTGAACTTCAAAAAGCAAAGTGAGACTAAGTTGTAAAGGATTCATATTTAGACAGTAAAACTACGAAAAGCAGACAAGAGATTACCTTAAAGGGTAGACGATATTTCATGAGGAAGAGCGGGGCATTGATTAGAAAATAGCACAAGGAGAGCTTCTGCGATGCTGACAATATCTATTTCCTGACATGGGTGTTGATTACATGGTGTTTGTTTTACGATAGCCTATTTGACTACACTTATTTTAAGGTTGTGTACCTTTTCTATGTGTATTCTAAATTTCACTATAGAAAAAGATTTTTTAAAAGAGAAGTTGCTTTACCTCAAATCATATAGAAATATAAACTCAAAATGGATAATAGACCTAAATTTACAAGCTAGAACTTGTAAACTCTTAGAAGAAAACACAGGAACAAATCTTTGTGACCTCAGATAAGGCAATAGTTTTTTAGATGAAAAAGTACAAACAACTAAAAAATAAACTGGACTTCACCAAAATTTAACACTTTTGGGCTCCAAAGGTTACCATCAAGAGTAGGAAGGCAGCCCATAGAACCCAGTCCTTGGTCTTTACATGGCATGTAGTGTAGCCACTGAGTCGCAGGGTAAAACACATTTTTTATAAGAATATATAAAGTACTCTTACAACTCAACAATAAAAAGACAAACAGTCCAATTTTAGAAATGGGCAAAAAGGAAAGAAGAGACTGAGAATGAGCTAAAGGTTATAAAGAAGATGAGTAAGAAAGGGTACAGTGCTGGTTTGTGAAGTTGTTATAGTGCTAACATGTAGCAGAGAGAAGGCAGAATGTTTTATTTCTAATTGTTCTATCAAAGAGTAAAGTCTAGAAAATACAGAAATTAAGTATTTTGAAGGTGAAAAATTAAAGCTCATATTTTATAAGCAAAGACTATGAGAGAACATTGAGTTGTCTTAACTGAAGTCAAGATTTCAGACCCAAATAAAAGTTTAAAAAGTCTTGGGAAGAAAATCAGCAAATGACATTTGAATGACATCCCTCAAATATATATATATATATACATACATATATATGCATATATATGTATATATGTATATATATGTATATATATGTATATACACACACACATGATCAATAAGCACATAAAAAGAAGCTCAATTGCATTAGTCACTAGAGAAATACATGTCAAACCTATGAGATATTTACTACTTCTTAGCCACTGTGATGACTTAAATAAAGCATACGACAACAAGTGAAGGAGATGATAAAGAGAAACTGAAATCCTCAGACACTGCTGATGGGATTGTAAAATGGAGCAGCCACTTTGTAAAATAGTTTGATGATTCTGACACTTTCTCAAAGTCAAACATAGTTACCTACCACTCCTACATGTGTACCCGAGAAAAAACTTACATGCATACAGAAAGTTGTGTTTGAATGAGCATTATTCATAGTAGAAACAATTCAATGTCTATCAACTGATGAATAAGTAAAATGGAATATGATTTGTTATTAAAAAAAGAAGTATTGATACATGATACAACATGAATGAACCCTGAAAACTTTACAACTGATAGAAGCCAGGATAAACGCCACATATTGCATGTTTCCATTAATATGATGTGTACTGAAAAGGAAAATCTATTGAGGCAGAAAGCAGATAAGTGTTTTCCAGTGATTGGGAGGAAGATGAAATAGGAAGTGACTGCTAATGGGCATGGTTTTTTTTAGCAGGGTGCAGTGATGAAAATGCTCTGAAATTAGTGGTAATTGTCATATAATCTAGCAAACTCAAAAAAAATCACAAAAAACCCACTAAATTACATACTTTAAAGTTAGAAATGTCTATTTATGAAATATATAGTGGGGATGTAATGTACAGCATGGTGACTCCATTTAATAATACTATATTGCATACTTGAAAGTTTCTAAGAGAGTGGATCTTAGTTGTCACCATAAGAAAATAATTATCAATGATCACACATATATACATATATATGTATATATATATAGTGGTGATCATTGTGCAATATATACAAATATTGAATCATGATGCTATATACCTGAAACTGATAAAAATGTTTTATGTCCTCTATACCTCAACACAAATGTAAGCGTACTTAGGAAAATCTTAAGCAAAGAGGCAGTAGAGAGTTGAGAAGGCTCTGATATAGGCTGTATACATGTGCTTGCTCACAGTCAAACAGAAACAATCAAATAAGACTCTAGACCCAGGTGTTGTTTCTTCAAGAATCTCTGAGTTCTTTAGATTCAGAATTACTAGCTGCCTGAGGCACTGCTTAGAACACAGAATGGCCATAACCAACTCGTGCTGACTTTCTCAGAAGCCTCTTCAGGGGAGGCCAGCTAACTTTATTCAGAGGATTCATTAGAGGATGTATGAAGCCTCTACATTTTCCTCTTTCCACTCTGCTTTCCACACTAAATATTTGGGGATGTTCAGAGGGTTGAGTGTCAAAGGGGGTGATGCTCAGGTCTAGCTGTATTCCCAAATAGGGGCTTCCTAAAAATATCATACCACCAGTTTTCTAATATCTAATATTCATAAAAGTGGGACAAGATCTCATATTCACATGTATAATGAGTCTCAAAACTTGAGTTCCTAAAAAAGAGGAAATTCATGACTTAAAGTCAAACAAAAATGTAAATATCTGATATTAGAGACAATGGGAATTAGGGTCAGAAAACATGGATTCAATCCATGATTCCACCACCAAAAAAAAGGTTAATTTTGTAACATGTTAATTTTATCTTAATAACTTTGTTATTCAAAAAAAATAGAAAGAGAAAAATGGTTGTATGAGTCTATACCCCTACATGCAGTGAAGTGAGTGACCCCTGTACACAGGTGACTAAGGTACAAACTATAATAGCCAGGACTGGAAAAAAAAATAAATAAATATTTTTTAAAAGCACTGAAGTTCAGTTTTATATAAATATGTGTGTGAATATACACACACACACACACACATATTTGGGGCATGCTAGTGTGGCTCAGACAGCTGGGACAGTGGCATGTAGACCATGTAAAGCTCCAGGACCTGGGTTTGTGACCCAGGGTCAGGATGAAGAACAAAAAGAAATAAAGGATGCTTCTTCCTTCCCCTCCTTAAAAAATTTACATATATACATACATATGTATTTATATTAACTAAGCTAGTTTCTATCTTCTCATTGCATTAAAAAAGTCTCTCTCATTCAGTCATAGAGTAACTTATTGAGTGACTACTACATGTCAAGTAGTAACTACTGCAGATAGTTGCAGTGGAATAGGCAAGGTCTCTGCCCTCATGGCATTTACAATTCAGTAGTGAGGACTGAAAGAATAGAATTATAGATACTTTAACAAGAGATGTCATTTACCCAAAGTCACACACTGAATAAGTAGAGGAGTCAAGTTCAACAAAACTCTGGTGGTCATTTAACTCAATGCTCTTATTTCATGGAAGCATCTAAGGCTCAGAGTTAAATTGCCCAGTGACACATGACTCGCAAACATTCTATCAGAAAGATACAGGCAACTCAAGTTTGGGAGTCCAAGGGTATCCCAGGAAACTCTTAAGGTCAATCCACCTAAGACCTCTTTCAGCTAACCTATGAACTTTGGTGGTTTAAGATGACCCTCAGAAATGGAAAATTCTTCCAACATGCATTTGTTGCTGTTTGCTATGTGCTGGGCATTGTACCATACACTGGTGACCTGGCAGTAAAAAAGACGCGTGAAATCATTTTCCCATGGCTTTGTGGAGTCTGACTGCTCTGAAGTGCAGGTTGACAGCTATTTCCATAGCTACCTAAGTAGTCATCTTGAAAAGTGAAGATATATACAGAGCCTACCCCTGACTCCATTGGTGTGGAGTGAGTCTTGGAATCTGTATTTTAAAAACCATCCAAAAGTGGTTCTAGTGAGCAGCCAGGGTTGGGAGCTACTGGCCTCTATCCCATATCTTAGATTTCAGAGCTGAAAAACTGAGGGAAAAGGACACCCTCAAATCCCACAATTGGATACAATCTGTTAAATGTCCAAAGCCTGGGACAAAGCATGTATTTGGCCATTAAACAAATATTGAGCACTTCCCAGGTACCATGCAACATTCTGGGAGCCAGGGATACAGAGTAAGTAAGGCATACTGTTCCCGCTTCCAGGGGGCTTACCTTTGGTGGGAAGAGGAGGCAAGAGAGAAAGAAGCCAGACAATTTAAACTCTAATAATAGGAAGTACTGCCAAGTGAAACCAAGTGCTTGCCAAGTCAGCAGAAGAGAATACATTAGGTTAAACCATATAAAATGGTCAATTTTTGATCTACAGAAACAACAATTTCATGTGTTCAGCTTTATAAATAGGAGTTAGAAAGAGGTTGAGTCCTTCTCCCCAGGAAAAAGAGATGATAGTCACACAAGATGGATGTGATTTGGACATGAGAGCGACAGATCAAAAGCCTGGAGGAAAGGTTTTGTCAGAGTAGAGTCTCTGAGGAGAAATTGTGGAAAAGCTAGAAAGCAGGGTCATTCATATATATATATATATATATATATATATATATATATATATATATATATATATAGAACACAGGGCAGAAGCCACACAGTCATAAAAAGTGTGTAATGTACAATCACTAGTCTTACCGAAGTTATTCATACCTAAAGATAACAGTCAATAAAAACTGTGCCCAAGAATCAAATACTTACTTCTACACAAAGATTCATGCTAGGCCCACTGCTGTGTACATCCTGCCAAAAACTACCTGTCCTCATCCCCCATCAAATGCCACTTTATGATGAGACTCTCCTCAGCCCACAGTGAGATGGCACCCACTTCCACCAGAGACTCTGGGGTTCACACTTCATACTTAGCTTCCCACCTACTGTGTCCCACAGGTACTTATCTTCTTTATTCAGTGTGCTTCCTGGTGGAAAGGACCATGAGTGACTGTCACTAGTACTGGCTCAACAGATAAGAAGTGAATGAAGAGATGAAATCCTGTCATTTCAATCAACATGAATGGATCTAGAGAGAATTATGCTAAGTAAAATAAACCAGAAGAAGAAAGAGAGATACCAGATGACCTCACTTAGGTGGAATGTGACTAGACAAAATAAAGTAACAGATGAAACAGAACCAACCCTTGGACACTTGCAAAAGAACTGAGGTGACTGATAGGGATGGGGGCGGGGCAAGTGGTGGTGGAGCCCCCTGGACAATAGTGAAGAACACTTGGTGATTTGGTGGAGGTCAGGGCATGTTGACATATATTGAGGAATGAGGAAATGACACATATGGACCTATTCAAAAGAGTTTATTTTAATGTGTAAAACAAAGTCACTACAGTAAAATACTAAAAAAGTTTTTTTTTTTTAAGTGAATGAATGATTCACAGCTATTTTCCAAATTGTGTTTTGCATTTAAGGTTATGAAAGGTTGTCCTAAATCAACTAATTTAAGGTGAAAGTACTATTAGGTCTGGGATGAACTACCTGTCAAGTAAGATCCCTGTCCCACGGGCACTTTTCAGCTCCATCTCATTTTTGGTGTTGAGTCAATGCATGTTTGCACAACAAGATTTAACTGTCCTCTATGCTGGGATTAAAACAAATCACCTGGCTGAGTACATAACCAGATCAAAGCAGCACTAGGCGGGCTGTGGCCCGCCCCACTGCCCCATCACACAGACTTCTCCTCTCCTACCCACCCCAGTGGACGCCCATCCTGGCTACCTGTGCGTCTTGTTTTCTGTGAGAACGGCACACGGCTGCTTGCTACAGACCCCCAAGTTGTCCTGTGTGTACTTGGAAGCCTCGAGATTCCCTCTATCTATCCTTCCTGTAGAGGAAATAACCCCTTTGCTTTTTCTCCTATGTCCCATTTTCCAGACACCGAAGTTGCCACCAAGCCCCTATGCTGGACCCAAGTCTGTATGATTTAGGCACAGGTTATTCCGGTTTGTGAAGTACCCATGCCCCTTGCTTAGCCCTCCCCTCTGCCTCCCCCACCTGCACCCCACCCTGCTGCTGCCATTAATGTGTAAGGAAATTTTTCTGCTCAGTAACATCTCCCTCTGTCTGGAAAGAATACTAATACTGACATTTGTTCAGTGCTTTGCCATCTACAAAATGGCATCACACATACAAAAGTATTTTAGCCCTCCTAATAGTCCTGCAGAATAGATTTCATTAGTCTCTTCTTCCAACTAAGCCATGATAACTGATTTGTCTGAGATTACACAGCCAGAGAACACAACTGGGTCTTGAACCCAGCTTTTGATTCTCTGCCCACTGTTGCTACTGTCAAATCCATTGGGCAATACACATTTCCCAGTCTGCTATCTAGTGGAAGTCATGGAAAGAACTGGATGTGACCATGCTTTCCTGATACTTCGATTAGGAATTATCTACAAATTTAATTCTGCCGCCCCACTGGCTGGAACATTCCATTTTGGCAGCAAGGCTGCGACATCCACCCTGGAGTGTTCCATAGCTTCAACTACTACATGGTCTTGGTCCCAAATGGATGTACTTTCTGAGAAGTACATATTTTCAAATTTATTGTCACTCCTAATAGTGTGTAACCTACTGACATTTTGTGTACAGAATCATGGTGTACTAATCATACAAATAAAAATCAACATCTATTTTGTGTTTTACTTACAGATGAAAAGAATAAGGCTCAAAGAGCAAGTCTAAGCAACACTCCAAGTCACATAAACGGTGGCTGTTGGGGGAAGTATCTTCTGACTCCAAATCTTAAGCTCCTTCCAGAATGACTAGTTCTGATAATATTTCTATATAATGATAATAATTAACAAGTGTATACAACTTGAAAATTTTATCAGACATTTTTACATAAACTAACTCATTCAATCTTCAATAACTCCTGTAGGCAGATACTGTTATTAGTTACACCAATATTGCTTTTCAGTTCCCAGCCATATTATCATTATGTCCTTTCACCTCAGAATAGTAAAAGCGACTTTCAAGAACATTCATTTATTCATTCAACAGATGTTTTGAGCACCTCCATTGGTCAACATGGTCAGAGCCTATGATTTCTTCACCCCCGACCCTTCTGACCCAGTGTTACTAGATTTGGGACATTGTATTGGTGATTAGCTAAGGAAGGGCAGATAGACCAACTTGGTATTTTGTAATCAGAAATGACTAGTTTTACAAAAGGGAAGTGACCTATCAAAAGACAGGCTCACAAATGACACCAGACACTTCAATTAGAGACTATTTCCACAAAGCAGAAAATATATTTATATATGCAGCCTAAAAGGAACAAAAGCCTAACCTTGGTCTATAAGTCATGTTCAAACACAAAGATACCAATCATTATGAGCAATGTCATTGTTGAATGCTGAGAATAATATTATAGACTATGGTTATTGAATCAACAAACGATTAAAGGGTAGCTCTGGAGCCCTCCCTTGATGGGTTCAAGTGCTCATGGCCCCATGCACAGGGAAATCAATAGTACGTTATTTCAATGAAGAAGAGAAGAGGGAAGGGCCACACACTATCTTTCCTTTGCTTCTTCCTTCTCTGTTTATTCTCATTTCTCTATAGCTATCCAATGAAAAGTCAATGATTCAATGGATTCAATTTAGACAAGAGTCTAAATTAGAGAGAGTATACTAGACCTGAGTTGCTTGAGGAGACTGAATTTCACTGGGGAAATTACAAGGGTGGTAGAGTTCTAGATTTGCCCTGATACTTTAACTCCTCTGAGGGCAACTCACCACTGGGCTTATTTAGTGCCATCCTGACTGCCAAGATGCTAGACAACTGGCCAGGGGGTAGGGCTTAATTCTTGTCACCTTCCCATAAGAAGTATAGCTGGGAGGAGCAAATGGGAAATAAGGAATGCATTTATACCCTCCTGAAGACAGTCTCAAAACTGGGGCCTTGCGTGTGCCCTGGTGGCCTAATGGTCTAGTATACCTGGCAGCAGTCCCACATACATCCCAAGGTCCTGGGTTCAAGACCCAGGGCCAGGAGAGCAGCCAATGTGAACAACTAAACAAACAAAAATAAATAAATAAAGCGCTTCTTCTTCTCTTCCTGCCTGCCTACTCACGCTCACTCCTACTTGCACCTTTCCTTATAAAAAAAACAAATAAAATAAAACTGAGACCTTTTCAGTAGTTAGTAAGGTACTATTTTGACAAAGGCATTAGTAGAAGCAGTGTGAATGCAAGACTGGAAAATGAAAAGAAGGTAGTCAGAGTGATATTTCATGTGACCACCTGTACTGATTACATGCCTACAAGCAATGGCACAGGCCTCTCTGTATGGGGCATCTGCCTGCTTCTCCAGAGCCACTGTCCTCAGTACTCTTGTTTAGGAAGATGACCTCTGTTGATTGCACCAGTGGGGCTCCCTGGCCCTCTGTTAAGCTGGTGAATGGCACTAGTGCAGATTAAAGGGAGGAGGAGAGAGAATGGGTACTCCCCACTTCAGGGTTCCCCTCTGGGGCGGAAGTTTCACAAGGGTTGCATTTCTGACTGAAGGCCACAACTATCTCCAGCAGCTCCAACTCTTCCAGGTTCCAGGAGTTGGCCCTCCCATTTTCTCTTCAAGATGGTGGAGAGAACAGCTTCCCGCTGCTGCTAACCCCACATGTACCACTCACTCTGGTTGGTGTTTCTAAATATAGAAGTCTTTACTTACCTTTGTGGGAACTGGGACTTTAAGCAATGGAGGAACACAGGCACACCCTGGAGAGATGGTGGATTCAGTTCCACACCACTGCAACAGTAAATAATGCAGTAAAGCAAGTCACATGAATAGTCTGGTTTTCCAGTGCATATAAGACTCATGTTTACACTATACTTTAGTCTATTAAGTATGCAATACATTATGTCAATAAAAATAATATACAATTCTTAATTTAAAAACATATTATTGCCAAAATATGCTCATCTTCATCTGAACCTTCAACAAGTTGTAATCTCTTTGCTGGGAGAGGGTCAGAGAAAAACAAGTAGCAACAACAGTATCCGTGGAGAACAGTAAAGTCAATGAGGTGTGACTATAAGGAGAGCAGTTCCTTGAATAATGTCATTTTTTAAGGTCGAGATTATTATTTTTTTCACTAATGTTTTAATAAAACAACCCATTTTAAACAAAACAAAACATTATTCAAGGACCTGCTACAGTCCCTCACTACATCTTATTCAGTTACCTCTTTTGAGAGTGCCATCTGATTTCAGACTGGTCTCAACCCTATATCAAAGATGGCCTCTTCGAAGGTTTCAACCAATATCTACTTTCCACCCCTTTCACTGACTTCCTTCCTCATTTCCCCCCTTTCCTGTTCCTCACTCTGCAAATTCAAAACTCCTGATCATTTTCCTTGCTAGTTCCTTCAATACTCACCTGCATCATTCCAATTGATGTATTGTGCTCTATATAAGTACTGTGCTTTATAACTGAACCTGGAGTAAAATATTCAGTCAAGGAGAATTAAAAAAAAATGAAAGCAATACACAGACAACTCTTTTTACCTTACACCCTACCCTGCCCCACAACAGGATTATCTAACAAACAGGATTATCAGGTCCTGTTTTAAAAGTAATTCCATCCAAACAAATATAAAGCAAATTAAAGCAGTATTTCAAGTGGCAACTTTGTGAACTAGGTCCTGCTATTCATTTTAATATGCCCAGTAAAACAGGTTGTCTCCCTACCTCCTAGAATCTCAAAAATAGAAATGAGATTTAACCTTAACTGGAGTCTTTTTTTTTTTTTTTTTCAATATACTTAAAAAATTAGAATAAAAGGAGAAGACTTGGGGTCTTTTTTCTGGAATCTACTCCGTAGTATGACTTCTTATGCTCTATAAGTGTAGCTGAAATAAAATATTCAATTGAGGGAAAATAAAAACAAACAAACAAAACAATCCTGGCCAACAAAATGACATCTTTCTTATTGTGTAAGAAAGATGACAAACCAAGTCTGAACTCTTGCCTATATTCTAGATGTGGGAGTCTTTGGTCTGAAGAATCCAATGGAGAAAGAGAAAGAAGGGAGCATAGAGGAAATGCATGGATTTCCATTTCTAGAATTATCAGGGTAGGGGGGTTAGAAAACATAAAAACATTTCTGTCACAAACTCCTATAAATGTTGGACAAAACACAACAAGCATCTTTTTAAATGTGTAACTGAATGCCTGAGAGCACAAGAGAAATCTCCTCAGGCCCAAATGAAAGAAAAAACTGAAAACTAGACAGAAAAGGGTGTGGATGCTGCTACAGCAGCTTGGATGGGGGTGTCTGACCCCATCTAAGTAATCAGGACACTGAGAATCTTATGGCCACAAGGGGACAGTAGAGTAGGCAGAGTTGCAAGTGAGAGTCCTGACATTTGAAAGGTTATATCCTTTGGGAAGGGAAGAACTAGAAAATACCACCCACAACAGGAAACATGTCTGTTTCAGTCCACACTGGGACTGGGATAAAAGAGTCAAAGCTGATAATTCCTCACTGTGGTTTACCCTCTCATGAGTTTGAGGCTCCAGTGTCTTTGACTCCTACTTCTATGATATGCAAATCTTCAAACTAAAACTTAATACAGAATGTGGTTCTGGCCAATGATTCACCTAGGACTCCAGCAGAAGCAAGCAAGCAAGCAAACACACACACACACACACACACACACACACACACACACACACACGTATACTCCTGCCCACACCTCTGAAAAACACAACTTCAGCTCAGATTGCACAGGGGTTATCCTGGTAAAAGTCCACTGAAGATGAGATTACAATAGAAAATTCAATATGTGTACTAAGTCCCAAGCAGAATAAATAAAACAAATCTATACCTTGACATGTAGGATATTTCAAAACACCAGAATATGAGAGAACAGTTTACTTATAAAAGAATGACACTTAGGCTGACAGCAAAAGCAACTACAGAAACTAGAAACTAATGGAATAATATTTTCAAAGTGCTGAGAGAAAATAACTGCCAGCCTCATTCACCTATCATGATGGAGAAAGAATCAAATACAGACATTTCCAGGCGTTAGAGAGTGCTCCCCCCACCGAGAGTCTAACTGAAGAGACTGCTAAAAGAAATATGTTTCAGAAAGACAGTGAACTCAGGAGGAAGTAATCTCCAAAAAGCAAATCGGGAAATATATGGAAAAATCCAAACAAGTATCAAGTAAACAAAACAAGATCCCTAATAAGAACTACTTGAAGAATATAAAAAAGTGAGACTAATACATCCACAAATGACATGTAGCCAAGACAGAATCATCAAAGGTCATTGTACTGTCCTAGTCCAGTCTGATTCACTTAAGACTGTCAAATTACATATACATAAGTAAAAATGTAAAGATAACCACAAAACTAAAACTGAATGAATGGCTTCTAAGCCAGAAGAGAAGAAAGTGAATGGTGGTCTCAGAGAGGAGAAAGGCAATTCCACCAGGACAAATGTGGGAGGAATTTCCAACTGACACTGGTCCTTGATGGGAGGAAAGTTGTTTTTAGATAATACTTCCAGAATGGCTGAAACTTCAAGGAGACCAAGGTCAGTGGGATTCTGGGAAACCTGAGAAGCCTGAACAGAGACACAGATATTTGAGCTCAGCGGTTATGGGTGGGATAAACAAACATTTAAAGGTAAAGGTGACCAGGAAAACTGCTTCTATAAGTTGTGTGCATATTTAATGCTTGAGTCTTATGTGCTACATTTTATACTCTATTAAACTTCAAAAACAGCATTTATTTCTGATCTTGAAAGTATAAATAAGGCGTACCTTGGTGACTTAGTGGTTAGGTCCACTGGATATACAACCCAGGGACTCAGGTTTGCAACTGGGGCCAGGGGAACCACCAAGAAGAATGACTCAAATGCTCCTCTTCCGCTCCAAAAAAAAAAAAAGGTACAAATAAGAATGTTCTCAACGCAATTATATGCTAGAATATCTCTACTGTTTTTCAAGTGGTACACCAAATCCACAGAGGTTATAAAAACATCCCCTTCTGGAACACTGCATTCAAATGCATAGAAAGAGGAGATTCCTGCTGTAACTCCACTTTTATTTAGAGGTCTACCATCTACCTTCCCACAGTGAGTGAAAATGCAGAAAAACCAGGTCATGACTCAGAGTTTGGAGCCACCGCAGTAAAATTCAGATATTTGGAAGTGGAAATCAAGTCTGCAATGCAAAGGGCCCTTTCCATGTTCAAATTGCTTCAGAAAGGTTAAAGGAAGACCTTGTTTCAGTCATATATTCTTCCTTAAG
This sequence comes from Solenodon paradoxus, assembly GCA_004363575.1. NCBI lineage: Eukaryota > Metazoa > Chordata > Mammalia > Eulipotyphla > Solenodontidae > Solenodon > Solenodon paradoxus. The sequence continues at coordinate 316,545 of RJWH01000441.1, forward strand.
TGTGTGTTTTGTTAAATATACCAGTTTTATCCTTGTTTTTCCTCCCTATTATCTTTAAACAAATGTTCTTTGCTAGGTCATTTGTGGCCCACTTATCACTTGATTTGTTACATTTCTTATTAAACATTTAGTTGCCCGTGGAAGTGATTAACAATAATACCCTAACCTCTGTAAACCTCAACTTCCTCACTGCTGTAGAGATGACTGGGCATGTTGCCCTGAGTTACCAGGGATAAAAACCTATCTACGTGCAGGAACTGGCACTTAATAAAAGGTGCTCAAGTAGCATTAATGTCATTCCTCTTCTGGTAGTCTGGAGATGGACTGCAAGTTGAAACCAAACCATGCTGGAGTTGGAGTTGGAGTTGAGGCACAGGTTTAATTTTGATTGAATTGTTTGCTGAATTAAAAATTAGGAAATGTGACATGAAGTACAGATGTCCAAAATCATGTCAAAAACATTCTGAGGACCCATCACACATGTTCCCATATGTCAACAGCAGCCCCCTTGCAGGGGAACGCACACTTCCAGTTGGTCCCTGTCACTAATGCTCTTGTTCCCTCCTCATATACTATGTCCTCTGCCTGACCCTTACAGGCACTTGGATTTGACACTTCTCTAATCTTTTATTTCCTGTCCTAGCTTACTGGCTAAAATAATTTCATAAAAAGTCAATACTTATGGTAAAACAATCTTATTTAAGTTTACATAAGTCAACAGCATCAAAAACTAAAATATCCTACTATGGGTAAACATTTCATTTTCATCTAGCCACCCAGGTGACACTATCAAATATTCCCCCTCAATATTAATAAACCGTGAGCAATGCAAGTTGTCATAGATTTGCAATTATCCTAAATTTTCTTTCTAAATATTCCTGTTTGCTATTTGTGAAAATTTTTCTCCTAATCTCGTCCTGCTATACCCTTGAAATTACATTGTTTTACTATCCTTAATCACAGCAACTTCAATAATTCAAAAATATAATGTAACAAGAAAACTAACTTTCACATCTTTGGTTATTGTTTGACTCATGAAGCAGAGCTGTCTCTGGGCTTCTGGTTCAGATGCATTTCAGAAAGTTAGTTTTTAATTTCTTATCTACAACTCTGCATTTCTCTTGATATTCACTTACCTGCTTACAATAAGTTTCATGCAAAAAGACATGTAATTGGTGTCTCATTTTATACTGCTGACCGGTTTGCTTTGTTTTAGCAACAGTATGGCAGACTTTGGGACCTCACCCTAAAACTTTTGACATTTAGGTAGTCAAAACGCTCTAGAGCTTTGTTCTGGCCAAAATTTCCACCCTAATGTTTTATGTAGCAGAGCTATGAAAGACTAGTTTTAAGTTAAAATAAAATGTGCAAGGTATCTATGTGTCAGTTGCTTTTTTTTTTTAAAGAGTCTATGCTCTAAACCAGTTTTTTGATCAATAAATTACCCGTCCTGATTCCATCTGCTAAGAGAGCTTCTATAATTAGTGAAACTCAATGAGAGTCCTACGCCAGGAATGAAGGGAAGAATTGCTTTCAGAATCATTTGGCCTGTTAACAGAATTGAGTTCCAAGAAGTTGTCAGATGTGATAGGACTGAGTTCCCTGTTTTCCTGAGGGATGTTGTCAGGGAGTCATTCACACTTTCTAGAGGCTGTCCACCTTTTCTGGCTCTTAGTATCCTTCTTCAATTTTCCAAGCCAGCAATGGCAGCGGGTGAGTCCCTCTCATACTTCAAATCTTTCTGATCTCACCCTGCTTCTTCTTTCTTGCCTTCCCCTTCTGCTTTTATGGGCTCCAGCGATTACTTTGGACCTATCTGGAAAATCCAGGATAATCTCTCTACTTTAATGTCATTTAATTAACTACTTTAATTCCATCTGCAAAATTCCTTTAAAGGAATAACCAAGGAGACAAGAATCATGCGGAAAATCTTTAGAATTCTACCTACTTTTGTAGTAAAACTATTGATAATGGGTTACCTGCATTCCTCAAGACAAACTGCAAATAGTACAATATACTTGGCATTCTTGTCATCCACTCCAAAATGTGTGATATTCCTATCTCATATTTTGAAGTTGATGTTCAAATAACAGAAAGAGTATTTCTCTTTGGCATGGAAAAGAACAAAACTACAAATATTTCTGTGAACTTCTGGGCTTTATTCATTATCTGCCTATTGAGTAATGTTATATTTTCTAAGTCCATTGAAAAACATATATATATATTATCAGTGTGCCTTGGTGGCCTAGTGATTTAGTTCACTGGGCATAATCTGTATATATCTCAAGGTCACTGGTTCAAGACTCAGGGCAGAGGAAATAATCAAGATTGAACAATTAAATTAAATTAAATGCTTCTTTCTCTTCTCTTTTTCTGCTTGATTGCCTATTCACCTTCATTCCTCCCTGTTCCTTTCCTTAAAAAAAAAATTAAAATAGATATAGATATTAATAACTTCTTCAAAACTGTGAAAAGTCTTTGCCAAAACAAAGGAAAAACAAATAAACAAGCAAACAAAAACACCCTGCTCAGGTTCTAGTAGGCAGCCCTGGAGTTCAGTTGCCTGTCTGGTCACACTGTCTTTTAGAAGGAAGCAGTGGGCCAGCAGACTTTGGTGCTGAAACCTGGTGAACAGTCTTGTTTGAGCTGTGAAAACATCTTCCTCCATGCCAGGGCCTCGAATCACCAATAACCATCTTTTCAGAGATTTTTGTCAACTAATAACAGCATAATATTATCAGCCACACGGAGTAAGTCAGGACACGAAGGGCTTACTGAACCGGAAGCAGAAGTCTGTGTGTGTGCTTAAGAGAAAAAAAGGAGAGCCAATTTTCCAAGCAATTTCTACTGGGAGGAGTTTGCTGACAGCTTGGTTTATTAGGAAGATAGTTTGGATCACACTGAAGGAGGTAAATCTTTCAGTTTAAGATCCTGAGTCACCAAAGTAACTAGGCTGAAAACAAAACAAAATTGTGTGCCCCTTGGCTCAGCCTATGTACTTGGAAGAATAACTTGGAGTGATGAAGACTCAAATTTAGTTTATCGAAGCAAAAGTTTCTACAGGCTGGAATTGAGAATGAAAAAGCAGCAGTCTTTTGGATTTCTACGTGGTGAGAAAACTGGAGCAACCTGGAAGCCCTCAAAATACTTGAGTGTTACTTGTGCTCATACAATCTTCAAGCAGAAAATGAATCTGTAACCCTTTCCTTGTTGACACAGACAGCAGTAGTGAGGCCAGTCTTGCCAAAGATGACTTCACTGACTTGAGAACAAAGGAAATGGGGTAACATGCAATCAACATGAAGAGTGGTAGAGAATCCTGGTGTTCTTGATCCAAGCTTATACTTAACTGGCCAATGATTCATTTATATCACAGACCTTTTAACCCTCATTTCCATGAAAGCAAAAGTTAAAATAAATGATAATATTTGTGCTATCTTTTCAGAAACTTATTAAATCAAAGGATCCTAAAAAGACCCTAAGTATCCCATCCTTGGTGTACACAATTTGTATGATTTCCAATCCTTGAATGTAGTCAGAACCTGGGAATATGATGGGATATCATTCCTGTGTCATCTTGCAGTAAATCTCAAGGGAGGTGATCCAAGTGGCTGAATCTAATAAAGTGAGTCTTCCAAAGGGACTGAGCCCTTCAGAAAGTCAGACACACTGGCCTGGAAACAAGCCAACTTCCATGCCAGGAATTGCCTATGGAGAAACTTCCTATGTCTTTCAGGAGTTGAGTGGCCCCCAGGCACAGCTAGCAAGAAAATGGAAACCCATTCCTATAACTGGAGCTCTGCCAATAATCTGAATGGGCCGCAAAGGATGCACAAGAGTTAGCTGACAACTGTGGTGTTGTCAGCTTTCCTGTGCCCAGACTTCTGATGAAAAAAGTGAAATAATGAATAGGTAGTATTTTAAAAAAGAAAAAGAAATAAACTAAAAGAGCAGCATGTTTTTTTAAAAATTACTTTTGAGCAGATTTACCTTTTTTTTTTTGATTCTATGTGTACAAAAACCAAGTCAAGAAGTGGTCATTAATGGTCATTCAAGTTCTTGCTTGAAAAACCAAATTAATAAAGCCTAACTTTTTAAATCTTTCTCTAAAAGAAGGAAAGACATTTCCAAGACACTTAAATTAATCATATGGACAATTTTATTTATGCGTTGATGTGCATTTTACTGTGAGAGAAATCCATCACCCTCAGTGGATTCTCAGAGTGGTTCTGTGAGTCAATGTTATCAGGGTGCAAGAGGAAATGTCAGGGTTTTTCTAGGCTGACAAATAATCAAATAAATCTTAGACAGAGAAGAGAAAAAATAACAGAAAGAAGTTTAATAATAGCATGTATACCTCCTTGTCTACGTGGGAGAAACCCAGTGATTGAATGCCTTACCACGTAGTATTAGTGTTGTGAATGTGTGAACAAAAATGAAACCATATTTGTAAAAGTGCTGTAAAATCAAAAAACATATGAATATAAGTAAGCAAGTGAATCTATGTGAAAGTTTAAGGAGAAAAGAAACACATATCATGGACAAGTCATCAGACAGCCTTATCACAACAAGTTGTTGGGGGTTCATCTCATACAGGGTCTGACTAAAGAGTATAGCTAAAGAAGAGACAGTGGATTCAGAACAAACTATTAGGGGCATAACCAGAAATGTTAGGACAACCAGCACAAACAACAAGGACTGATTAAAGGACATAGCTGTCAAGAGAGCAGCATAAAAGTAGGATGCTTTTATGATGTAGGACCCACAAATTTGCAATCCAAAGCACATGATCTCAGGGAAAGAAACCCCCTCCCTGCTGCCATGGAGGAAGCCAACAGACCCCCATTGCCTAGAATCTGAGTGTTGACCAGCTACACAGGGAAGATAACAGGCTTTGTGTGGAACTCTACAGAATCTCCTTATGGACTATGGGTACCCTTGGATCATAGGACTAGGTCCCCACTGACAGGAAGGAAGAAGCTGACTGAGACATTCTCAATCTCACAGCCAAGCAGAGTAAGAGCTCCACCCACACGACCAGACCAGCACCAGGATCAGTGGGATCATCAGGGACTGACTGGATATAGAAGGTAATATCCATGTATGTGAACATTTTGGATTTAAGCTTAGTAGAGTTTGGAGACCCCACTGTGCTCCAGTGCAGGTTACATGGTGTCTAACCTATCTGCGTTAACAACGTGTGCCTTTACCTTTGACTGTTAATTAATGAAAGTTCATTGGAACATAGACTGACTCCTAGTCATCTGTGCCTGTCCTGACAAAGGGAACTTTAACCCTTTGCTCATGACAATTAGTTTCTAGTTTAAATACTTTAGTAAAGAGTCAGAGGACACTGTGGGGACACTTGGGGGTGGGGTCAGCCATGCGGTAGTAGGAAGGGTACAGTAAACAAAGATAGGACCTTTATGCAGATTAAGATTCTGCTTTTCCCACTGATAAATTAAAGAGATTAGGCCTTTCTGGTTTGATGAGGGAACTGTACTTACAAAGAGTTTTTTATTCACACAAGTAAATCTTTCAAAATGGCAGTTTCTACTCAGTCCTCAGAACTTCTTCTGTAAAATTATATTTTTTCTACCAAAAGACATGCTAAGGGATGGATCTTTTATTTTCTACAATATTTTGATCTGTAACTATAACTAGAAATCACATTTGAGTTTTTAGAATCTAAGTGAAAATGAAGATTTTTTTTCAATTCTTTAAGTAGGAACACTATGCACCCATATATAATACTTTCCTCAACTCTCAATCTCACTCCATTTCCCCTTCTAGCAATGGAATTTTAGTATGTTTGTTTTTAGTTTTTATCAGTGGCTGGGAACTTAAGACAATTTTGCTTAGATGATCTTGGGTTTCTTGCATCTTTTTAATTTAAAAGAGTGAGTATCATTAAGGATAACTTATAAAGGAAAGCAAAAGACATACATATAAAGGAAAGCAAAAGACATCCATATAAGATGCGTATCTCCATTTCATTTTCCAAAATATTTTTAATGAAGAGTGATGGCCAGAGATAGAAACTTCCAAAAAAAGTATTTTTAAGGCTTAATCATTACCAGACAATGACCAAGTGCTTTCCACTTAGATATTATTGGAGCAAGTTCAATAAAAAATATTACTTCTTTGATTAATCTACTGTTCATTGGAAAAACTATATTACGAAAAAGTTTTATTAAATGAAGGCCTCACTACATAATACCATGCGTTTTAAGGCATTATTTTAATAACAAGAGAGACCACTTAGTGCTGCTCTATCAACCGTTATCAGTCTGCACAGGCAGGATTTATCCATGACTTGGAATAAGAAAACCAACTAGTCCCCGCGAAGATTTCTTCCATGACCATAGTCTCATTAGTGTAGCCCTGCCCAGAGAGAATGAATTAGAAATTATGACTGTGACAATAAGATTTTATTTTTCTTTGTTCTCCCATTTCCTTGTCTGTTGTACCATCCCAGAGACCATTTTCTTACATTTTGTTTCGTAATCACTTCCAACAGTATATAGAGTTCTTAAATATAACTTCTTAGAGGAGTATATGTGTCACAACAAAGTTGAGAGGGTGTTACAGAGATATTCTATGTACCCTCTTCCTATACATAATCTCCTCCATTATCAATATCACTCCCCAGAATGGTATATTTGTTGCAAGTGAACTTACATTGATTCACTGCTATCATAAGTCTATAGTTTATGATAGCGTTCTCTCTTGGTGTTGTACATGCTATGGATTTGGACAAATCAGTAATGACAAGCATCTACTATTATAATATCACACAAAGCATTTTTGCTGCCCGCTGAATCCTCTGTGCTCCGCCTATTTACCCTTCCTCTCACTCCTGGCAACAACTGATCTTTTCATTGTCTCCATCCTTTGGCCCTTTTAGAATTTCCAAAGAGTTGGAATCATAGTATATAGTCTTTTCAGCTTTGACTTCTTTCACTTAGTGTTTAATGTTCTTCATATTTTTTCATGTCTTGACAGCTAAGTTCTTTCTAGTTCTGAACAATAGTTCAGTGTTGGGATGTACCACCTGTCCATCCACCTGCTGAAAGACATCTTGATTGCTTACAGATTTTGGCAATTATGAATAAAACTGCTACAAATATTTGTGTGCAGGTTTTGTGTATATATAACTTTAAAATTCTTTTGGATAAATAATGTATGCATGATTGTTAGGTCAAGTGGTAAAAGCCAGTTTGGGTTTGGAAGAAATTACCAAAATGTCTCCCAAAGTGACTGCATCATTTTGGATTCCAAACCAGCACTGAAGGAGTGTTCCTATTGTTCCACATCTCAGCCAGCATTTCGTCTTGTCAGTGTTCTAGATTTTGGGCATTTCAATAATATGAATAGCGGTATCACCTTGTTTTTAAATCTGTATCTCCCCGATGACAGATGTGTGGAGCATCTTTTCACACATTTATTTGCTCTGGGTCTTTGCTGTCTTCTTTGGTGAGATCTCCCTGAAATCTCTGCTCCATTTTTAAATCAAGTTGTTTTCTTATTTATTGTTGATTTTTAAGAGTTCATTTTACATTTTAGTTAACAATCCTTTATTAGATGTATCTAGTAAATATTTTCTCCCTGTTTTTTGTTTGTCATTTAGTTCTACTGATAGTGTCTTTTTCAAAGCAGAGTTTTTAATTTTAGTCTAGCTTATCAATTATTTATTTCATGGATGGTGGCTTTGGAATCATTTCTAAAATGTCATTGCCATTCCCAAAGTCATCTAGGATCTCCTATGCTATGTGTCAGATATTTTGTAGTTTTACATTTTACATTTAGGACTATGGTCCACTTTGAGTTAATTTTTGTGAAGGGTATATGGCTTGAAATTCAATTTTTTGTATGTGGATGTTCCAGCACCATTTGTTGAAGAGACCATATTTGCTCCATTGTATTCTCTCTCTTTCTCTGGCAAAGCTTTGAGTTTTCCGCCATTAAGTATGATATTAACTAAGTTTTTTGTAGATAGTCATTATCAAGCTGAAAAAGTTCACCTCTATACTTATGGGGACAACTTCTGGGTTCTATATTCTATTGTATTGATTTCTCTTTCTCCAATGGCATACTCTCTTGATTACTATAGCTTTACAGTAAGTCTTGAAATTAGGTAGTATCAGTCCTTCAACTTTGTTCTTCTCCTTTATTATTGTGCTGGCTATTCTGGATCTTTTGCTTCTCCATATAAACTTTAGATAATCAGTTTGTGAATATCTATAAAAATCCATAATTTTTGACTGAAATTGTATTGAATCCATAGAATTCATATTTGGGAAGAACTGACATCTTGATAACACTGAGTCTTCGCTATCCATGAACATGGAATATCTCTCCATTTACTTAGTTTTCTTAATTTCATTCATCGGAACTTTGTAGCTTTCCTCATATAGACCTGGTACATATATTATTAAATTTATACTTAAGCAATTAATTTTGGAAGTGTTAATGTAAAGGGTATTCTATATATTTTTAATTTCAAATTCCACTTGTTTATTATTGGTATATAAATAACTGATTTTTGTGGTGTGCCCTGGTGGACGAGCAGTTAGGTCAATTGCCTCCAGAGGAGCAAGCCACATACCTCTGGGTTTGAATCCCAGGTCTAGGGAAAGCAATCAGTGTGAACAACTAAATAAAGTAATGATGCTTCTTCCTCCTCTCTCTTCCTGAATGCTTGCTCGCATTCCTGCCTGCATCTTTCCTTAAAAAATTGATTTGTGTATATTAACTTTTCATCTCACAATCTTGCTCTAATCTCTTACTAGTTCAGGAGGTAGTTTTTGTTGTCGTTGTTTTGTGTGGATTATTTCAGACTTTCTACATAGATGATAATGTCATCTTTGAACAAAGATAGTGCTCTATCTTCCTTTCTAAGGCTTTTCTTACCTCATTGCATTTCCAGTTTGCTGTTGAAAAGAAATAGTGAGAGGAGGCATTCTTGCCTTGTACCTGATCTTTTTGGGAAATCTTTGAATTTCTCATCATTAATTATGATGCTAATTGTACATTTTTTGCATACAATCTTTATCAAGTTGAGAAAGTTCCCTTCTATTTCCTTTTTATTGATTTTTAAAATCATAAATCACTGTTGAATTTTGTCAAATGCTTTTTCTGCATCTATAGATCTGATCACATGATTTTTCTTTTTTAGTTTGTTGATATGATGAATTTTATTACTTGATATTCTAATGTGAGCAAGCCTTGCATACTGAGGAAAAGTCCACCTGATTATGGTGTAAAATTCTCTTTATGTTTTTTAAAATTTAATTTGCTAACATTTTGTTAGGGATTTTGCATCTATGTTAATGACTAATATCAGACTGTAGTTTTCTTATAATATTAGGTTTCAGTATTATGATAATGCTGGCCTCATAGAATGAGTTAGGAAGAGTTCTCTCTGCCTCTATTTTCTTAAAGAAAATTAGTATCATTTTATTCCCTCCCCTATGCCCCAGCCACAGTTCTCAAACCCAGGTCCACAGCTTTCATAGTGAATGCCTTAGCCACCCGAGTCACAGAGTGGGGCAAGAATTAGTATTTTTATTTAACACATACTCCCTATTATGTTAAAATTGGGCAATAATCTGACAATAAAATGACTGCTCATGGAATAGTGTTGTAACAGTTAAATTTTACTTACAGGATGTCAAATTCTTAGAACTGAAATTTTCCCCAGAAAAAGACTAATGGAAATGTCAATTGTTTTTCAGGCTTGATAGTTGCTGTTTCAAAAGGCAGTTTCAGATAAACAATTTAAGGGTAAAAATACAACCTTAGAACACAACAAATTTATTTTATTTTTGTATGCATCTATGCCTCAGCATTTAGTGGTATGAACAGAAAAGCAAAAAAATGCAGCAATTTTCCAGGAAGTCAAGCCCACCAATTTTGGGGATCTGCTGTGCATACCAAGTTCTTTCTTAATCCTTGCTCAGACAGTGAGAAGCAGTAGTTCCAAAACCAAAGTATGCACCAAATTCAAGGTTCTTTTTATTCCAGTTGTCAGATTTCAAACTAGACCCAAATGAGAAACTGTTTAAAATGTCTTCAATTTTTAAAAGCAAAAGTCATTACAGGAAAAGATAATTAATTCAGAGGGAACTTGTGTGCTTTCATATGTCTTCATGTGGCCTTTCTCCAACTTTAACCACTAAGGACTTTGAGAACTGTCAGGTCTGAGTAACCCTGGTGACTGTTTTCATCTTATCAAAACCTGAGCTAAATGAGTGTCAACTGATGATGACAACAGAGGGTATCAGGGCTGAGGACCCAATATTCATTTCCCAGACTGGTGAAGAGTAAATAGTGTAGTTTCAAAATCAAACAAGAGCGGTCAGAGACTTTTTCCAAACTTACCTGATGGCTTCTGGCAAAAGCAAGATGTCATGAAAAGTGTTGGGTGGTGATAGCACAAAATGGCACCTGAGGAGGAGGAAGAAAAAAGCAGCACCTCTCAATAAAGGCGTTGGGGGAGGGGAGAAGATATGGGGAAAACTCTGAATTCCTCACCAACAGATAAATCAGAGGGGAGCAGAGGGAGTTATAATCTATGCTTTGGCCAATGGTAGTATTAACAGGAGGAACATGATGAAGGATTGGAGGGAGGCATCATTTAAGACTTAAAAAATGAAACTAGAGGTGCACATGAAGTACCCACACATCCAGCAGTAGTCTCACAAGCTGAAACCTGAAACCTGCATGTTCACTCTGCTAAGCCACCCAAAGTAGGAGGGCTGTTGCAGGGAAGGAGGGAGCCAATGGGAAACAGGTAAGGAAGAGAAGGCAGAGACTCCAGGTCTTATAATCAGCAGCAAGGTGAATGATGTGTCTATTCAGTTGAGTTAGATGTACCCCACTAGTTAGGATGGGAATCAATTTAAATATCCTTTCTTGATCCCAGAAGTTCAACTATGTGGACAAGTTACACTTGACAGGATGACTGGTTATAGCACAACTTAAATATTTCAAATGGACAAAAAAAAAATTCACAACATCCCAGGAGAAATTGCTTTGAATGCGAGTTTTCTTTACAGATGTATATAGAAAATTTACTACTGTGGAAAAAGAAGACTGTTTAAATCAAATGGGAATGGGGTAGGTGGGAGAGAGTCTATGAGAAGGAGAGGGAGAGGGAAGAGGGGAGAGGAGGGGGGGAGAGAGAGAGAAAGGAGAGAGAGAGGGAGAGAGAGGAGAGAGACAGACAGAGATAGGGAGAGAGAGAGGAAAGGGAGAGGAGAGAGGAGGGAGAAGGAGAGGGAGGGAGAGGGAGAGGGAGAGACAGAGAGAGAGAGAGAGAGAGAGGAGGGAGGGAGAGAGAGAGGAGAGGAGAGAGAGGAAAGAGGAGAGAGAGGAAAGAGGAGAGAGAGAGAGGAGAGGGAGAGAGAGAGGGGAGAGAAGAGGAAGAGAGAGGAGAGAGAGAAGAGGAAGAGAGGAGAGAGAGAAGAGGAAGAGGAGAGAGGAGAGAGAGAGGGAGAGAGGGAGAGAGAGGAGAGAGGGAGAGAGAGAGAGAGAGAGAGAGAGGGAGAGAGAGAGAGAGAGAGAGAGAGAGAGAGAGAGAGAGAGAGAGAGAGAGATTCATTCCCATGTTCTAATATAAGGGCAACCGAATAAATAAATCTTCACTGAATAAAGACATGGTACTACTTTAACCAGTGCTTGCTAAAGTGCATGGCTCTTCGGTCTCCCATTAACCATCTGTGGAAACCAAATTTATTAAGAATTCCTTTCCATTTTTTTATAGATTTGTCTCCTCTCTTGCTGGCATGCTGACACTCATCACTTCCTGTTTGTGCCTGTTGTGCCAGTCTGCCCAGCCTTCTTCCTGCATCTATAGTTCCAATATGCTTGGGAGCTGGAAGCCAGGTAATATGCTTATTAGTTTGCATGTAACATAAGTTTAGTGAGCTGTGAGTCAGCACCCAATAGTTTTGACTTCCTTAGAGAAAAAATACACACGTTCTTATAACATTCTACTGTCTCATAGATAAGCATTTATTAGCTATATTCTTAAGAGGTTGCAGATTACTGAGCTCTAGAGAAGCAAGAGATTGTAAATAGGTGAATTTTTAATTTTAAAGTAGAGTAGTTTCAGCAGATGACTTTTGAGTTCGGTACTTTTTTTTCCCATGGAAAGGCACAATTAGGCATGAAGACAAATAGGCAGGCAGGTAGGAAAAGAGAGGAGGAAGAAGCACTTTATTTTTTATTTAGTTGTTCAACTGGTTGGTTCCTCTGGGACCCGGGAATGAACCTAGCAGTATGTGACCTACACTCCTTCAGAGGCAACTCACCTAACTGCTACTCCACCAGGATGCAATGATTTTGATAAATTTTATACACACTTAGATCTGAGTCCCCAGGTATCATGGCAAATGGGTATCCCAAAATTATAAACCTTTTAACACTGTCTTTTTCAATGGGTTTTCTCATTAAATGCTTACAATGGAGTCCAACTTCAGAAAGGTTCTTTCCTTTTATTTGTTGATATATCTCTTCCTATTCTGGGGGGAAATTAAGAAAAGGGTAGATTGATCATTTGACTCTCTGCTAACTTCAGGGAGACTGAAACTTCCTACAGTTTTGATCTGCCTCTCTGGCAAACTGGATCTGATTTGTTTTTAACATTATTCTTCCCCTGCTAACAGCATGGTATTTGCTTGTACTTATGATCTCTTTGCTACAATGTTTATTCTGTATTATTCTAAAGACTCCGCAGCAGAATTAATCATTCCTAGAGCCTGAACATTAAGCCTGCAGGTGAGTCAGATCACATTATTTTGGAAACCCTAGGAAAGAGGGGTCTGCTGCTTCTGTAAGGAGCCTACTTGAAGGCCTATTCAAGACAGATATAAATACTGAAAGAAAAAATCTTCAGGTACTTAGCGTAAATCAGGAGTTGGGTGGTCACTCACAGTTAGCATTATAGATTTTTACTGTTGTTAGTCCCAGAAATGGAAAATGTTATTTGTTTCCACTATTCATTTTCCCTTTCTTTAATACAATTGATGCTTATATGGGCACATAACCTCTTGCATACCCACTACTTTTCCCTGCTTTCCTTGCAACTGAATATAGCCTTGTGGTTTAGATCAGTGGGAAGGGGTAGTCATGATTTTAAGAAAGTCTCTCTATACGTAATGATTATGGCCTCCCTATCATGAACCAATATGTGAAAGCCTTATGTTAAGGGTAGAAAAGCAAAAAAGATAAAAGAAGCCTGCATCCTTGCTGAAGGCAGAGTGGCCATACTAGTTCTGGATGGCCCTTAAGACTTTTATGTAAGAGAGAAATAAATTTCTATCTTGCTTAAATCACTGGCAATATGAATATGTCTATCACTTACAGCTGAATCTAAGTAATAAGATTATCTTTAGAAAAAATATTCTGATCAGACAGAAGGTATTCTTTTCTGCCCTGAATCAAATGCAGTCTGGACACACATGAGATTAGAATGGAGCAGTTAGATCTAAGGTTTTCAACACAATTGATTATGAAGGTAGATTCTGGGGACAGCTAGCAAAGACAAAAACTTGGTGACTAAGGTCCTGATGGCAAAGCTCCTGCTTGGGGCATGGCTGACTCACACTGATGTATACAACAAGGTCAACTGCTCATACCTTTTTCTGAATGAAACCTGGTAGTTGTGACTCATTCTAAATAGTTGATGGGAAATGTCAAGCTGTATAAATGCCTGGAGGAGATTGCTAACCCCAAAGTTACTTGGAAGACACCCAGTATGGTTGACTGAGATGATTATCAACCTGTCACCTTCATGAAGCCCATGGGCATGTTTCTCTCTGGTTTGAACCAGAGTGTGAGTTTTGTCCATTTTCAAAAATGACCATTTAGGGACTTCTGCTTCTAGGAAGACAGAGTAGAGGTACTTCCCCCCATTCTATGCACAATAAAAAAAAAAAAAAAAAAAATCTCTGAAAAGTATATATAAAACAAGCCTGAAGACTCTGCAAGGTAAATAGAAGGCAGATCAGCTAGGGACACTGAGACCTGAGGAAGAGCAGTAGACAGTTCCCTGGGTTTTCTGTTTGCCTTATATAAGACTTGGAGTTAACAAAAGTCAGCAACCTAAAAGTGCCAACAGCTAAGGGGGATGAAAAAGCCCCAACAAAAGCCTGCTCTCTCAAGTCAAAGGATCTGAAAAGGGACAACCTACCAAGAACAAAAAAGTTTTAGTTGAAACTGTTCTACTGTGATCAAACAAAACAGAGAAACATGTGGCCCTACCACCAGCAAGGCTAGCAAAGCTTCGGTGGGAGCCCAGATGTCCACCCTCTGGAGGTTGTGAATTATGAATGGCAAATGGAAAAAACACCTGCCGGGGTGGTGTGAGAGAGGGCAAAATAAGAACTGAGGATTTTATCCACAAGAGGAAACAACAAGCCCCCTGTTCTTGGAGTCAATATGCACCATGTGAGGAGCCTGGACTTATGCCTCCTCTGCATAGTAATGCAGCACCCCTTTCCTTCCCACTAGGAAAGCATAATGGAAGTCAGGACATTTACTACTAACCAGCAGTAACAAGTCTATTCCCAACACTGTGGTGTACTTTGAGGTCAAATGTGGAGTATTAAAAAGTCACTCCACCTTCTCCCAGTCAGAAAGGTACCATGCAGACCTAGTGGGGAGTGAACTCCTAACATCACCCAAGATTAATGAGTACCACCTTCTTCCCAATTAGGCATCAACAGAGCTGAATGGTAAATCTGGATTTCTGTCCTCACCTGGTAGTAATGAGACAGAATATCTTCTTCCCCTGTCAGAACACTGCCAAAGAAAGTTAGATAAAACAAAGTTTTAATAACATTTAAAGTCTTATAAAAATGCCAAATTCAAGGTCTAAAAAAAAAGACCATTTTTCATACAAAAGTCCATGCAGATCATACTGAATGGGAAGAGACAATCAGCAGATGCCAACATCAAGATGATAGAGATGTTAAAATCATCTGATAAAGATTTCAAAGTAACCATCATAAAAATGATTCAATGAGAAATTAAGAATAGGTTTAAAAAAAAAACAGATTCAGTAAAGAAATACAAAGTCTTAGCAAAGAGAAGAGATAAAGAAGAACCAAATAGAAACTAGAATTGAAAAATACAGTAACTGAAATTTAAAACTCACTGAAGGAACTAAATAGCAGAATAGAGGGGACAGAGGAACCAATCAGTAAACTTGAAGATAGAATAACAGAAATTACCCACTCTGAACAAAAGCAAAAAATACACTGGAAAAAAAAATGAACAAAGCCTCAAGGACCTGTGGACTATGACAAATGATCAGGCTTATGTATAATCAGATTCCAGAAACGAGAGGAGAAAAGGACAACACTGAAAAAGTATTAGCTTTTTAGAAATGCAAAACAACCTCAGCATACCCTGTCTGAAATAATTAATTTGAATAGTCTTAAGATGATTTTTTGTTGCTGCTTTTGAATATCCTTACAGCAACTAAGGAAGCTGAATTTTTCATTAGATTTCAAAAAGAGAAATCCAGTCTCAGACAGTTTCATGGGAGATTTCTGTCAAATACTTAAGGAATATTAACATCAATTCTACACGATCTCTTTCAGAAAACTACACTTCTCAATTCATTTTATGAAATTAGTATTACACTGATGCCTGCAGGGGATTTAAGGGACTTGAGAGATAAACAAAGGAAAAGATGTAGCACATAAACTTTACTGGGCTGTGCTTAAACAGTGTTGCATGTGAGGAAAAGCCTTTCACACATGAGGCCATCCAGAAGTTATAGCAAGAGGACCACTATCCAGAAGGGGATTAGGACAAAGGAACTACCAGAGGAGTGGGAGATCAGAGAGGGGGCTTATATATGTAGGTCATGTCCTGGAAATCTGGTGAGAAATCTCTGGCTCTGAGAACCCTGAAGAGTAGCAGCACTTTGGGGTCTTACAAGGCTTTATCTAACATTTAATCAATGGCCAACAGATGCTGGATAAGGTTTTATGGGATATGAAAAAGAGGGAGTCCCTAAATGGCTAACCATTTGTTTTAGGGATGATTTTTTAAATAATTGGATGTTGGATATGTAAATAATTGAGCTAGGGACTTTAGAGCTAATGGCTCAATCTGTGATGAAGAAATAAACACTCTAAAGGCCAAAACATAGAGGCTTATCTTTAAGTCATTTAAATAACAGTATAAAAAACTAGATAAAAGCAGCACCAACAAACAAAACACAACTATAGTTCAATATTCTTCACGAATATAGACAAAAAGTCTGTAACAAAATAGTAGCAAAGAGAATTCACTTCCCTCTCTTACTTCTTCACACCTCCCCATCTCTGTGTGCACGTGTGTGTGTGTATGTGTATATAAAGAACTATACACAATAATAAAATTGGGCTCGATTAAGAATGCAAGCCTAGTTCAATATTACAAATCAATCTAATCCACCATATTACTGGACTAAATAATCACACGATCATATCAATTCATGCCAAAAAAGCATCTAACAAAGTTCAACATTCATTCACAGTAAAAGTGCTGAGAAAAAAATACAAATAAAGGAAAACTTTCTCAAACTGATAGAGAACACCCATAAAATACTCACAGATAACATTATATTTAGTGATAAAAGACTGAATGCTTTTCCCTGAGTTAAGGAACAAGGTAAGTCCACTTTCACCGTTATTCAACATAATGCTGGAAGTTCTAGCCTGTGCAATAAGGCAAGGAAAGAAAATAAAATACATAAAGATTGAAAAGAAAAATAAAGCTATCCCCATATCCAGGTAACATGCTCATCCATATAATCTCAAGAAAACTAGCCCCTCCATAAATAATAAGCAAATTCATCAAGATTGCCAGATGCCAAAGAGACATATAAAAATTAATTTTAGGTGTGCCCTGGTGGTCTAGAGAATAAGGCCACTGGACATAGTCCACCTCTCAAGGACCAGAAATTTAAGACCCAGGACACTGGGGAAGCAACCAAGATGAACAACCAAATGAAATAAATAAATGCTTCTTCCTCCTCTTTCTTTCTGTCTGCCTGCCTGCTCACCTTTCCTGCCTGTATCTTCCTTTAAGAAAAACAAAAAAGAACAGAACTTTAAAAAAATCAATTCTATTTTTATATTCTAGCAATAAACTTATGAACATCATAATTTAGAAATTCAACACCATTTAAAATCACTCAAAAAGAAGAAATCCTTAGATGCAAATCTAATACATACAGGACTTGAATATTGAAAATTTAAAAATGCTAATGAAGGAGATCAAAGAAGATCTAATAGAGACACATTGTGTTTATGGATTGGAAGACCCAATTTTTTAAAGATGCTAACTCCCAACAAATTGATATATAGGTTTAATACCTATCAAATTCCAGAGAGATTTTGTAAAACTTACTGGATTATTCAAAATTGACATGGAAAGTAGAGGCTCTAAAATAGCTAAGGCAATTTTAATAAAGAATAAAGTAGGAAAAATCAGTCTAGCCATTTTCAAGACTTTCTATTTAAATAACAGTAAATCAAAACTGTATGGCATTACAGAGTAATAAACTTAGATCAATGGAACAGACCAGAGAAAAACAAATAGAACCACACAAATATGCCCAAGTTATTTGATCAAGATAGAAGAGGAATTCAATGCAAGAAAGATAGATTTTTAAGAATTGGTGCTGGAGTGATTAGATTAGCATACATAAGAAAAACAGGATTCTACTTTAGTATCATACCTTATAAAACGGAAAACTCTGATTCCAGATGTATTATTTATTAGAGTTCTAGGCAGAAATTGGTCCATTTTTACTTTATAAATATTAAGTCTGAGTTTTTCAGATCAGTATTTCAACATGATGAACCAAGGGTCATAGGTGTAACTATTTCACTAGAAGTCACTATCATATTCTTTGCTACCCTGAAGAAAAATCTGTCTACAACAACCAGCATAAATGAAGGTTCTATAGGTTTTTCCTTGGGCTGTGACTTTATGGACCTTAAGTGGAGGTCCATGCAGACTAAATTGCATGACCCATAACTAGTGATACTTATAAGAAAGGACACCAGAAACTACCCTGAGAGAGTAGGAGACTTCTCTTGACAGATCAGTTAATAATCTAATGGGATAGAACTGGAATTTGTTTTAGTCTCTCCTTCTTGAGATTTAGGCTTAGATTATAGTAATGTTTTTACTACTTTCAGGTCAGTTGGCTGCTTGACTTCCTGTTATGAAAATGCAGGCAACCCACATGGATTTGTTATTATGATCAAGGAGAGGCCTTAATAGGCATTTGGTCCTCCTGGCTAATTCTTGTCAGAAAGAACAACCTGAGGTCAATTATTCAAAAGCCAAATTCACTGTTTTGAGTAGTTATCCCAACATTTTTCTTTTTCTTTTTTAACTGATTTGTTTCAATCCCATAAAGCCAGTATGCCGGTATGCTCATTTATGGTCTGAAATTAATGTAGAAAAGGAAGCAAGTTCTTCTCACCTAGAAACAAGGGGGTGTGCTTTTCTGGGGAAGGCAAGCGGATTGTTACTCAGGAGGCTTCTGGGGACACCTACTACCTTAGGCACTTTCCACAGTCTGCTGAATGGCCCTTGATTTTATGCGTTTAGAAACCTAGTTTTGTCGGTTACAATCACCTTAACTAGGCAAATGAGATTAGATTTAAAACCAAAACACCAGGAAATTAATTTACAGAGATTTGTTTCATGCATACTTTCATCAATACTTAGAGGCTACAAAGAAAGTCTCCAAGAATCAGAAGTGAGGATGCCCACTGAGGCTTAAATACAAAACCAAAACACAATGGAATCTGCAGACCGGAATACTTAAGTGAGCATAGGCAGCCCATTTTCTCCCTGTAGTCAAGTTGTACGGGAAAGCAAATCATAAAATGAGTAACAATTAAATTCATTTACAGCATCAAAGTTAATTGTTATGATGGGAATACATGACGCCCATATCCTCTATACAGAATTTCTCTGTAGGGACAAAGACACAGGAAGCCAGAGCAATCAAGAGATTGCTTATAAAGATGGAATGAGAACAAGAGGAGTGGGATTAATTGAATGTTTAATGGTATCACACACACATAGCTTGATACAAACAGCTCACATTAGGGAGGTTCTTATCTAGGAATCTGAGCATTTTTGGTCAGTTGGTAACAGTCTCTTGCTTCCTCCCTCCTACCTACATAACAGCCATTCCAGGCAAAAAATAAGATTCAAAAGCTGTCAGCTAACATTTCTGGTCCTTGGCAGGGTACTGCCTATATTTCCTCTCTGTTTTTTCCAGGGTAGCCGAGCCCTGCATGGACAATATTCTCTTTAAGGGAATTTTGGCTATTTCTACTGCAGTTCATTATGTTCTAATTTTATAGTCTATATCTCAGAGGACCATCTTATTCCAAGCTCTTGGGATACAGCTCAGTAGCCAACAAAGACTGACAAGCAAATATTTTGCAACTTGTTTATCTTGGAAACCACCCCAAGAAGCTGTGTGTCTCAAATCAATATAGACTTTTCTTTTATTGACCCAGGTGGTCATTGATATAACTGTTCTAAAACCCTTCAAGGTCAAAATAATGCCTGTATTGCTATGGGAGTGGAAGCTTGGGACTTGTTTCCCATGGTCTATATTAGACCTGTTTCAAATAATTTTCTTAGTAATACTTTTATCCTGTCAAGTGAAAATAAACACAATAACATAATATTGGGTCTGTAGATGCAGGTTACTAAGCTAGATGTGACTTCAAAATATTTATACTTAGTCTTTTTTTTTCAAGAATTGATACATGCATATGAAAGTTTTTTATTCCCCTTTTTGAAGAATCTGTTATTTTTTATAATGTGTTTGAGTATCTTTCCTTAGTCTGGGGCGACACTGTGTGACAGAGCAGTTCATCTGCCAGAGAGAAGTACAAATGTCCTTCTTGTGGCTGGGTTCAGAAACATGTTATTTATGCTGCTGACAGTACTTCCTTTTTTCAGACAAGATGCTGCTAGTAAAGAGTGCTTACATTTACTGTGGAATTTTTAGCTGACTTCCTCTTAGTGGAATGATAATGGATCCTTGTTGTTTTCCATCCTTAATGGGCAGGAGTTTATCAGTGGTGATAAGGACACACCCTGGTTTCTTTACCTGGGTCCCTGGTTCAAATCAGGTTAAATGAAGATTTGCCTTTGCTGCCTCTATCAGTTGTCATCAGATGAAAGTACCTGGATCAGGAATTCAAATCTAGGGGTCCTCATGATCAGAAGGCAGGAACCAGTGGTATCTGACATAGGAATTAAATTAGAGAGAGCGTCAAAGCAATTATTTCCTGAACACCCTCATACCTCTGTTTTGCCTTTTAAAAATCTTGTTGAGGAATCAAGTTAGGAAAGTGGTAGTTTAAAAGAAGTGCCTAATGGGAAAATGGATTCTTGTTTTAATGGAAAGATGCTAGTAGAAAGGAAGCCAAGAAGGCAGGCAGGCAGGAGGAGAAAGGAGGAAGAAGCACTTCATTTATTTTTATGTAGTTGTATTGTTGGTGAACTTGGGTCCTTGGAATGTATGTGGACTATACTTTAGTCAGAGGTAATTGACCAAACCACTACTCCACCAGGGTGTGCTAGAAAATGGATTCTTAAACTGACTCTTGAAGGAAAGAAACTTCTGAGGTGCACACTCATCTTGTCATTATGATCTCTTTAGGCTCCAGGGGGCATAGCCATGTGGAGAGTCTGGTGCCCTGACCTGTGCCCTTACAATACAGACCACTTGCAACAAACAACTCAGTCTGTTTCAGCAACACAGACCCCCATGCTTCCCAGATTCTTATTTAAGGGTAATGATGACATCGACTGAGTTATTTCAGGTGGTCGGTATTGTAAAGGCATTTCATATAGAAGTTCATGTCTCATTATGACCTTCACTTCTTTGAGGCAAATCAATCTAAAATTCTTTACATTTTTTCCGGGAAAGTTATCTTCTAGGAAGTTAACTGAGGCATTTTACTCCCTGATATTTAGTTTTACTAGCAAATTATCAGAAAATTATACTAATATATTAGACCACTTGTCTCTCAGTGGAACTGTATTAACACAGTTCATCTTTCTTTTCAACTACCACTAATCTATCTTAAGACCTTGCAAAAATAATTTGACTGTTTTTGTTCTGGATACTTCTGTCCTGTCAACATCATTGCATAATAATAATAATCAAACTCCATAGTAATGCAAAAAATTGCATAATAATAAAACTAACATCAACTACCACCACCACCAGCTAAATAATAATAGCATAGAATATTTCAATGTTCTGAGCACTATTCTAAGTTTTTCATGTGTATTAACACGTTTCATCCTTACAGTCCTGTGAAATGGGAACTATTACTGTTTGCCTTTTATAATGGAGCAAACTGAGGCAGAGAGGTTTGCTAACTTGCCTACACATATCAAGAAATGCCATTGTTCTTTAGAAGATAATTTTTTTGTTTTTAGTCTATAGAAATGATGAAAGCTTATAATTTTACAAAAAGTTATTTTAAGATTGATCCCCGCCTCCCACCACAAATTGCACCAAATCTACCACCCAGAGATGAGCACTGATAATATTTAACTGAATTGCCTCTAAAAATTTCTTTATTTATTTCAGATATACAGGCTTATGAAGATCAGAACATGATCAAGCAAATAAAACTTTTCTGTATTTTCTGATCCATTATATGACCTAGATGTCTGCAGCCTTTTGTAAACATTTAAGTGTTCTGCAAATCTCTCTGATTATTAAAATGATTAGGGTTGAGGGGAGCCTCCCGACTATATTAGAAAGGAGGACTAGAGATCAGAGTGCTCCCAGTCCCTGAAGGGCTCTTTCTTCATAACAGGTTTGATTTTTGTCTGATATTTAACCTAGCCACCCTTGAGAATGCCATAAAAATCCTCTCGTATATGCACACCTGAAGGCCTGACCCCAGCTCTGTGGAGAATGAGCTGAGATCTGGGATGTCCAAAGTCGTGTTACAGCTGGCACCTTTCACATCCAGCATCACAGACACCTACCTCAGTGGTGAAGCTGAGCTGAACGCTATCACTGGATTCTGTATTTCAGCAGTATGGTGACATGTGATGGGCTAGTAAAGGAAGAAGTCCAAACTTCTCCAGGAATCAGATAAGTTTTATGATGAGGGCTATTCCCATGCCCCTCCCTAGGAGACATATTCACATCAGTCTACATAAATGACATTCCTGAGTTGCGCAGTGCACCACATAAGAAGCCTTAAGTGACAGCCCCACAGTTGGTCAGCCAAGGCGGGGCCTGTAGGACAAAGTTATCCTGTAGTCAGCTAAAAGAATAATCCTAATACAACTTCAGCGCAATAGCTGACAGCTGGTCGAATGCGCTCACACTTCTGGTTCCTCTGCTAAAAATCTTATCAAGGAATCAAGTCAGGAAAATGACAGTTTAAGAGAAGTACCTACATAGGAAAATGGATTGTTAGGCTGCCTCTTGAAGGAGAGAACCCTCTGAGGAATGCACTCACCTCATCACTGGAGTCTCTCATTAGGGTAATTAGTGTTGGTCAGTGTGGGGATAGCTCCAGATCACCAGAAACATCCAGCAACTTTAAATTCTGTCTTTGAATTTAAATAAGAAAAGGTGCAAAAAAAAAAAAAAAAGCAACACATAATTTTTCCAACTTCGCCCAAAATAATGTTTAATATTTAGCTTCCTTCTAGCTTTTTCTACTTGGCACTGCTTTCAGAAAGACTAAATATCTTACAAATTTGCTTAATATTCACAAGCACTTTTCCTGAAACATCAGAAAAACTTCTACATCAATGTAAATAAAGCTGAATGGCTATATAGTAATAGTTGACTACCCGATAGCCACCAAAACCGTCCTTTAAATAAGCCTTTCTTTTTCTTTAAAGGAAAGGTGCAGGCACGAAGAGAAAGGAGGAAGTGTTTTATTTTGTTTTTATTTACTTGTTCACACTGGTTGTTTCCCCACTGGACCCATGATATGTAGCTTGGGTTCCTCCAGAAGTGACTGACCTAACCACCAGGGCCTTCTGACAACTGTCTTTCTTAGAAAGGTTGTTTGGGAACCAAGGCTTAAACAATTTTCATCCAAATTCCTAGATTTCATACACGCTTCTGTAAAACATTATTCAAGTCGGCCCTATAGTCTGCGGGGACAGAATTAGCAAAAGAACATTTCATCTTCCTTTCATTTTTAATTTCAGTATTTTAATTTATGAACACAAAGCCCAGCAAACTTCACAGTGCTAAGAAAATATATATTAAAGAAAAGCCTCAATTTCCACACCAAATTTCTCCTCCCCAGAGGTGACATTGCTGTTCCCTGGACACTCTTCCAAAGATGCACCGACAAAATGTATGCGTGTGTATAATGGCAGTTGCCAAGTTTTTATCACACATATACCAGCATTCTCTACTCACCGCTCTCACCTTGATCCGTGCACTTCATGAAGAGAGAGTGTGGACCTAGTGATTAAGAGCCCTGGATTTGAGAGCTAGACTTTCTTACCATACCATACCAGTTAATTAGGCATATACAGTATTATTTTTATCCCCTGCCGTGGCCAAGGATCTGCAAAGTGGGTCCGCAGCTTTCATAGCCTGTGCCTGAGCTGCCGGAGCCCACAGGGGCCTGGGTATCTATTCTTGAGCAAGTGATCTAATCTCTCTGCCCCGGTTTCCTCACCTGCAAAATGGTACTAACAATAGTACCCACATTATTGGGTCCTCACATAGTGCTATGAATTGAACTATATTCACCACCCCCACACAAAAAAGTTATATTGAAGTCTCAGTACCAAAGAAATTATTTGAAATTAGCATATTTACAGACAGTCAAGTTACAATGAGGTTATTAAGAAGCCCTCATTCAATATGACTATTATTTTTGCC
This sequence comes from Solenodon paradoxus, assembly GCA_004363575.1. Taxonomy (NCBI): domain Eukaryota; kingdom Metazoa; phylum Chordata; class Mammalia; order Eulipotyphla; family Solenodontidae; genus Solenodon; species Solenodon paradoxus. Next base: position 340,480 of record RJWH01000441.1, read on the forward strand.
AGAAGGGGAAATTTGGACAGAGAAATGCATGTAGAATGAACACCAGTAAAGATGGGAGCTAAGCTGCCACAAACCAAGGAAAGTCTGGGGCTAACAGAAACCGGAATGGGCAGGGAAAGATTTTCCCCTACAGGTTTCAGAAGTATGGCCCTACTGACACCTTGATTTCTGATTTCTGGCCTACGGAACTATGAGCCCATGCATTTCTGTTGTTTTAAATCACTTTGTTATGGCAAATAAATACACACGGATTAAATGAGGTAATATATTCCCAGATTTTAGACTACCAGATAATCATTAAAAACTAAATATTAGTTATCATTATTAAATAGATCTATCTCATTCTTTTTAATAACCTGCAGAATTTTTATGTGGTTTTGGCAAAATTTATCATTTAAGGATTTCTTATCAAAGCAATAGACTGCTGAAAAAATTAGTTTTAAAAGGGCTATAATGAAAAATGGCAATGTTTTTTTCCACCTCCAGTCTCACTTCCCAAAGGCAAGCATTTTAAATTACTTGGACATTCCTTCTGGTATTCATCTCCACACTTCGAAGTTATGTGTTTATATGGCTATTTTTTTTTTATTTATCCGTTACATTCTATTTTACCTTCCTGTTAAAATGAGAATTATAATTCTGACAGCCTCTTCCCCTACACACACACACACACACACACACACACACACACACACCCCACACACACACACACTTTCCTCTTATCTTTAGAGTTACATAATCATTTTTAGTTACGTAACAGATTGTTAAAAGAGATTTTTTATTTAGGTCTCTGAGATTCAACTGAGACTTCAAAGCTGAGAACAACAGGTAGAAAGAGCCCCCGCATTCTAGATAGAGAATCTAGACATGTCCACTCATGGCTTCCAAATCAGGTGGCTCCAAAGTGATTCTTCCAGCATGAGCCACAGACTACATCCAGTCTCAATAAGTAACTAGGGACTTGAAGCAGCCTGTACGAGGCAATGCTTTACAGAGAGTTAGCAGTGTTGTGTTTCCCACCCCATCCCCAGTGCAAGATGGGGCATTTCTTCCCACTCACCCTAAATTGAGTAAAGGGAATTTCAAGAGGCTCCTCAGAGAAACTGATACGTGTTACATGAAGTTTGGGAGGACAGTCACATACTTGAATGACACCTGAAAAACAGTCTAACGGCCAGAAGCTGGTTGGAACAGCCTGCCTGGTAGCAGAACAAAGAGCTAAGGTTGACCAGTATTGCCAAGGATGGCTAGAGTAAGGGTGTGGTTTTCCCTGAGCCCAATTAGATTCTGTAGAAGAAAGCTGCCTATAGGTTGTTTCAAAACTTCCCTAGCCTGAAGTACCCTCTGGAAGGATGGAAAGTGATACCAGCAAAGAGTGGACAGTCAAGATGCCTGGTGCTGAGGATAACTGTCAGTAAACAGGTAAAGAAGGCATCTTCTAGGTCAAGGAAAGTACAGTTAACACATCCCCAGGGATGATGTTCTCCCATGAATCAACCTTGTACCTAAGACATATGGCAGCACCCATAGTAGATGACAACTCTGTAGCCAAGAGAATTCTTCCTCTTATTTCTACCCTTTCCATGTCTAGCCCAGGAAAGACAGGGACAGCATAGAGATCAAGGTGGAATGAAGTAATGTTGTTCCTCTGCCTGGGCTTGCCAGATTTAGCAAGTTAAGAGTATAAGATGTCCAGTTAAATTTGAATTTTAGATAAATAATAAGGGTTTGTTTGTTTTTTAAGTACATCATATGCAATATTTGGGACACAATTCTCCTAAAAGTATTTGCTACTCTCTGGAATTCACATTTAGCTGGTGTCCTGTGTTTGACTTGGCAAACCCTCTCCACACTTGTTGCCCACTGAAAATGTCAAGTTTGTGTCAGGCCCAAGCTGTGGGAGACAAGAAATAAATTGGGTAAGAGTCTGATATTTGTTATTTGATTACACTGGACTTTAGATAGACTGAAAAAAATAGAGACTAACCTATATGGACTTAGAAAAGTTATTGAAATTGTCTAATAATTCATCCATGAAACTGAAAAAAGATGATGGAGAAGTATGCAGTTGACATCTTCCAACTTCATCTTATTCAATAAGTTCAAGTCTATTAAGTTAATCACTTTGGTTATTATTTCTATATGCATATTACCTGTTGCAAGACCAAGTTGGGAACTAAGATAGCATTTCTTTCTTTTCATTTTTTTTTTCTAAAGGAAAGGTGCTGGCAGGAATGAAGGCAAATAGGCAGACAGGCAGGAAGAGAGAGAAGAACCTTATTTTTATTTAGTTGTTCAACTTGATTGTTTCCCCTAACCCCGGGTCTCAAATCTGAGTCCTTAGAATGCATGTGGACTATATCTGGTAGCCTTATCTGCCAGGCCACCAGGGCATGCCAAGATTGCATTTCTTATACAACATTCTATATTATTTTTAGGTTAATAATCACCACTTTAAAACATTTTTTCTATTTAAAAGCCATTTGTGTTACTTTCTGTGGCTGTTTATGACCTCTGGGGTTGCTGAGCTTCTTATTAATTTAGAAAAGTTTCTTTACGTGTTAAGAAAATTAACCAAAAAGAACATTCTTCTATGAGTGAACTAGAAATGGTGAATAAGAGGACAAATTAACTTTTCTGACATGTTTAGAAGTTCAGATTTTATTTTTACTGTGCCTTGTTGCTACTAGTCCTGCTCTTTCGAAACAAATTTTCTGAAATCAATAGTTCCTTTAAGTATTTCTTTTATACTTCCATGCTCAATTATTGGTTAAAAATTTCCCAGAGAGGATGTGTATCATTAAGGCACAGCCTATGAGCATTTTTGGTGTTAGACATGATCATTCATCCTTGGAGTTTACTTCCATGAAATTATCTCACATCAGGAAAACAGATATAAATGTCACCTCCCAGAAATTGTGAGAAATTTCTTCTCAAGATACTTTTATGAGATGGTTGGAACAGGGACCACAAAGATTAAAATCTCAAATTTGTTCCATTCTCTGTTCATAATTTTATGGCTTTCATCTGACAACAAAGTTATTATTATGTTAGCTTCTCATTAGAAAATCAGGACTTTTCTACCCTATTTGCTCCTGAGATTTAGTCTCTGAGGTATCTCCAAAGTAATGAGAATTGTATGATCAGGTAAATAATTACATTTTAGACGATTGCTAATGCATGTAAATTTCCATTGTAAATGGCTGCAAACCATTCAGCTAGTTTTTGCATATTGATTTTTTCCAGAGAATCCATTGTTCTTGAGGGAAACAAAGCATTCCAAAAACAAATGTTAAAATACGAATTAAAAAATTATTTTAGAGAACAGAAAAACTGCATTTCAGATTAGTTGTCAGTAGAGTGCTACATTTGTCAATAACTACTTGGAAGAGCCCAGGATGTGCTCCATTTTCTTATTTTTATTTATAAATTCAATTTTTAAACTGCAATGAGGCATGCTGATTCTCCTGTTTTACTAATTTATTTATTTCCCTAGAATGAATGACATGTAGGAAGGGCTGGATTCCAGAATCCCTTTGCCCTGGAATAAAAAAATCTTTGCAAGTCTTGTAGATGCCAGCTCTGTTTAGTCTCAGTGATATCATCCTCAGCATACATATTATCTTGCATTCCTATCTGCTCTTGTGTCTTTATTCAAGGAAAGCTAGCTTCTTGGGAAGCTTTATCTTAAAAATCGATAAATACTTCCTTGCTTTGTCTTGTTGTAGAACACAAATTCATCTATTGGGCTTTGTGCTTATTCAACTGTGTTACAGACAAAAATCTGATAGTGCACAGATCAATTAGTGAGTCAATAAATTAAATATAACCTGGATTCCCAAAGCATTGCAGAGTAAGAACGTGCATGTTTGCTGAGGGATGGTCGTGTCCGTGGCACAAAGACAGCGGTTTCATTTATGCTGTTTTACCAAACTCTGGAGACAGCTTCCTCAAGGTACAAGAGGAACCTGAAGATAAACAAGTCATAGGGATTTACCGCAGCAGTCTAAAGAGTAAATGTCAGAGTCTCCCTACTATTCCCATCTCATACTCAGATTAGAGAGAGAATGATCTTTAAGCTAAGACCTGAGTAGGAATCAACTAGAAATATGTGCTGTGGTTGGGGGTACACAGTGTGTTTAGGAAGAGGATCCCAGGCAGGAGAACTATGCACAGGGAGAATTTAGGGTGCAGGATGACTGTAGAAGGCGTACAACAAATCATGGTTGACATGGAGTCTGTATCGAAAAATAAAAAGAATATGACCTCAATGCACTTGGTCATAGGAAATAAGTCTCACCTGATTATTCTAGGTCAGGATGATCAGAACGATGAAGTGTCAGGAGGTTTCCTATTAATTCCTTATTTTCAGTTATTCATTAGTTTCACACTTATCACATGTCACATGGTGGTAAGAATTCTGTTACAAAACTCATCGAGTGCTCCAAATACACCAGAGATGTTACATCATGTATGGAAGTTCATGATCTTCCTATCTTCAGAAGATTTTTGTTTCAATCGAATTCACATCTTATAATAGGCAAAATTATTATGAGTAAACTATCAAATTTTGTTTTCAAATGCAGTATTCCAAAATGTGGCATTTCAGAAGTTCTTAGTACTTACTAAAAACGCGTATCTGGTGTGCCCCGGTAGCCTCCTAGTGGCTTAGTTCACCAGGGCTAGTCATACATCCCAAAGTCCCCAGCGGAAGATCAAGGTCCAGGAGAAACCAAGATGAACAACTAAATAAATTTCCCTCCTCTCTCTTCCTGCCTGCCTGCCTTCATTCCTGCCTTTAGGTTTCCTTTATTTAAAAAAAAACAAAATGCATATCCACTCTCACCCTGCCATCCATGAGCTTCAGAGGCAGAGGCTCTAAAGTCAACCTTACACATAAACTACCTCTATGGCATTGCTGCTGGAGGTGTAATGGATATTTAATGCTCTAAAGAGATGTTTAATTTGCATGTCATATTTACAAAGCTGTCAATGTCTTATCATTAAATTAATCTTTGCACGCTTACATCCGACTATGATGAGTCTATCATTGTGCTGGTGGGGGCCCTTTGTGCTGAACACCGTATCAACTTAATTAAAGCTCATGACGATAAAAATACTAGGCAAATGAGTACGACTGAGAGAGAGGAAACCCTGTAGAATGTTGGCTACAGTTGTGTGATAGTAAATAACTAAGAATCTTAAGGCTAGTGGAGTGCTTCAAATGAAACAAAAGAACAAATAAACCTGGCTCTTGTTAAAAAATGCTTATCACTCTGCCCGCCATGGACCTACTTGGTCAGAATTTTTATGGTGTTATCTACAGTAAAAAGTGTACTGAAAATTTCACTAACACACACCTGGGTGATTCTATTGCACACCAAAGTTTGTAAACTTTCACTCTATTGAAGTGATTCGAAAATGCTTAATGGTAGCCTGGAAGCTACACGAGCTTGAAGTTTTGTTTTTATTTTTAGTTATTAACTATGCTTTTTGTAAATATCACTAGTTTTCACACTAACATTCATTTCCTATTCCAGGATCCTCTCTCCAAATATCAATCATATTTAGTCATTGTGTCTCTTTAGTCTCTTGTCTGTTTTGAGTTCCCTATTTTCATGAATATGATTGCTTTGAGTGGTCCTGGTCAGGTATTTTGTCAATTGTCCCTCATTTGGATTTGTCTAGTGTTTTCCCTAAAGAGAGACTTGTGCTATGGGTTTTGGGGAAAAACACTACAGAGGTGAAGGACCCTTCTTACCACATTGCATTAAAGGTGCCTGCTCTCAACATGACTTACCACTATTGACTTACCACTTGAATCAGCTAGATGAGGTAGTGTTTGTCAAATTCTCCACTGTAAGTTATTCCCAAACGCCAGCACTGCTCTCTGAGGCCAGTCATGAAGGGGAAGGTGGGAATTAAGCTTCACTTCCTGGAATGGAGAGTATACATATAAATTATTTGGAATTCTTGGAATTCTTATTAAGGGAGAAGTTTCTCTTATTAGTAAGTAATCATTTATATATACCAATATAGGTTCATGGATCTGTTATACTCTGCCTTATAATTCAATAGTGCTATTTTATTGGTCAGATTTTCCAGCTGTGGCCATTAGATAATTTTTCAAATTGGCTCATGTCCCATCATTCTGTTTTTTTTTAATACTTCACTACCTTTGGCACTATAAGATGCTCAAAGCTTATCATGTGTATTTCCTATCTCAGGTGCTCCATCCTAGAATCAGTCATTTCTCTCAATAGGTTTTTTTTGTTTTTAAGGAAAGGTACAGGTAGGAATGAAGATGAGTGGGTAGGCAGGAAGAGAAAGGATGAAGAAGCATTCTATTTTACTTTTATTTAGTTGTTCACACTGGTTGTTTCCCCCTGGACCTGGGACTTGAACCCAGGGGTACATGGCCTGTGCTCCTTTGGAGGCTATTAACTCAACTGCTGCTCTACTAGGGCAGGCCATCTCCCAATATTAAAAAAAAAACAAAAAAAATCCACAAAATATTGCCTCCTGCTCTCAGACACTTGGATCAAGTTGGTCTAGTAAGGGAGTCCAAGAATATACTTCATTTTTAAAATGAAGTTAAATAGAACATGCTTATAGTAAAACATTCAAACAATGCAAACATATTAACAGTGAGAGCCTGTCTTCCTGCCAAAGGAACTTATTGCCTATTTCTTATAATTCCTTTTAGAAATACTCTACACATATTTCAGAATATGCATCTATGTATGTATGTTTGTATCACCTACATTTTAACAGAAATGGCATTATACTACAATACTCTTATGAACTTGGATATTGCTATATGATCAGAGATTGACATCATCCTTATCTATAGTGGAAAAGTTTTTCAGTGGATAGTCATGACATAATTTATTTAGTCCACTTTAAATTTAAAAATATGCAGGTTGTCTCTGTGTTTTGCCATCATAAGCAATGCTACTATGAACCTCCTGTACATAGATTTTCATGGATATGTTAAGACTTACTGAACCTACAGCAGTGAAATTACTAAGTCAAAGAGCATGTGCCTGTGATGTTTGGATAGATATTGACACTGACCTGGAAAAATGTTACAGCACCATATAGTCATGAGTTGCCTAATAAAGTTTCAGTCAACAAGGGACCACATATACAGCAGCAGCAGTCCCAACAGACTAGTTACTATATAATGCAGACATGTAGTAGGCGATACCATCTAGGTTGTGTAGCAACACTCTGACATTTACACAATGATAAAATCACCTCAGGGTGAATTTCTCAGTATATCCACTGTCAAGCAATGCATCACTTTACTCCCAACAATATTGATGTCTTTTCTCCACATTCTTTAAAATGATATGTGCTGTCAAACTTTTTCTGCCAACTGAATAAGTGAAAACATAGTATCCAGATGCTCAAGGATTCATAATTTTAATTATGAGCAGTGTCAACTGTATTTTCATGTTTGTAATTATTTCAAATTTCTTATTGTATTTGTACTGCCAGTTCACACTTTTGCCCCCTTTCCCTCCTATTTGGTTTAAGTTTACTTGCTGATTTGTAAGAGATTTTTATATTTTATAAAAACAAGTACATCCTAGCTTTCTGATTTTGTTTGTATATGTTTTTTCAGAATACGTATTTTTAAAGTGCTCTAGATGATTCTGCTGCCAGGTTGAGAAACTATTGCTAGGGGGATTGTATATTAACCAGGATTAATATGTCTCATGTGTGGACAATCACAAATCATAGGTAAACGTATGCTGCCGACCGGGTATGGCCTGAGGTCACAAAAATCCCTGTCAGAAATCATCTCAGCTACTGTGTCTAGATTCCCAGCCTTAAATCTATCATTTGAGGAGTAAGACAGTGTTACCAGGGAGGTCAGCCACACACTAATCCATTATTGTGCAATGGTAAGATTGTTCCTCCCTTCATGTCCCTGGGATTGGATACAATTGAGATTAAGACAATGAAGGAGGCTGATTGAACATAACACTATGGGGACAGGGCCTTGGCACTGCTAATTCAGAACCAGGAAAGTTCTGATTATCTTGCATGAAACAGAGTAAGCAGGCAGGCAGGCAGGCACAGAGAGGAGGAATAAGCTTTTATTTACTTAGTTGTTCATTTTGGTTGTTCCTCCAGCCCTGGGTCAAGAAGCTGGGTCCTTGAGCTTTACATGAACTACGCTTCCAAAGACTTAACACCTCAATCACCAGGGCGGCCCTAACGTTGGTATTTTGGTGTTTTGAAGGAAAGGCGCAGGTATGGGGAAGCTACACATAAGTTTATTCTAACATGTTAAAATACAAAGTTACTACAATAATCTTTTTTTAAAAGGAAAGGTGCAGGCAGGAATGAATGAGAGCAGAGGCAGGCAGGAAGGAAGAGAGATGAAAAGAAGCACTTTATTCCATTCCATTGTTCATTCTAGTTGCTGCCCCTGGCCCTGGGGCATGAATCCGGGTCCTTGGGATATATATGGACTGTGTCAAACCTCCACTCCACCAGAGCACACCTAACATTGTTTTACCAAGCCCTCCAAGTAATTTTGAAGCTAAACGTTAGGAAGAACCACTCTGGATAGAAGCCATGGCATCCTGGTCAGCAGAACAGAGCCATAAGCAAGAAGGTACCATGACCAGTAGGGGCATTCAGGACAGTATCTCGGAAGAGAGGCTCACAGTGTAAAAACTGCTCTGTGGACCCTAAAGCTTCACAATGTTTTCTGGGAGTAAATGCTTCCCCCAAGAAATCTGGCACCAGAGTGCTATGCATATTTCTCAGACAGGTATCAAAACAAGGATCTCTGGGTAGCAGGTTCCAGAGGAACCCCCCCTCCCCCAAGAACACTGATTGTCTACTCACAAGGGATGGAATATTTAAGGAGAGTCAGTTACTGTAGGCATGGGGAGGCTAATTATTCTTGTTTCATCACAAGCAGAGAGGTCTCTGCATGAACTCCTCCAGGTCACTTCACTCTGGATTTCTAACTAGGCTTTATCGCTCAAACTAAAAATAGTTCACCTTGGCAAAGTTAAAGAACAAGAATGAACATATATCTTGATAGATTTTTCATGGCTCCAAAATAATTCTGGGTCTGGATCATTATTTCAGCTGTCTCTGTCAGCACGTAAGCTAAATGAGTACCATCTTGTGATTCATTGCTAAGTCACATTTTTTGCAAATATTTTCCTATAAAATATTTAAGGCTACATCTGATTTCAGGTCTTTGGAAGAAATTGAGTTTCTTTTAAACATCGAATGCATCCTCTAGGGTTTGGGCCACAAAGTGCTGCCCATGAGAACACTACTGACAGGAAGCTCTGCGCTTGGAGTGGTGGCAGCTCATCGCTCCCACTCCAGAGTTTTGTCTCGAATGAAAAAGATGTAGCAGACCCCAACGTTTCCTAATTATTTTTCAATTACAGTCTCTCGTTTTGCTTCCTTAGCTAGAAGTCAAATTCAAAAATTCCTAACAATGAAAAGGTTAAAACATGTTTATTCTAGCAAGTCATTTTAGTCCCAGCCTGATGACAGGAAGAATAATGGATTGCCTGGATTGTCCAAATGCAAACACTCTGTCCCATTAGGGATTTTCTGGATGAAACCTTGAGGCCTTCCAACAAGGGTAACAGAGGCAAGCGTGACAGTGTGGTCGCTGTGGAGAGAACTGCCTTAACAGTTCTTCTGCAAGACCAAAAGGACTTGCCTAAATTTCCTGATCCAGATGGAGGGAGGCCCATTCCTGTGACTGGGATGCTGGCATTTGCACAGGCAGAAGCAGGACTTCCTCAATCTCAAATTTCTCTTATGACATTGCATTTCAGGATGCAAACTGAACTCTTGAGAAGCTGTGCTTATTTGGCGAGGGACAAGGTGGTGGTGTTCAGCAATTTACACACACACATACACACACACGTGCTTTAAACCTTTCTGCAAAGGGAGCACTGTATTTGTTTGCATTTCTGTATTATTTTTAATAGTCTCCCTAGTCTCTCTACTGTGCATTTTCCTAATTTAACTTCTGGAGGTCAATGAAAGTCAACTTCTGGATATTCTGCAATAGTTCAGACTTAACCTGAAGGCTACAACTCCTCTGAAATTATATGTCAAATGATGTGTGTGTACACATAATACTCTTCCCCACAGAGTCAAGAGGATATAGCTTTTGACAGAGGGTTAAAGAAATCTAGGTGTTTAAGAACCTCAGCAAGTTGTTCAAATGCAAATGCCACGGCAGTGATTAATTTCTGCTGCCTGCAAGTGGAAATTCCTGGAGGAACATGATCAAGACTTTTCTCCAGTGCCCTCCACCACAGCTCAACATAACACATGTACATATATACAAAATCAGATTCATAAGTGATATTATTGGTTTCTGAGAAAGAGTCTTTAAAACACAAAAGTATTCTTATACCTCAACCATAATCCTAAATTCAGTTGTTATTATTTCTCCTTTAAAGCTTTAAGTTTTTACTTTTAATTAAAAGAAAAAAAATAATGCAGATAAATGTAAGTGTTCTTGGTTTCCAGTCAAATTCCTCTTTCCAAAAGTAACCATGATGAATTTAGCATGTATCCCTTCAGTTCACTGTTTAAAACTTGTAAATATATGTAATCCTGAACATTATGTAGTATTGTTTTTATATTTTTAAATGGTATCATCCTGAATGCTTCATTCTGCAACTTTTCTTCACTCAAAATTGTACTTTTGAAATCTATCCCTATTGGAATACGAAAATCTAGTTTATGTCTTTGCATTTGTCATTTTGTATTTTAACGTTTAAATGCACATTTATTCATCACCAATGGATACTCGGATTGTTTTTAATTTCTTAATCTTATAAACAATACAGTAGTGAATCTTCTTGAACGAGACACCTTATGAGAGTATCTTTCTACGGTGGAGCCTTGGAAGTGGAACTGGGGGTCACAGGGTATGTGCCTCTTCAGATATAATAAAGACTGCCAAATGGGTTCAAAGTGGAGAATATCAATTTTTACTTCTCCAGAAATATTTGCATTTGCATGATGAGAATGAGCCTGCTCTTAAACCTCCTGCCTCTTCCCACTTTTCAGTGCTCAGACAGTGCTTCTTGAGCATGGAGATGAAAGTCCTCCAAATAAGGCTATACGGGAGACTTTTTCCTGGATCGTTTTCTATCCATGAGGCACTGGTAACTTCTGTGGCACAACACAGTGGTGTGCTCCAGTTTGTGTGTTAAGACTCTTAACTTTTATTTCTTCTGACTTGATAAAACTAATGAGAAGTGCTCATACCTGTGTCCCAGACTGACCCCATTCGGGGGTATGATGCTGACTAGAAAGGGAAGAAGTGTCATATTTGTTTGATCTCAGGTTACCTAAGGTCAATACTGCTGCTTACTTAGGCCTGTCTGTTCATTATGCCAGCATTTAGAGCACACCCGAAGGGTACAAGTATTGTTACAAGACAATACTCTACAACAGCTGTCATCTGCAGAGGACCTGGGCTAGCAGCTTCAGTCCTTTTGTTTTAAAGGGAGGGAGGGAGGACAGGCAGGCAGGATGGGAGTGGAGGAAGAAGGCTTTTTATATATTTGTTCATTTTGGGGGGTTTTCCCTACCAGCCCCAGATCATGAACACTGGTCCCTGGGCTTTACATGGTCTACACCCCAGTTGCTAACTCATCTGCCTGAGTCACCAGGGCACACTTAATTCAGTATAATTCTGATATAAGGTTTCTGTTACCCTGTTACCAAAACAATGCACAGATATATTTCAGTTTGAATAGTCTTTAAACGTACACATCAAAATGAAAACAAAAGAAACTTATCTCGGCCTTCCAACATGCCTAAGACATAGGTACTATTATTATCTCCATTTTACAGAACAGGAAACTAAGACTTTGAGTCTAGGATGCTCTCACTTGTCCCGGCAAAGCTATGATTCCAACCCATAATTTTTTGTCCCCAGCTATGATTCCAGCCATGAATGATATAGTGATCCAGGTCACTTCCTGATTCAGGAACTTCTGCAATGGCAGTGGTAGCTTTTCAATTTTTGACAGAAATAATAGGATTCCAAGAGCTGGGTGTTGTTTCTGCAAGCTCTGCTTCAAGTGTCTACTCTAGATTTTTCAACAATTTGCTAGCCAACTAAAACGAGTTCTGCTCCAACCAAATGAACCCCAAATGAGGAGGCAATAGAAACAGAAGGGGCTTCAACTTGGATGGAAAGATTTATACAGAAGTAGAACTGGGTAGGACGAGGTAGGTCTCTAAGACATAAGATAAAGGACATTATCAGTTAAAGCTGAAGCCTTACATAGGGATGATATGGAGGTGACATTCATGGACATAAAATAGTGGATTTTAAGAAGCTGACTTTAATCTAGAACTTTGGGGATGACCTAAATTTGGGGAGGTGGAAGCATCAGTTACAGTGCAACTACCTGTAAGATAGGGAGTCAATATCAAGGTTTATTTCACTTAGACATCCAAATGGACCAGCACCATTTATTTGAAAAGACTGTCCTTTCCCCACTATTCTATAGTATATATGTGAATCTGATTAGGCACTCTTGTGTTCTAAAATTTGAACACTGCCATTTACCTAGATTCTATAACTTTTCCCTCTTAATAGTTTTTATTCTTCACTCCAAGTAGATATTAGTGATCATTTATCTAGTTTGTAATGAATACTGAGATTTGTCAAGAATGGTACACTGAATTGTTCTACTGGGAAGTGTTTCCTAGAATTCCTTTCTCTGTATGATTCTAGGTAAAGCTGTATGAGATTTAAGACACAAAAATGAAGCAGGCACCATTAGAGTTTAAAGGTTATCATTGGTGAGAAATGGCAAGAGATATACATAGATGTGCCAGCCGATTCCAATTTGCCCTGTGTCCTTCCCACTCTATGCCTAGCTCTCCTTCCTTTCTGCCTGCTTGGCCTACAGCAGCAAACCCAGACCTGCCAGCAGATGCCGTACTGTGAATGCAGAGGCGTTTCTTGTAAAGAACCAACTTCTACCCTAGTACCGGGCCTATCCTATGTCAGCCACTGGACATCCTGGGCTCTAGATTTCCCTAAAAGACAGGGCAGTTAGCGATTTTCTCTGATTCTTCAACTCCCTTTTCCAGACCTTTACTTCCCAAGCTCTTCCCCAAATTGTGTAAGGCCTAGCTGCGAAATTAATTCCTTATTTCATAAGTCATAGTGATTCTGTTCCTGTGATTCAACCCGGACAGACACGCACACGTGGAAACACCACAGTGTTAGCCCCAGAAGTGCACTGTGGCCGACTCTGAAAGAGCGAAAACTGACTGAAAAATGCACAGTGAGCTTCTGGGCTGACAATGCTAGCAACATGATCACACTGCTGATTTTAAATTTCAGGTCTTGAAGCTGGCTGATTTATCTCTCTGCTCTTGCTTCCTCCACCCCTTCCCCAGCTTCCTTGACTTGCTCCCTGCCTATATAGTATGTCTGTCTTTCCCTCCATGTTGGAAGCTCATTTAGTGGCTTATCTGCTCCATCTTCGCATTTCTCTGTACCTGCGCAAAGCCCCTGTCACAAGAATTCCAGGAGCAAGTGATTAGAAGGAGTAAGTAGCTCTGGCTGGGGAATCTCACAGTTTCCAGTGGGGTGCTGGCACCTGACGTAGGCCTAAATGTCTGAATCACACCTCAGTGGGCAAGAAAAAAGGGAACAAGTAAGAATAAGTAACATTTATCTGTGTGATATGTGCCAGCACTCGGCTAAGGACTTCAGACATTCACTTATACCAATTCTACAAAGCAAATGCTACCATATCCTCATTTTATAGATGGGGAAACTGGGGAACAAAGTCACTAGAAAACTAAACCATCACCACATTCCCTGACTAATTATGCAGACTCACACTAGGGCTGATTTGTCTTATAAGGCATTTAAGAAGGGCCCTTCCTTATAGTGGTAACTTCAAATCTTTGGTGTGGTTTCTGAATATATAAGGGAGTCCTGGAAAATGCGAGGCATTTGTGTTTGTGAATCTATGTGTGCTTATATTGGTGTGTTGTGATGGTTAGTTTCTTTGCATTGTTTTGTTTTCTCCTGAGAGAAAAGAAAAGAAAATAAAAAAGATGAAGAGGTTACATAATCTGCAGAAGGCAGGAGAAATAACTGAGGGATGTTTTTAAGAACAAGTCCAAGGCCTTAAGCAGGATGGCTATTTACTTATGTGATTGTTCTGTGATACAAATTCTTTCATCTTCCTGAATTTTTAGTAAAAATAAAATCTGACATACAAACGTGTCAGTGTGGATTTTTAGAAAAGAAAAGACTGGGTCTCACATTTGGGAAACAAAGCAAAATAAGCCCTAAACTAAACAAATTTATAGAAGCAGAGGGCAGAATAAGAAGTAACTTAGGACTTAGGTCCCCAGAACTTGCAGAAGTCTTAGAGCAGTGCACTGCACTTTCAAAAATCTGAAATTGACATTTCAGACAATCTTCTCTGAATGTCAAACAGCAAGGAAGTTCCAGTTGACAAGTCCATTGTGTGAGGAACCGGGGAGTTACTAAGGCTGGAAGCAGAAGATAAGAGCTGAATGAGGAAGGTAGTAGTGAGGCATTGCTGGAATGTGAGGACAGGGGATAGAAATGGGAAAGATACAGCAACTATTCTCATGGTATTCAACATCTGTTTGGGATAAAAGCAGAAGAGAGTAATAGTAATCTAGCAATAATCTAAAAATAATCTATTATCGTTATCAAATAAAAGGACTCATGCAGGCAGCAGAGCGGTTTCAATGTCTATGCACCATTTAGTTACTTTGAATAACATTAGTGAAACATATGAAAACAGGCAACAAGAAGTTTTAAAACAATAGCCTTAATGCATGTCTATAGTATGAACAAAGTCTCATAGCAAGAAAAAAATTATATAACTATGTATGGTGACAGATGTTACCTAGATATATCCTGATCAATTTGAAATGCATATATCAACACAGTATGTCATACACTTGAAAATGTTACATTCATTTACACCACAATAAAGCATTTTTTAAAGATGAGGAGAAAGAAATCAAAGTACACCACTTAAAAAACACATCAAATTACAAGAGAGAGAAGAATTTAAGAAAAGGTCTAAAAAGAATCTAAAAAAACAATATAACAGACTAGCAGTAGTAAGTAACCTATCAATAGTTACTTTAATGTAAGTGAACCGACTTCTCTGACTAAAGAATACTAAAAGGCTTAATGGAAAAAATAATAAGACCCAACTAACTATATGTTGTCTATAAGAGATTAGATTGAGCTTTAAGTACACACACAGACTGAAAAAGGTTGAAAAAAGATATTCCATGCAGATGGAAACTAAATCAGATTTTGATAGTTATATTTAGAGCAGACAAAATAGGTTTTAAGGCAAAAACTTCAATAAGACAAAGAAGGTTGCTATATAATGATAAAGGGATCAATTCATCAACATAAAACTATATTTATGCATCCAACTCTAGAGCACCTAAACATATAAGCAAATATTAACAGATTTGAAGGGAGAAACAGAGAGCAATATAATAGTACTGGTGGAATCCAACATCCCACTTTCATCTGAAAAACTGTCAACACAAACAAATGAAACTATGTACATGAAAAGATGCTCGGCATCATCAACTCCAGGAAAGTGCAAATGAAAACCACAATGCGATATTACCTCATGTATGTTATGCTTATTTTTTTTAAGTCAGAGATAAGCATTGTAAGTGATATGGAAAAAAAGGAATCTAGTATACTGTTGGTTGTAACATATGTTGATACAAATATTATGGAAAACATTATCAAGGACCTCAAAAAGTTAAAAAATAGAACTACACAATCTAGCAATTCTACTTTTAGATGTTTATCCACAGAAAATGAAGATACTAACTTGTAAATATTTATATACCTTCATGTTCACTGCAGCACTATTCACAGCCAAGATACAGAAATGACCTAAGTATCCACTGATGGGTGAATGGAGAAAGAAAATGTAAACAATATATATGTAAAGGTTAGAGATAGAGGATGAATGGGTGAGTGATCTAGGTAAATGGGGTCAAAAGGGGGTACAAATGCCCAGTTATAACATAAATAAGTCATGGGAATCTATAGCTAATAATACTGTGACTATAGTTAATAATACTGTATGGCACATTTGAAAGCTGCTAAGTAGCTCTTAAAAGTTCTCAACACACAAAACAACTTTTTATAACTATGAGAGGTGATGAATGCTAACTACACAGCAGTAGTAATTTTGCTATATACAAAACCAAATCATTGTGTATACCTGAAACAAATCTGTCAGTTATACTTCGATAATAAGAGGGGAAAAAAAAAAACCCAAAACCAAATGTAAAACAAAGCACTAGCCTAAAATGTGTGCATATAGCATGGAGAAATGCACTGCCATCTGCTATCTTCCTTCATATCCCACCCCGAATCCCACCCTACGAACTGCCCCTCTCTCTTCCTGAATCCTGATCAAAATTAGTAAGGAACCAGGAAATTCAGGAGCAGAGACTTCATTATTCTGAAATATTTTTACCTTTGGAATTGTTATAGACCTAGATCCTAAGTAATCTCTCAATGCTAATGGCCTCTTATGAATGCCCAAGTTAACAAATGTTTATTGAGCACAGTCTGTACCGAGCACCCTGAGATTACAGAGAAAGCTAAGACCAAGACCCACCTTCGACAGGCACAGTGACAAGACGATGCCAGATTCAACTTTTAAATACATAAAAACCTGGTCAGAGTCTTGGAGAAACAGTCAACATATAAGCCTCATATCTTCTCCTCCACTTAGCCCTCTTTCCTTTGGTGCTTTTCCTTTCTAAAGGATGTAGAGTCACAAAAACCTGAATATGAGTCCCAGTTCTACCTCTTACAAGTCTCCTCTTTAAACTTCTGAAGTCTTGGTTTGCTCATCTGTAAAATGGGGCTTTATCTCCTGAGAGGTGCTGTGAAGAGTAAGTGGGTAGGCTTCATGTTAGGCCTGGCCCTCAGTTAAAATACTGGCATGATGGTAGCAATTATGATGATGATGATAATTGGCTGAGAATCTATTGTGTGTCAGGCTGCAGGTTTGCACATGGATCACAGACATATCAGTTCTAACACTGACACAGCAATTCCACAAGGCTGATAAGTTGTAGTGCTAAATAAAGCCCTCCACCGAAAGATATGTCCCAATCAAATTCTCAGGGACCTGTGAAATTGACCTTAATTGGAACACAGATCTTTGCAGATGCATTTAAGTTAATGATCTTAGATCACAGTGGATTTAAGAGTAAACCCTAAATTTAATGACTAGTGTCCTTAGGAGAGAGAGTAGATGAGACACAGAGGACAGACACAGGGAAGTAAACCTTGTGAAAATGGAGGCAGAGATTGGAGGTATTTTTCAACAACCCAGAAGGTCAGCATGGGAGGATTCTCCCTAGAGTCTTTACCAGGAACATGGATTTGCTGACACCTCATTTCTGTACTTCTGGAATGTAGAATTATGGAGATTACATTTCTACTGTTTTAAGCCCCCAAGCTTGTGTTCATATGTTATAGCAGCCCTAGGAAGCTAATACATGTTTTTATCCCTACTTTATAGATGTAAAAATAAAAGTGAACTAACTTGCTTTGGGTTTGCTTTTATGCAAAGAAATGCTGTAGACTAGATAAACATGAAGCTACTGAGTGCCCATAAGAGAAATGATCAGGAACCAAAACAGGAAAATTAGGACAAATGTGTAGCTCCAGGTCTCTACTGGAGGAAAGGAAAATGAGTCCACATCATTCCACTTAATGTGCAACTTTGTATGGATACCAGAGCTCCTTTAATTAGGTCAGGAGAAACCCTCTTGGAAGGAGAAAGCTAGCAAAATCTAAGTCAGGATATCAAGCAAAAGAGCTCAGAGCAACTCTGTGGCAGAGACTAGACCAGCCACGACCAACCAAAACCAGTCAGAACCAGCCCTGAAGACAGATGATTTAAACTCTTGGGAGACCTTGAACAGATTAAATTAATAGAGCAATTAGGAACAGGAAGCAGGCTAAGCCTCTTAAAAATTAGAAATCAAAGGGGAAATTTTCAGAACAAGTTGGTTTGTAGGGAGGAATCAAACAGTGCACTTTAAATTCTCTTTGGTTTCTTTTCAAGATGCTGAAATGACAAGTCTGAAGAGCAATAAATAATCACTGATTTCTTTTAAAATGTAAACAGCAGGGAATCATTAATTTTTAAGGTCCACCCATTTTTCAAAGAGCCACAGAGTCCTGGTCTAGAGGGTTTGAGCCACTCACCTGCAGTACAAGGAAGGATGTCTCCTAATCTATACCATTATCATCCCATGACCTTTCTCTTGGTTTTCTTCTGAAAAACTAAATTGCATTCTCCATAATTGCAAAAACAACAAATGCTCAATGTATAAAACTTGCAAAATCTGAAAAGGCACAAAGAAAAAACTAAAAGGAAAAATGTAGACACCATAATTTCACCTCCAACATATGGAAATATTTTCTTCTGGTATTTTAGATATAGCTATATATACAAACATGTAACTCAAAACCTAACTGTTGCTGCTCCTGCATGTTTATGGGGGGTGGGGGGATGAAGTGAGGGCATAATGTTTATGGAGGGAAAAAAAAATCTAACATTACTATATGCCAAACATTATTCCAAGCACTTCACACATATTAACTCTAAAAAACCTTTGCCCACTGCCAAATCCAAATATATTCTTCTGTATTTAATTCATTCCCTTTCTCAGCAACCCAGTTCGTCTTGGGCAGGCCCTTGTGGCTCCGGCAGCTGGCAGGAGGACCATGTAAATAAAGCCCAAGAACTAGGGTCTGAAACCTGAGGCTGGGGTGAAAAACCAAAATAAATAGAGACACTTCTTTGTCCTCTCCCTTCCTTCCCTCTTCTCTTAAAAAAATTTTTTTTAAGTTTCGTTTTTTGTAGATAAGGAAACTAAGGCACATGAAAAACAGGTCCCAAACCACACAGCTGGTAGGTGGTTGGCGGGGTTTTATCACAGCCTACCCAGGAGGCATGCGCTGGGCTGGGGCTACTTACTTCCTCTTAGAGACCTGCGAGCCTCAGTTTCCTCTCGTTGGTCCCGCGGCCCCAGAAAAACCTTCAGTCAAGTAGTCTTGGTTTGTTTTCTTGGGGTGGAAAGTACAAGGGATAAGCGTGAACGCTAAAACTGAAGCAAGAAGAGCCTAGAGAAAAAGCCTGTGTGCCACGCCTGCCCCACACCGCCCCACACACGCCCTTCTCTGCCTACATCTGCCCCACACACGCCCCTCTCCGTCCACACAGGCCCCGCGCTGCACCACGCGTGCTCACATCCGCCCCACGCCTGCCCCACGCCGCCCCACACTCGCCCCACGCATGCCCCTCGCCATCCACGAAGGCCCCACGCCGCCCCATACACGCCCCTCTCTGCCTGTATCCGCCCCACACCACCCCACAATGCCCCTCACCGTCCACACAGTTCCCACGCCACACCACGCATGCTCACATCCGTCCCACGCACGCGCCACGCCCGCCCCTCTCCACCCATGCCCCTCTCCACCCAATCCGCCCCACACATCAACACTCGTGCCTCACGCCCCGCACATCCCCTATGCACGCCCCTTTTCACCCACATCTCCACACATCCGCCACTCATGCCCTAGGCAGGCCCCTGTCCACCCACATCTGCCCCACACATCCCCACGCATGCCTCACGTTGCCCCACACATCCCCATGCCGCCCCATGCAGCCTCACCCCCGTCCCACGCTGCCCACATCCGGTCCACGCCTGCCCCACCCTACCCATCTGGAAGTACTTGGATGCCCACCAGCTCGGTGGTCTGAGCCTGAGTGAGGAAGGTCAGTGAGAAGCAGGCAGCAGGAAAGGGAGCCCCACAGAGCTCTGAACGATAAGGGAAAAGTCCTACACACACATATTTGTGCAAATGGTTTTGGAGAAACCAGAGGTAGCCGCTGAATCTCAAGTCTGAGCTGGGGCAGTGAAGGAAGAAAACTGACCTGGCTGAGTGTGAGGGTTCAGAGGCATCAGTGGGCCCCTGGGTATCTGGAGCAATCTTTCCCGGAAAGTACATTGTAACTCTCCATAAATAAACACCGAGAATACTACCAACGTTATTTCAACCCTCAAAGAACTGAATGAACTCAACTGACATCTGAAAGAGAAATATACATTCATACAGGCATATACATATTATCTATAGCATGTCATATTGTTATATGTAAATATGTAATTTACAAAAAGTGACTATATGTTATATAATATACTATATATAATATAAATGATGTGTGATATATAACATATAGACAACAAAATACTCATGATATTTTATATATAATATATAAGCATCTATTTGTATAATTTTTATTGAAATACTAACATAAGATTTTAACCTACCCCATTAAACATTTACTTATCAAAATGGGGTATTATTCTATACACAATTTGTGTGGGTTTTTTTTAAAATATTTACTTAAGAATATACCTGGCCCACCCTGGTGACCTATCTGTTAAGGCCACAGATGTAGTCCATGTACATCCCAAGAACCCAGGTTTGAGACCCGGCACCAGACAGAACAGCCAGGATGAACCACAAGATAAAATAGAGTGCTTCTTCCTCTTCTCTTCCTGCCTGCCTGCCTGCCTACCTACTCGCCTTCGTTCCTCCTACCTGCACCTTTCCTTAAAAATATTTTTACTGTGATTATCATTCTAGTACTATTTTTATAATGTTTGTTAATATAGTTTTATATTTATATGGCTGTACCATATTTGCTCAACCTATTTTGGTTATTATTCTTGTTAAAGGTAAGGTGCAGGCAGGAATGGAGGGGAGTAGGCAGACAGCAGGAAGAGAGAGGAGGAAGAAGCACTTTTTCCATCAATAAAATTACTTTAAAATGTTAATTTCACAGTCAATAGCAGTATAAAAGAGCATCTACTTCTCTATAGTACCCATACAAATACTGGACATTATCACTTGCAGGAGGCTGGATAATGGCTCTTGACAATATCACATCTGAACCCCTGGTATCTATGTTACCTTCGACTGAAAAAAGGTATTTGTAAATGTACTTAAATTAAGGCTATTTTGATGGGACATTATCCTGGGTAATCCAAGTGAACACTATGTGCATCACAAGTGTTCCTGTAAGAGAGAGGCAGAGGAGGGCTTGATATAGAAGATAGAGAAGTCAATGTGACACAGCAGAGACTGGAGACATGTGTCCACAAGTCAAGGAAAGAAAATAAAAGCCAAAAAGCTGGAAGAAGGAAGGAGTGGATTCTCTCTTGAACCTTCAGGTGAGAGTGGCCTTGATGACACTTTGATTTCAGTCTAACTCCTGTTCAGTCCAAAACACTCATGTTATTTTAAGACACTAGTTGGGGATCATTTGTTACAGCAATATAGGAAAGTAATATGCTATGCTTTTTAATCTTAGTCATGGGGCTAGGAAGGACTGTAATATTTCATTACTGCTTCATTTTTTTATTTATCTTGTTGACTTTGTGAGGTCAAAAACCTTTTACATGTTAAGGGTTTTTTGTGCATATGAATTTCTTTTTTGCTCAGTACTTTTAATATATTATGCTATTTCCTTATGGCCTATAGATTTTTCTGCTGAGATATCTGCCATCTTAAGTTCCTTTGTGTGTGATTTATTTTTCTCTAGCTGCTTTTAAGAGTCTCTATTTTTTTTTTTTTTTTTTAATTATAACGTGTCTTAGTGTATGTCTGTTTGGGTTTATTTTGTCTGGAACTTTTCATGCTTCCTGGATCTCTATGTTTGTTTCTGACCCCAGGTTAGGAAATTGCTCAGCTATTCTTCTTCTTCTTTAATTTAACATTTATTGAGATAATCTTGCTTTACAAAATAAAGCCCCTATGTGCAGGTTCACCATTCATCAAATACATGACAGCACACACTGCCCACCACAAAATTAGCAAAAGTTAATGACCACTGTCCATGGAACCCCACCACCACTTGCCCCACCCCACCTCCCACCCTGTTTCCTCCTGGTAACTTCAGTTCTCAATGTCCAAGGGTTGGTTTTTGTTTTGTCTGTTTCTTTGCTTTGTTTCTTTATAATCCACATAAGAGTAAGATCATCCTGTATTTATCTTTCTCCTGACTTATTTCATTCAGTGTAGTCTCCTCTAGTTGCATCCATGCTGTCAAAAATGACAGGAGTTCTTATCTTTTTAAAGGTTGTGTAGTGTTCCATAGTGTGTGTGTGTGTGTGTGTGTGTGTGTGTGTGTGTGTGTGTGTATCATACATCTGACGGGCATTTAGGTAGTTTCCAGTTCTTGGCTGTTGTAAATAATTCAGCTATTATTTTTTAAAAGCAAATTTATCTTTTAGATCCTGCAAGTATAATAAACTTGGCTTATTAAAGAGACTACTTGCCTGAAACTTAACAGACAAGCCTTGATTTAAAGCATCTTAATAAAGCTGACGAATATTTTCAAGAATCCTCTTTAACGTGGCTATAGTTAATAACATGTTATGGGTACATCAACAAAAAATAATATGGTATTGTATACTTGAACATTGTTGAGAGTAGATCTTAAGCATTCTCACCACACATACACACACATGCTAATTTACTCACACACATAATTAATCTATTATATTGTTATACTGGTGCCTGAAGTGAGAGGAATCTTCCAGGGAACTTTGCCTGTGAAATATGACCTAACTCTAAGTAGTTAGTGTTAACCTAAAATGCAGGAGGCAGTTAGAAAGTCAAAGCACATTTATTTGGGATCAAAGAATTGCAATTTGTCATCCACAGATTCAGGTAAAAAAAAAATATAAAACATGACCCCAGGAATGATAAAGTGGAGAGTTTTTATGGGAGGAAAATGAGGTAGTGGGGTTTGCTTGTTTTTTAAGCTGATTAGTATTAAGCTAAATGCTGTTGGCTCTGCATAATTACTCACTGATTCTCTAGAAAAAATGAACAGAATGCTGACTAATTCTATCTTCTGGCTAAAAGTCCATACTTATTAGTTGCCTTGATCAGATTTCTCAGTGGTTTTCTTGATATTTTGTTAAAATAATACTTTAGGTCCAGTACAGGTCTTTGACTTTAGCTCAAGTGAGACTAGTAATGCAATTTCTCTGGCTCTCTGACTTCATTTAAAAAATGACCTCACAGATGTCAACTTTTCTTTTCTTTTTTTAATTAATTTTTTTAATTTATTGTTTGTTTTTTAAGGAAAGTTACAGGTAGGAATGAAGGCAGGCAGGAAGAGAGAGAAGAAGTATTTATTCATTTTTATTTAGTTCTTCATCTTGGTTGTTCCCTCTAGCCCTGGGTCACAAACTTGAGTCCTTGAGATGTATATGGATTATGCCAGCTGGAGGCTGAGGATTTCATCACTAAGCCACCAGGGTGCACCCCAAATTAATTTTATTGAAGGGTAATTGCATCACATTATATACATATAAGGTATGTATCATTGTAAATCAACATTTCACATTAGTCCCAGAAGTACATTACAGAATAAATTTCTGGATTCCATTCAAGATGGCAGAGTAGTAAGATCTTGACCTCTCCTCCTCCCAACAGACACAAAAAAATTGCATGTAGATACAAACTAGTCTTCAAAAAAGAAGTGAGGATTAGGGGTCTGACACCTACAGAGCGAAAGCAATAGAAAAGTGTAGGAAAGACACTGGTGAACAGCATATTGGAATAGGGTCAGATGCTGAAATCCCCACCCCTGTCATCAGTGATGTTTGCTACTATGGATGTTTGTACTTATGCTTATGGCTCTTGGGGTTACCAGGACAGCACTCACCTAGGGTAGCAGCAGGCAATCAGAGCCTGCAACCTTAGCAAGGTAATATGAGTGCTGCAAAGTTCAGTTTGTGGAGCATTCTCTTCTATAGCAGCTCTGTCAGGGGGGATCACAAGAGAGGCTCCAGTGAAACAACTGATCCTCCCCACCTGGGGTCACTTGTAAACTGCGTGTAGTCTAACGTTTCCTGTCCCCAGGCTCCAGCTTCTGCAGCATCTGCTTCCAGGCTTATAGTCTGCAGCCTGAAATCCTTATACAAGGCTATTACATCTATATGGGGAAAGAAATCTCATAGCTTAATCCATAGAAATAAACTCAGAGTACCAAATAAAATGAAGAGACAGAAATTTGCCTCAAATGATGGATCAAAACAAAATCTCAGAGAAAACCCCTAAAGCAACAGAATTAAGTAAACTACTTGAAAATTTCAAAATATTAGTCTTAATTATGCTTACTGAAATTAGAATAAGGATGAACAACATAGCATCAACAATGAAAACAGAAAATATTAAAGTTCCAAACAGAAATAACAGAGCTAAAGAACACAACAACTGAACTAAAAAATATACCATAGCGGGCTCAACTGTAGGCCTGAAGAAGTATACTATGGCATCAGTGAATAGAAAACAGGGCAATGGCAAGCATCTAAGCAGATCAACAAAGGAAAAAGAACTAAAAGAAATGAAGATAGCATACAAAACTTACGGGATAATATCAAAAGAAACAACATTCACATCATAGGGGTCTCAGAAGGAGAATAGAATGAGTGGAATCCTTAGAATTTCCCTACCCTGGAGAAGGAAACCAGCATCCAGATCCAGGAAGCTCAAAGAGTTCCAAACAAAATAAACCTAAATAGGTATACTCAAAGACACGTTGTAATTAAAATGACAGAAGTTAAAGAGAGACTCTGAAGAGCAACTAAAGAAATATGAGTCACATATGAGGCAACCTCCATAAGATTTCCTGCAGACCTCTCAGCAGAAACTCTACAGGCCAGAAGGGAATGGCATGATGTACTCAAGTGCTGAAAGGAAAGAACTTCCAACTAAGCATTCTACTGTGCTAAGTTAGCACTTACAATTGAAGGAGCCATAAAGGGTTTTATAGAAAAACACAAGTAAAAGGAATGTATCACCACTAAAATAGCCTTACAAAAAAAATACTAAAGGGATTTATAAAAATGAAATTCTGTTTAGAAGCAGAAAGTCACAAAAATATGAAATGTAAAGGGAAGGGGAGTAAAAATGTAGACTATTAGAATGCGCTCAAGATTAACTTGCTTTCATTTTAAAATAGGTTGTAAGTAAAACAACAATGAGATATCATCTCACACTTGTGAGAATGGCTATTATCCAAAAGACCGAAACCAATAAGTGTTGGGAAAGATGGAGAGAAAAGGAAACATTTATGCATTGTCGTTGGGATTGCAAATTGGTGCAACCATTCTGGAAAGCCATATGGAGATTCCCTCAAATATTGAAAATAGAAATTCAGTTCTGTTGTCCCTTTTCTGAGTATTTACCCAAAAAACACAAAAGCATTCAATTGAAGAGATGCACTCTCATGTTTACTGCAGTATATTTATAATAACCAAGACCTAGCAGTCTAAGTGCCCATCAACAGATGAGTGCATAAAGAAGATGTGAGATATATAGATATAGATGTAGATATAGATATGCAATAGAATACTGCTCAGCTACTGAAAAAAAAGGAATTCTGCCATTTGCAACAAGATGGAAGAATTAGAGGAAGTTATCCTTAGTACAATAACTCAGAAGGAGAAAAGTAAACATCACATGGTTTCATTCATGTGTAGTTTACAGAGAAATCAAACAAATAAGTGAATCAAATCAAACAAAAATAGACTTTTGGTCTATAAGACCTGTAAGTCTATAAAACCAAATAGTGGTTACCTGATGGAAAGGGGAAGGGTAGTAAAAGGAGTTAGTTATTTGGACTTTTGGTGAACTTAATATATAAAGACGTTGGTTTGTTGAGTTAGGATGATATACACCTTAAACATATATAACATTATAATGGAATATACAGTCAATAAAATTGAAAAAAATAACAATTGCAATGGTGTACTATAAATTGTAATGGCATAGTATTTGAGTGTCAATTGTATTGCTGTATGTGGTATTATCAGCATTTTATTATTTTATATGTATATAATATGTATGTATGTGTGTGTGTCTATACCGATCATGTCAAAAGAGAAAGAGAAAAGTTGACTTTAAATGTCACATTTTAAAGGTACAGAAGAGAGTGGATTATTTTGTTAATGAATTTGATACCAAACATGCAATGACCTTATAGATATGCTAAAAGAATATGGTATACATTAACTACTAGATTAAGTACTCATAATATTCCCAACTCATAAGAAAGCAATAATCAGAAAAATTTGAATTTAAAGTTTCGTATATCCTGACAGCAGAACTTTTAACAAAAATAAAAAGTGAAAAAGGAGTTGTAGTTCAAGGGGCTCATTTTTAAGTGGCCCATTGTTAACCAAGTAAGGAAAGTCATTTACTGATGATGCATTAAGTCATATTTGATTGCAACAGTCAAACAAATACATCCAGAGAAAACAAACATGGTTAAAACCATTAAATTTCCTTCAATGACTGGAAGGATTGAGTACTTTAGTAGCAATATCCACAGTGAATTAAAATAAAGCAAATTATTTTCAGTGGTTTTCTTTGGCACTTGATGCATTGACAGATGTTATTGATACTGCTCAATCATTGTTTATTTGAGAAGGCAATGTCAAGTTAGAAATAGCTTTTATGAATAGCCTGCAAGAAATAACCAGAGGTGAGAATATTTTCAGTATAAATATTTTAGCTAAGTATCATCTGAAGTGGAAACTGCTAAGATGTGTTACAACTGATGGTGATGAAAAATATTTGTGGTGCAGAAAAAAAATATTAGCTGGAAAAATGTACAAAGTTTTTTAAAATGTAGGGTATTAAAAACTACGGCTATCTGTTATACAATTCAACAGCAAGTACTTTGCCGAAAATACTTGAATTTATAATGTGTCATTAAATTGGTAGTGTCATTTGTTGTTGTGGATTTGACTATTGTCAATTCTGTGAATTTCTGTCACAAATAGAAGCTAATTATCCTAATTTTCACTTCTGCATACAGTGCTCTGGCTTAGCAATTGTAACATTTTCTTGCAATCATCTAATTTAAAGATTGAAATTTTTGTGAGTAGGAACTTTATTGCATTGATTTAGCTTTTTGTTCATTAAGTTACTAAGCAAACATTATTATCGAATACTGAATGGTTTTGAAAATTAATGTCTGTTGCTGATTTGATAGTGCTGCTTAATGAGTTCAATCTAAAATTAAAAGACCAAGCTATTTATTTTTTAAGAATGAGGCAATTTATTCAAACTCAGCATCCTTTTTTCTAATGCTTCTTGTTGACAGCTGCCACCCACCTGGCAATTCTGTCCAGATCTATTTGTCTCTGGGGTGTCAGTTTAGGGCCCCATCATGGTATCTTTTCCACCATTTTCAGCCCCTACAAAGCTTGGAGGACCCTTTGGGCTGCACTCCTGGAGCTTCTGCTCAAGTGGCTGGGCATGACACCATTTCTCTGATGTCCCCCAGAGATCTTGGTCATGGAGGTCACCCCAGTGCCAGCCCATAGGTATGGGTGCCTTGCTGTAGAAATAAGTCATGTGTAGAACCAGGTCTCGTCATAAGGAGGAAGCTCTTTATGCTTGTCCAGCTTGACAGTGTCCACCCATTCAGGGACTTTCAGCTTCCCGAACTTTCTGAGGAAGAGTACCAGAGCTCTGACGAACTCCTGCTGGTTCACATCTTCTACAGTAACTCCAGGCATCATGTGGCCTCTGTGCTCTGCCAGCCAGAGAAAAGCAAGACCTAACCATTTATATGAAAAACATACGCTGCAATAAAGTCATCTTAATGATAACTAACATTACTCAAATTACAAGTAATGTCGAGTTGCTTTCTATGCTTTAGAAGTGAAGTAAAATCTCCATTTCCACACAAATTTTCAGTGGATATTTTTTCAAAGCTCAAACTCTAGTTCCAGCATCATTTTTTGAAATTCCATGTAAGTGTAAAGGGAATGTCCTTTGTTTTCCAAATCCATTTAACTGCAGCTAAGGAGCTTCTGCATAATCTTCAACTGGAAGTGATTAATCTGTACTGTAATGGCATAACAAAAGAAAAAGAAGAGACTCTAGTAGAATTCTAAAAATGCCTTCTAAACAGTGAATATACTCGATTAAAATGAGATGTTTGTGTACTATTAACAGTATCTGGTAGTATCTAGCTATGTGAAAACACATTTCCAAAGAGGAAAAACATAAAATCAACATTAAATACATAATGATCAGCATTAAAGGATGAACATTTGCAATACATTTTGATGAATGCTAGTGTGAACACTAACTCTGAACCCCAGTTAAGCAAAATATTATTTTCTCCCAAAAAAGAACCCCATTCTTACAACTAGTAGATCTATACTTTTAAAATTTGTATTTGGTTATTATTATTGTTATATTCTGAATTTTGCCAGTAAACATTTTATGACAATTTATATACTCCTCTTATATAAGAGCACACATATATTTTCTATTTTATCTCTTGGCCTACAAAGCCCACTGTATTTTCTATCTAGTCTTTCATAGAAAAAGTTTGCTGACCTTGGATATACATCACAATGTTAACTAGTTTTTCCTAGTTATAGAGATTATGAATATTTTAACTTACTTTTTTGATTCTCGCTATTGTATTTTTCATTTATTGCCAGTGGATATGTATTAGCTGTATAATTAAAAATAGGTTATTTATTAAACTATTTCTATAAAGAGAAACTATTCAATCAAGTAGATAAACGCATCACTAGTAGAAGTATTCTGCTTTGTTCTTGCGGGTAGCAGGCTCACTTCTAAGGAATTCATAGTCTTTCTCATCAAGAGTAGGAAATGTATCTTAATATTGAACTTCCTATGAAAACAGGCCTTTATGTTTGGCTGAGGACTACATTGGAGCAAAGTCTCGGTCAACATTTTAACCAGCTACAAGGCTGGATTGGACTTTTCAGGAACCCAGCTCAGTCTTAAGGGGAGAAGGTAGAATGTGTGACCTATGGGCTGACCTACAGTCACAGCATCTGACATCCTGTCACTTGAGCATGTTCTGTGGCAGGTTGCACATTCGATTGGAAGTAAACAACTCAAGACTGATTCATAATCACAGGTTTAAGGAGACCTAGGCAATTGATGGGATGAAAACTGAGCTCCGTCCATGTTGCCCAGTAACAGTTGGTACCAACAGTGGTCTGGTATGGCGGTTTGCAAACCTCTCTGCTTTCAAGGGCAACTTTACACTGAATTCCAGTATATGCAAATTCATTATTTTATTTGTATACATATATTTTATAATATCAAATGGCAACATTTTTTTTTTTACCACATATAACAATAAAAAAATAAGGTAAAGAGGTTGTTTTTGCATAAAATTTAAAATTTAAATTATGTTTAGATTGGTCTCAGCAAGCTTTCCCTCCTGCTTCTGTTGCATGAAATCAATATAATACTGATTTGCACATGTGTTTGATTGTTAATGGTAATAGTTTTTAATTGCTTGATTTGCAACCTTAGGATACCCTCCAGTTGATCTAAAAGCTTAAAATAATAGTAGGAAATGACTAAAACATTGAGTCATGAGCAGTCTCTTCTGTCAATGAATAAAAAAGTCAATCAAATAGCATTCAAAACTATAATAAATGTTAAACTAATTGATTTGGTCTACTGACCAGCTGAAGTGGCAATTATTTCACAATTCACAATTGTGCTGGGTTTGGTTTTAAGTGAATGGATATGCACAGATCTGAATATTTTTGAAAGTGAGGGCAGAACAGTGATCTTCCTAGTCAACGTAGTATCAGGAAGTTCACAAAAGCATATAGTACTACTCAATAAACATTTGTTAATTGAATAAATGAATATGTGAATGAGACTTTTCTCTACAAAACCGTTAATCCGGCATCCGAGTTTGTAATGTGCCATGTTGAAACCCGATAGGAACCTCTGAGTGTACATATTTGTGTTTGCCTGTATTTGTTACTGTTTCAATAACAATATCATGAAGCAGTTACAAGGAAGGTTCCAGAGCCACATTCCCTGTTTTCAAATCCCAGCTCTACCACTTAGTAGTTGTATGTCCTTTTGAAAACTGCTTAACATACTTCTCTGTACCTTAGTTTTCTCATCTGTAAAAGGAGCACAGTAACAGTTACCACAGGGTAGTTATGAGGATTAAATGAGCTATTCATGTAAATAACTTGATAAAGATTTGTTATTTAAAATTAGTAAAATCATTAAAATATACAGAGTAACTATAAATTAAAAACAGATGTTTGCAGCATTCTCTGAAGACCCCTAAGAGTTTACGAAATGTAGTTTGAAAAGCAGTGGTGTGGTACACCGCGGTGGAGTGGTTAGGTCAGTCACCTCCAAAGGAGCAAGCAACATACCCCTGAGTTTGAGTCTCGGGTTCAAGGGGAAACAAGCAAATAAAAATAAATAAAAAACGTTTCTTCCTTCCTGATCGCTTGCCTGCTTGACTTCATTGCTGCCTAACCCCTTTCCTAAAGAAAACAAAAACAGTGGTGTGGGAGAAAATGAGTGTGTTTTTAAGTCTCAAAGCAAAATGATCTCCTTTTTATAGTTTGGTTGCTCAATTTATTCCAGAGGAACCCTCTGGTGGGTTTCCACACCCTTACTTTGACCTACTTCCCAGATCTTCATTTCTAGCCTATGTATATCCAAGTTTCTTCTTAAAGATGTGTGCGGTAATAGTTTCCTAAGTCTGCCCTAACAAATCAGCACAAATAAAATAGCTTAAAACAGTAGAAATTACTCTCTCATAGTTCTGGAAACTAGAAGTTTGAAATCAAGATTTCAACAGCTGAGCTCCTTCTGAAATACGTAAGAGAATTCAACTTCTGCTGCTTGGCCACATCTCTCTCCCTCCTTGATTTGTGGAGCAATAACTTTAGACCTCTTTCTTCACATGTTATTCCCCTGTGGGTCTTCACATTGTGTACAAATTTCCCTTCATAAGGGTACTATTCATATTGGATTAGGGCCCACCCTGGTGACCTCATTTTAACTTGATTATCTTTGTCAAGATCCAGTATTCACATGAGGTCATATTCTGAAGTATGGGGGGTAGGACTTCAATAGACCTTTTCAGGAAGACATAATTCAACCAAAACAGATGGTAATGACGAATGTCCATGATATTTTGGTCAGTTACCTTGGGCCAGAGCAGTCTACATACATCCCAAGGACCCAGCGCCCAGAGGCTGGTAGTGGGATGGAGTTGGGGAAGCTTCAGGGGCTGGGGAGGGATCAAAAACAACCAAGTTGAACAACTAAAGAAAATAAAGCCCCTCTTCCTCCTCTCTCTTCCTGCCTGCTTCTGTTTGCCTTCTTTCTTGCCTGTACCTTTCCTTTAATAAATAAATTAAATAATGACAGCTAAGCAACCTGTGTGCCCCAGAGGGAGTGCATGGGTCTCAGGGCTATGGAAGGCCTGACAAAGAGGGGATTAGATGTGGTGGGTATTGTTAGGTGCTTCATTAAGCACCTTACAAAGGTTCGATCCACACTGTCCCCTCTCATCCAGGTATTATTGCGACCATTTTACAGATGAAGAAACTGAGGCCCAGTGAAGTCAATAGACTAGGATGAAATTAAAGTGGGATTCCAGATGTGGTCTGCTAGAGAAAGTGGGGTTTGTAGTGTGTGCTGGTGACTATGTCACTTCCATTCTCTCTTTATTCCTAAATCCATTGGTGGGTTTAGAATCTAGTCAATGATTTTGGCAACATTCAGGCCCCTCTCCTAGTGTCGACAAGACTAGCTGAGTCACATCCTTGATCCAAATTTAACTATGAACATCAAATGAAAGCAGAAGTGAAATATTTTGCCCTTTTCCCCAAAGGTGTCACAACTGTCAGAGTTTCATGACTAGATACTGAATTGAAATGCTGATTTTGGAGTGCCCAAAATATGCTGAAAGACGTTTTTAACTGGAAAATAACTTGGGAACTCCTTGTCATTGAGACATGTGTCAGAGATGGTACCAAAAATCATCCAGGGCTTATGCTATGCCAGGCCCTGAGGGCGCACCTATAGTTGTACACGTGTTTTCTCATTTAATGATCAGAATGTACCAAAGAGATTTGGTATGGTAGCCCCATTGACGAATGGAAAAATGTAGGCCCATGGTCCACTGAATCTCTGGTAAGTAGAAGAGGTGGGGATTTATCTGATTTGAATCATGTGGGGGGATGTGCCCCCATCCCTTGCCCCCAAGTTACACACAAACAACCCCCGCCTCAAACAGCAGAGTGTAGAAGAAAAGAAATACCTTCATTTCAAGAGTGTTCTTCCCCTGCTCCCCAGAATGGAGAAGGGGCCATACCCTGCCTACGCCATACTCCAGCAACGGCTTATTGGCCCAGGGGCCCTCTACCCACCACCAGACCAGGTGGCTATTCTGCACTGAATGTCAAAATACAGACTGCACGTTGCATTTCTTTTCTTTCCCACACCCCCACCCACCCCCTCGCTCAGCACTTACTAACACTGCGGACTTACCCAACATCTTGTATTTTTAGGATCTCAGAATGTTCGAACAAGACATTTATTTTCCTGTGCTCAGGACTAGGAAAACAAGAAACAAAGACTCCTGTGGTCACGATGACTGGGATGGTTATGCCACAAACAATTCAAGATAAAAGCTTGGGTTGAGGGGAGAGGTGTGGGAGGGGTCGAGGGAGGGGTTGGGCTCAGAACCAGATCAGAGCAGCTACAAATACTGCAACTCAGCTGTTAAACCTGCCACCTGTCCTCAGGTCTCTGGGCTCACTGCTCTGTGTGTTAATGGGTTCTCCCTTCTAGGGTCCTCTGCTTCCAGAGGCTCTCTTGACAGGCAGGGCGGCCGACAGCTGGGCTGTCTCAGACTGATGCTCGCTCCCGTTAGCCATTTTAACAGTGATTTGAAATGCATTTCAAATACAAGGAATAGCAGTTTGTCACTTTCTCTGTCGTGGTTGGTTTTGTTCGGCTTCTTCTTTTCCCACAGACATATTCATATGAATGTGGCTAGCAGGTTCCAAGCTTTGAATTGTGCTCATTAAGTCACAGCTGGCTGGGAATATGTGTCAATCTATGCCTTTATGTCTCAAGCCGGTTTTATAATGAAATTAAAATGGACTCCTCCAGACATCTCCTTCCCAGCAAGCAAAGCAGCTTTACCCTCGGGAGTGAATACTGTGTTCTTCAGATGGTGCTCTTTTCTCTGAAGATATGCATATATAATTTTGGTAATTAAAACATTTAATTTGATGATTACCCTCACAAAAAGCATCCACTCCAATGAACCCTGGTGGGGGAACATTCCATCCAGCTGTTGTGGCAGGGCTTTCTATAAAGCACCTCCCATCCCCTACTACACACACACACACACACACACACACACACACACACACACACACACACACACAGACACCTCTCCCTTTGAAGGAACAGCCCACCTTCTTGGGCTGCCATTGTCACTCATCATATGACAATTCTCTGAGTGGACGTGTGGCTAGCCAGGTGGCTCCTAGTATTACTCACTTGCTTCTACTGAAATGCATAGTTTGATTTCCAAGATTCAATATTTATTTTTAACAATTTATTTTTATTGTAGTTATTATTCGACACATTAACAATAATTTCCTGTGTATAGGTTCCCCATTTCTTAAATATATTTCAACACATCCTGCCCTCCACCAAATCACCAAGTGCTCTTACCCATTGTCCAGTGGGCTCCACCACCATTTGTCCCTGCCCACCCCGTTCCCTTTTGGTCACCTCAGTTCTGTTGCAGATGTTTCAGGGTTGGTTACATTTCATCTGTTCCTTTGTTCTGTATGTTCACATTCCACCTATGAGTGAGGTCATCTGGTGTCCTGTCTTTCTTCTTTTGACTTATTTCACTTAGCATCGCCCCTCTAGCTCCATCTATGTTGATTCAAATGACAGGGCTTCATCTCTTCTAAGAGCTGTGTAGTATTCCTCAATATTTATTTTTGAAGAAGTTACAGAAAAAGCTTTTTCATCGATACTCTAAAGGAATTCCTTAAAGGAAGATAATACCCTGAAGACCAGACATTTCAGGAAAGCCTTTTCGGCTTAAGTAAAATGAGTTACATCCAATAAATTCCTCTGGGAAGCTTGTTAAAGAAGGGGGTTTGGGCACACCCCTCCTCCCCAGCTGCTGCCACGAACCCGAGCAGAGCCCTGCAACAGGGCTTTGAAAAGAATTGTCCTGGTGATTCATTTGCAGCCCAATATTTTCAAACCACAGACAGGGGGGTCACCCACTTAGCATCAAGGCTGGGTGTAACCTTGAGTAGCTCAGGGAATGACGTGCCTGAGCTTTGAGTGGGGGCCGCTGAGCTCACCAGGCAGCCTCTGGATCTCAACTGGAGATGACAAATCAGAAAAGGACGCGCAATGAAGTTTTTCATGAGGGAATTCATTGGTTTACCCCTTCTTGTAACTTTGTGTCCCTGGGTCATCAGGAAAGTCACCAAGCCGCCTCATGTCCTGTGGGCTAAAGGATGACAGAAGAGAAACCCTCAGATGGTGCCTGTCAATCCAGATGACAGAACAGGCTGAGTGAAGCCTGCAGTCTCACACTGGCCGTGATTCAACTCCCAGAAACTGCTGAGGAGCCCAGCACAGCTGCGAAGGTTTTTGTAGTGGTTTCCAAAGGTCAGCCCAGCCCGGGCCTGGGCCTGCATGGGTTATACCAGAGCCACCTGGGGAGCTGATTGAAAACACGGATCCCTGGGCCCAGATGCATGGATGCAGGGTCTTGGAGGTTGGACCCTCAAGACTCATTGTAGCCAGTGGAGCTGGGGAAACACAGTAAGTAGACAGCATGGCTGGTTGGAGCATGAGGCAATGAGAAATAACCCACAGGGATGTCAGTGGCAGGGGACTGTGTGTTCCTACAGCCCATGGACACAAGCAGATGTCCTAATAAGGGGGAGGACTGAAAAGAAAGATGTCTCTTCAAAAGAGGTTGTGTGATTCACATTCGTTTTGCTCCTATTTAGCAGTGGGAGCTTCCGGAGAGATGGGCGGGTAGGATGAAGGTTCTATTTGCATGGGCTGCTGGGTCCTGAGAAAGAATTTTTTTTTGAGGATATTTTCAGTGACATGCTGTTAGGTGGTGCTCCAGGAAGGGGAAATAAAAAAAATAAATCAAAGAGAGAAAGAATAGACTTTGATTTGTAAAGTTTGGTGATTTCCTGGGCTAAATACCCCCTCGGTGGCCCAATTCAAGCTACCAACAAGATGTCATGCTGGGAAGGAAAGTGCACAATCAGAAAGAGCCAGTGCCAGCCCACCTCCAGACAGCCCCTAAATTCAAAGGGGAGATTCCTGAACAAACAGCAGTATGACCAAAGTGGGCATACTTGAATCCCAGGATAGACAGAACAGCTGTGCCAGAGTGCACACTGAGTGTGCGAGAGGAATCTTCTCGCTAGGTTTGCTGAGATCTGCAGCACCCTGATGCTCAATGCCAAGTGCACTCTCTGACAAGAAGCCAGCAGCCGCCGGAGGCAGAACCCACTTTCCTAGGGAAACAGGAAACAGGAACTCAGAATTTCAGGTGAGGTTAAGGGATTCTTTTTGAATTCTGCTGGCCATCACTCAATACTGAGAGCTCACAATAAAGGAAACAGAGATGTCACCTGCAGCCCTGATATATGGACAAATGGATTCTTCACATTAGTTGCAGCCAAAGGCAGAGGAGGGAAAGCTTGGTATCACACGTTCTGCACAACCTGAATTGAAGTGGAATGGAAAATATCCAATTAATCATTCAGATTCGTATCTAAGGAACCATGATGCGCAGTGATGAATTTCAAGTACTTTTAAAAACTGCTCTGGGGAGAGATGTGAAACCCATGATGGATATAAAATTAGCACACATTTTTTCAAGTAGGTTAAAATGTGTTGAGTCAATAATGGGAAAGAAAAGCACAGTTTTCTGGGAATTACCTCATTTGCATGAGTGAAGAAACAATGAAGAAATAAAAAATGCAGATCCCTGGTTTGATGGGAAATATCTTTCACCTTTTTGGCAAAATTCTCCTCAAGAAGAGTTGATTGACTCTGAAACAAAAGTCAGCCCACTGGGTACAATTCTGCTCTGGTCCTGTGTCCCATTGTGTGAGGAACAGACTTGGAGTGAAAGGTAAGGAGTAGAGAGACACAGAATATGTGAATTGATTTTTTTTCAAGTTACTTCCTGTTCTGAGAACACTGGCCCAGAGCACTTGTTTCTTGTCCTTTTGATATATGTCATTCTCACTGTTATGAGGTGATATCTCATTGTGGTTTTTATTTGCTTTTCTAATACGTGATGATGAGCATTTTAGTGCCTTTGGGCATCTGTATATCCTCTTTGGAGAGGTGTCTAGTCAGATCTTCTGCTCGTTTTTTAATTGGGTTTTATTGTTGTTGGACTGTATGAGTTCCTTACATTTGAATGCCCTCGTTATGTGTGACAGGGGTAGGAGTAAGGAAAAGCAAATAAAATACCATTATATTAAGAGACAAGTGAGATGTGACCATACAAAGAGCGACCATAAATATTTGCTCTTGGGATTGGCGAACTGCTGTGGTGCACTAGACCAGTGGGCACCAGTTGAAAACCAATGGTATACACATCACCTCCAACTCAATATTCAGCGATGTCACACAGATAACTTGAAATTGGCAGCAGTAGGATATTTATACCATGGTAATTGGCAAGTCCTGCAAATCAGGTAGTTTGTCCTTGGAGAGCTGGTTGTTAGAGATCTTCTAATACACCACCGCTGGCTAGTTTTCCTATTGAGAAGTTGAACCATAACTATGTGTATCAGTCTGCTCCAGCTGCCATCGCGAAGTGTCATGAACTGGGTGGCTGAAAAGAAATTTATTTTCTCACAGTTCTAGAGACTTGAAATCTACAATCAAGGTATCAGCAGGGTTGGTTTCTCCTGAAGTCTCTGTCCTTGCCTGGTTGATGACCACTTTCTTGCTGAGTCTTCACATGGCCTTTTCCCTGTGTAAACACATTCCCGGTGTCAGCTCCCACAAAACACAACTGTCATATTGAATTAAGGCCTACTCACATGACCTCATTTGACCTTAATTTCTTCTTTAAAGGCCCAATGTACAAATACAGTCATATTGGGTGTTAGGGCTTCCACATGTGAATTTTAAGGGAATATAACCTATCACACAATATGACAAGCATTTGGAAAATATTTTATATCCAGGGCAGTGTAGGTGTAGGAATTTTAAGCCCCTTTAGCGTGGTGAAGCATGAGAAGGGGTCATAATTTTGTGGGGTAAAGGAGTTTTTAGTCCTTCAGTGGTACTATTAACAAAATAGCTAGTTATTTTCTCCTAGGGAGACCTGGGAAGCCTTAGTGTCAGATCCTGCATCATTATCAATTTTGTGAAATAGAATAGAGGGAGAAGAACAGCTGGACATCAGTCTTGCTCTCAAAGATGGAGCCATAGGTGAACATAGACTCTGAAATTTTTATTTTCAGTCTTTATCCAGGACTTGCGGAGCACTCTACTAATGACCTTCCACAGCAATTAGCAGCAGGTATGTGTGGCATCAGTTGACGCCATCAGAATATAGCCTAGGACTCTTGTTGATAATTACAGAGTAGATATTGTCTCGCATCCAGGTGTAAATCAGGAAACAGGTAACCAAGACAGACAAACAGGTAACCAACCAAACGACTCGGCTGAGGAGAGGGTGGAAAGCTGTGTCTGAGACCACAGGCCCCTGCGCTGTCTCACAGGGAGGCTTCTGAGTGTCTTCTGAGTGCCTGCAGCGCTGAGCTGTGCTGCTGTGGGCGGGGTATAGCCAGGACTGTGGTAAAGGCAGGGCTGAGAGACATCAGGAAAACAACACTCTGGCCTAATTGGTGTAAGAGATAAACATTTCTCTGCAAAACTAGGAATAATGGGTTAAAATAGAGAAACATGCCCTGGTGGAGCAGCAGCACTTGAGTCAACTACCTTCAGCCAGCGCAGTCCGTGTACATCCCAAGGATCCTGGTTCACATCCCAGAGCCACAGGGAATAACCAAGATGAGCAACTAAATAAAATAAAGTGCTTCTTCCTCCTATCTCCGCCTGTCTGCCTGCCTCTGTTCGCCTTCATTTCTGCCTGCACCTTTCTTTTGAAAAGAGAGAGACAGAGAAAGGGGGCGGGGGCTGAGAGAGAGATACACACACAACTGAGGCGTTAGTAATCTTCTAACTGTGCCCTAGTTTTCTGGCCACTGGAGGCATGCCCAGATTGATGGAAACAGTCATAAAGCATATTTCTTTGGGTGGCACCCACCCAGGACTGAGCACCCCCCAGCTTCCTCCTGGTCGCCCCCAGTTATTTCTGGGGATCTGCATGCATGTCTCCAGTGGCTCACAGCAGCCCCGTCCGGCCCACTCGGGCCACCATTTTACCACCCTGCTCCAGCTCACCCTAGGGAGGTTCCTGGTCCTCCAGCCCAGTCACCCACCGGTTTGTGCTCCCTTTCTGTCTGGAGGACTCGGACATCCTTGCTAAGGCCACCCTCTCCTGGGGCTTCCAGGACTGGCGCTGCCTGGATGTCCCTGGTGGAATGTGGGGACCTCCCCCGTGTCGGCTCTGGGCACATCTGCACCAATGCCAGTGTGCCCTTCCTTGGTGGGGTGGAAGGTGACACTTTGGCTCTATTCTCTGGGGACTTTGACTGTTTTATGTTGTTGTGGGGAGACCTTTTCTCTCTCTTTTGGTGTGGGATCAAAAGTCAGTTGGGTGCCCTCTGGTCCTGGCAACTCAGAGGCTGGGCTGCTCTGTGCATGCCCAAGTTACTGTCTGAGAGCCCTGCAGGGACTGGCATTCTTGGTCATCTCAGGGCCTGAGCACTTGGTTTCATGGTTCAGTTCATGGGCCCCTCGCCCTCTCCCATGTTATGTTTTCAGTTTGAGACCAGCATGGCCTTACCGTGAACCTCAGATCATTCTTTCATTTTTATCTAAATCCTGCCCACCCCACACCCCCCCTGCACAAATCTCAAACTCCACTCATCTTACTGATCTATGACGTATACTAGATATTAATGAGCATTTAGGAAGAGATGGAAGTTTATCTCAAAGCAATATAAATTTTAAAAAAGATTGGACATTCTTTGGTCTTAAAAATCACCCATTACCAATTGTATATGGAT
This sequence comes from Solenodon paradoxus, assembly GCA_004363575.1. NCBI lineage: Eukaryota > Metazoa > Chordata > Mammalia > Eulipotyphla > Solenodontidae > Solenodon > Solenodon paradoxus. Next base: position 379,687 of record RJWH01000441.1, read on the forward strand.
GAGTATGCATGCTTTGTAAAACTGTACAGGTTTCCTTCACTATCTGAAAGTAGGATATTCCTATTTGGTATGTTTTGGTTGTTTTTGGAGTCTAAGAAATCAGGCATTACTTATATGGAGCAGCCTCAAAAATTGAGACTAGAAATCCCATACAATCCTGTCATCCCACTTCTGGGTATTTACCCAAAAGAGACAAAGACACTGCTTTGCAGAGATACATGCATCCCCAAGTTCCCATGTTTATTGAAGCATTATTCATAATAGCCAAGAACTAGAAATGACCTGAGTGATCATCAAATGAATGGATAAAGGAAATAACACACACACACACACACACACACACACACACACACACACGGTGGACTACTACACAGTCCTATAAAGGATGAAATCTTGTCATTTGCAACAACATGGTTGGAACTAGAAGGAATTATGGTAAGCGACATAACTCAGAAGGAAAAGACAAATGTCAGATGATTTCACTCACATGTGGAACATAAAGAAACAAAGTAAATGAACAGACAAAAACAAAACCAACCCTTGGACACTGACAATATAACTGAGGTTACAGTGGGGAAGTGGGTGGAGGGCAGGAGCAAGTGGTGGAGAACTTCTGGTAATTTGGTGGTGTTCAGGGTGTGTTGTAATGTATTTGAGAAATGGTAAACTTGCATATATGGGCTTATAATATTTTATAACTCAAAGTGATATAAATAAATATTAAATTAAAAAAGTCTGCTAAATCAAATAAAGCTCTCTTAACAGATTTGCCACCAGCCATGTCAACCTGTGTCTCTCCTTCCTCCTCCTCCCGTGCCCACTCACACCTGCAGTCCCACAGGTCCTGTTTGTTGGTTTATTGGTTTTTAAGGCTCAGGAAGTGAGCTGGCTGCCTGCCCACGCTCCTGTTTCCTCTGGGGTTACTCTCCCCGGCTCCCTCACTACCTCCCCTTTTTGAATAGAGAGAATTCCCTCCTGAGAGAAATTCTTGTGCCAGCTTCTAGGAATATACTCCCCTGCCCCCGCCACACACACACACACACACACGGGAAGTAGTAGGAGCCAGTGAGGGATTGGGAAGGCTTGGTCGCACTTTGGGGGTTACACCTGGTCCCGCGAGGACGTGGCCAGCACTTTTTGCCTGTGGACTCCCCAGTCAGGCAACTTGGAAAGCAGCTCTGCTGCTCTGTGCCACCGATCCCGCATCTGCGAACAGCTACACAGTATCACCCACCTCAACGGGCTGGCAGCCAAGAGCCAGCGCACGCGCACATGAGCCTTGGTAGACTGTTGCCTGGTTTATGCAGGTATCCTTACTGCTTTGAACTGCTTGTTATCCAGAATATCTAATGCAAAGAACTCAGACCGTGCTTTGATTTTTGCTGGCATACATCCTGAGTATCTTCCTGCACCTCTGAACGGCCTATGAATCCATGCAGTGGAGGGGTGGGCATGGACAAGGGCTGAGGATAAAATCAGGACATCAACACTGTGCCATATTCAAAGTCAAAGCTCCCACCAATCTGCGTTTTCTACTCCCTCTGCCTATATAGGTGAGTTTATCCTCGAGATACAAATGAACTTAACACACCAGCAGCCTCGGTAGGCCAGAGTCAACCAAATCCCTCAAGGTGGGGTCAAAACTTGGCTGAAGCCATGCTATATACAGTTTCTAAATTTCACTTTTAACTAATAAGTTTCTCTCCATCTTCTTTCTCTTATGCATGCTCATACATGCACACACATGTTAATCACAACTAGATTAGAGCTTAATTCTTTTAACTTTTGAGACCCATGGTTTCTTTTGACCTTTTGATGTTTGCCAAAAGAACAAAAGAATGGGATGATAAATTAGCATGATAATTTGGATGATAAATTAATGTCTTAAAAGAGAAGACTTCATTTGAGAAATCCAAGTTCAGACCTAGAAGCCTTGAGGAAACAAGGGTTCTATATCTAAGGGTTTGCCCCACAATGGCAGCCTTGATTTCTGAATTCAGACTTCCTTAGTCCACATCTCCCAATGCCAAAGTCCCAGAAGAGAAAATCCGGTTGGCCAGCTGTTGATGGGGTCCTCGATGGGAGGTAGGTCATATATTGGAAGGATTCAAGGCAGAGTCCCCCTAACCTCCCCTTCTATGAATGGGAGTGGGATCCAGTTCTCAGTGAAGGAAATCAATAGGTAGGCAGATTCCTTAAAATCTCTATATCAAAGTTTTTCACTGTGAGGCTGAATAAAAAATGTTAAGAAAAGTTTATTTGTCTTTGAGTTACCATGGTACTGTAACTTGTAGAACTATGAACTTGTGAATTAAAGCAGCAATTTCCAACATGTGCTCCCTATGATGTCTGCTGGAGCAAAAGCTGGCCTGCAAGCTCAGCTTAGAATGGTCCTCTGTGGGCAGTCCGAGAACTGGCTGCCATGTCAGTGGAGTTCTTTAAATACAAGTAACTGAAACTAACAGGATTACTGAAGTGAAGCAGGAACCTATCGGAAGGACATGAAGAGTGAACTGATCCAAAGGAAAGCTAAGAGCCAATAGGAAATGACAGAAAAGGGTAGTAACTAAGGTGAAGCCTTTTCAGAGTCCATTATCAGCATGAACCAGCTCTAAATATCTTCAGTCTTTGTGAAAGATCCAATTCCCAGAAGAGAGTCAGATTGGTCAGTTTTGGTCATGTGCCTGTCCTATGACTAACGGCAGAGGACAGAATAGGAGGGGAGATAGTTATTTTGCTAAAAGTAAGTGGACAGGCCAAGCATTAGATGTCCATTACAGAAACACTTCCCCAATGGCAAACCTGCTCAGATGGTTGGCCTTGCAGTCCACCTGGATTTTAGAGGCAGAGGCCAGGGGTGGAGGGAGGGTGGGGGTAGGTTGTCTTAGTAATTTTGTCTAAAGCTAATAATGCAACAGACAGCATGCTATGAGAAAATGTTTCATAATAAAATTGGTGACATCCTTATTGAGAAATTTAGAATCTCAGAAAAGTTTATAAAAGAGAATCTTAAGAGTCATCTATATAATTCCAGTACTCAGAGATAACCACAGTTACTATTTGAGGATGCTGTTCTCCTTCTGTAGATTGTTGTCAACAAAGTTGAGGACACATTACATGCATGGTTTTTGTATTTAATTTTTAAGTACCATATATCAATCCGACACAACATTGGCCCCCACAGTGGTCTTGAGTGGGTAAGATCATTTCTAACCACAGTCAATGGTCCCAAGCTACATTCTACCTAGCAAGAATCCCAAGATTCTTTACTGATTCTTCCCTCACTCCATCCTCAATTGGATCAGTAAATTCTGTTTAATTCACTCATTTGGTCATTCAGGAAATACATTTTAAACCCCTACTATATGCCAGTTGTGTTAGCTGTTCTTTCTAGTGGAGGAAGTAGAGGAGACCCTCTTTGGTCTGTAAGTCTGCAAACACTGGGGACCAATCATTCACTTTGCCCAGCCTGGAAATTTGCCACAATCTACCTTCCATACAAGAGAAGGTTCTATCTGGATACCAGCCCAAATGGATGGTAACTTCACAGAAGCAGACTTGTTTAAGGAAGGGCCCCTACCTCAATGTTAGAGCTCCTGGAAGCTCCTAGTGATTATGCTTCAGAGGAATGTGACCACAGATCACCCTTACGGGGTTTTGCAGGTTCTGATGAATTTTCATATTGTCTTTACGACATAAGTTTCTATCTGATCTATAAAAGAGACACTACCTTTGTAAAGTCACTTAAAATGATGTCAAGAATCTCCTTTATGAAGAAGAGTGAAATCACTAGGAGACTGGAATAGAGAGAGAATCTTAGCTAAAATAAAGCTGTAATCATCTTAATAATGTGTCATGTATATACAGACGTATGTACTTAAATTCCTGAGCCTGTGTATTTAAGAATCTAAAACTGAGAGTTTGCTTGTTTCAACATTTGCTGACATTTGCCAAGGGAAAAAATTCATGATGATATGAAGTCAGAAATCTATCACTTAGAGCTTGAGAAATACATACAATTCCTGTAATGACTCTTAGGAAAGAGTGGCCATATTCCTATTAATAAAATCTGCTCTTCAGAATTGGGTGGAATCAGTCTTGAAAGACACAATTTCATAAGTATTGGGAACCCTGGGTGTAGGTAAGATCCTTCAGAAGAAGGAATACATTGAGAAAACAGGAGGATAGAGGCAGTATTTGTCCACAGAGCAGGATTATTCACCTTTACTTTTTAACTCATTCTATGTAATTCAAGGGGTTAGCCTCCTATTCTGATACCTCTGAGGAAACTTGTTTTTGTTTTGTTTTTAATTAAGACAAGATAGAAAGGGGCAGCCTGGGGGACAGTGGGGAACACTAGGCTTGTTTGCCTGATACACAAGGGACTTCATGGTGGGGGCCTGTTACCTCTTTGATTACGCCTTCTATGAGCAATCATGAGTTCCTTTATTTCCTCAATTTTTATTATTGTTCCTTAGGAATCTGCCTCTATGTTCTTTTCTCAATCTATTCCTTCTTCTGAATGATCTTACCCACTTCCAGACTTCCCATTACTCATAGAATTGTGCCTCCTGAATTTATATCTCTATCCTAGCTTTCTTTTTCAAGATCCAGACCCACCTAACCCAAGGCTACTACACATTTTCTACCTTAAAGTTGTCACTAGCACTTCAAGTTCATTTTTCTTCCTGTGTTTCTAACCTCAGTCAATAGCCCCAAGCTAGATTCTGCCAAGCTAGGCTTTATCTTTACTGATTCTTCCCTCATTTCATCATCAGTCTAATAACTAAATTCTGTTTAATTCACTTATTTAGCCATTCAGCAAATATATTTCAAGCCCCTAATATGCGCCAATTGAGTTAGATCTCTCTAATGGCTACTGAAAGTAGACAAGGTCCCTGCCCTCATGGAGCTTATAATCTAGCTAGGAAAAATTGGTTGTGAGAGAGAGAGGCAACTATAGAAATCTTCAGTCTGTGAGGCAGGAAAGACTTCTCTTAAGAAGGGATATTTAAGAAAATATCTAAAGAATGCCTTAGAAGTTAACTAGATCTAGTCCACATATATCCCAAAGTCCCTGGTTTAAGACCTGGAGCCCAGGGAAACAACCAGGATGAACAACTGAATAAAATAAATAAAATGCTTCTTCCTCCTCTCTCCTCTCTCTTCACTTTCATTCCTACCTGTACCTTTCCTTTAAGAAAAAAAAGAAAAAAAGAACTTAACTAGATTGAGGACATGATGGGGGTAGGGAGTTCAATTTCCAAGCAGATAGAACAACATGTACATGTCTTGAATAAGGTGGCATGTGTGAGACTCTAAGAAAGACCCTTGTGGCTGAAGTGTAATGAATTATAGGAATAATGATGGGAGAGGAGACTGGGGGAGTAGGCAAAAGCCCTGTTTAGCACTTTGTTAGGATGTTGGCACTTCTATTAAGAGAGAAGAGAAGACTGAAGACTTTTGGGGGTAAAAGAAGTTTGAGAGGTGACTAATTTATACACAAAAACTGCTCTGGCTGCAAAGTGGAGAATAGATTGGATGGAACCTGAGTAGAGATGGTGGGAAGTCTATCCCATTGGCTTTCATTTGCCATCCCTGTAACGGTCAGTCAGTCTAAATTCTGGCTCTCTTGCCTTTTGGTGGAAGACACCTCTACTGTTGTCCCCTTACAATGTATCTCTGTGTGGCTGTCAGGCTTACCTTTCAGCTTCTCTCAGTGGAAAAGAAAATCAGCAATTCTTAATTATGTTCAAAAGAAAATTAAAACACCTTAGCTGGCCCACAAGTGTCTTTAAATCTGGACTTTCTCTCTCCAGTATCACATTCAACTACTTGTCCTTAAGTATTTTATTTTGTGTATTAGTCCATCAGAACAGGATATGAGAACTAAATTAACAGTTTGAGGGGAGAGACCCAGAAGAATAGAGGGACCTAAGCCAAGGCTAAGGTCCAGTATGTTGATCTAACTGAGAGCACAGGATTCTGGCCCATGTGGAGGTTTCAGGCAACTGGCTTCAGAAATGTCAAGCAGTTGACTCTAAGTGTGCCAAAGGATAACAAACTTGGAAAGTTCATGGGGACAAGGCATCTGGAGGCTTGACTACAAGACCAGATGTTGGGAGGTGTGGCTAAGGACAGAACCCTGAGCTTTAGAAATGGGATCTTAAGAGAAAGACCTCAGTCCCTGGAGAACTGCAGTTCCAAGAGAGCCAGGATACCAGCCAGTAAAGAATGAGCAGAACCCAGAGATTTGGGGTTCATAAGGTCAAGGACACAGGCTGACTTGAGGATGACTTAGTAAGGAGAACCAAAGGAAAGCTTTTCATATGCTACCCATAAAGAAAACAGGAGTCAGAGTGAATCCTAGAGTATAAGGGGCAAGGTTAAACATCAGGGTTAAGACAAGAGTTAAAAGGGCATAGGGAAAGGAGCCAGGTAGCTCCTTCCATCACCACATTAAGAATCACAAACACATTCAAAGCCGTGGCCAGATCTCAGGGTATGGAAAGTCATGAACATTAAGAGTGAACCTCATGAATCCTAAAGAGCTGTGATCACTTGGGGGACCCACCCAACTTTAAAGTGAATGAAATTTCAACATTAATGAAGTTCGGAGAGTAGCCCTGTAACTCTCGGGAGGGTCTCGGGGACCATGACTGTGTCCAGTTCACATGGTAACCAATGGACTATGACATCCTTAGAGGCTGGTGAGGTCACAGAACACAAGGTTTAAAGTAAGTGAATCATGCCTGCCTGGTTTATTTTTAAAGGAAACTTCTGAGAAGAGCCTAGAACAATTTTTTCCTCCGAGTGCCATTTCCCAAAGGTACTCACAGAAACAAAAAGGTGTGACCGTAATGGCTGCACTGAGTTGTCTTTTGGACAGTGTTAGAAGGGACATAAAGAAGGTGGACAGAGAACTCAGACAACTGAGATGCATCGACGAATTTAGTACACGATGCCTCTGTGACTTATACATGCACCCGTACTGCTGCTGTGACTTGCATCCTTACCCGTATTGCCTGTGCTATTCAAAGCGATCACGCTCCTGTGGCCTATGTGACCTCTACCCGTGTTGCCTGTGTGATGTCAAGCTCTACTGTCTTCGACCATCTCTCAGAAGTTTGGAGAGGAAAGCCATTAGAGCCATAGAGGATGAAAAGTGAGAACTTGCTAAGTAAAAGAGCTTAAGATTTTTACAGTTGTATCTTAACCTTATAAGCTGGAATAAGGGGAAATGGTGACAATTAATACTTGAACAAAGATGAACAGGGTTTTAGATAATGACTCTGGTGACTTAGCAAAGAATTCCTAAGGAAAATAGGTTCATGATGGGAATGGTAATGATTGTCAAAAGACAATGTAATGATGACAATTGGCAAGGTTGTTGGTTTGTAGTGGGAGTGCCAATATGATAAATAATACGGTTTTAATGAGGGAAAGAAACGTGGGTGTCATTAAAAAGCTATTGGAAGCAGCAAACTAAACATTTTTTCTGGTTATGAGTAAAGTGATTTGAGTATATTTGGACTCACAGAAATGACTATAGGAGAAGTAATAATAATTGATCAAATCTTTAACGTTTGCCAGAGGCTTCAAGAACAGCGGAGCAAATTGAAGGAGAGAGACATTTCCTTGGTTTAGTAGGAAAACCTTTCTCCCATTCCCCGACAGCAGGGGAAGACTTCCCACTCACCTGGGCTGGATCAGCCTCCTCTCCGACTCCAGCAGGGCTTGTGCAAATGAAAAAGAACTGAGTGCCACAACTTTCAGAGTTGGAAAGGTTTTAACTGAAATGGGTAGTTTCAGGTACCACCTCAAAATCTTTGGATTGCATTTTTTCTTTTTGATGTTTTTGAGAAAGGTTTTCTAACTTTCTATATATGCCAAATAGTCTTGTTACTATAGATGGGAAAAAATGATTGAAAGAACTATTCCCTGGTTAAATTAATTGCCCATATATTGGAAAGAGTGTAGATGTAGAAAGTATTAATGATATATAGTTGTAGAATATATTGATGAAGTATTTTATATATTGATGTATTAAACAAAAAAGGTAAGGTGTAGAAAAACTTAATATGCTTATGTATTTTTCAAAGGGCACAAAAAGATAGATTTTTTTATTAAATATATTTGACATATAACATGTAAATTTAAGGTGGACCATATTAGTGTGATAAGCTTACATATGATAATATTGTCATTGTAGTAATCTATCATATTACATAACCCATTTTTTATTGTTAGAATAATTAAGTGCTAGACTCGGTAAGTTTTATGCTTATAATACACTATTATTGCCTATATTCATTATATGGTACATTTGATCTGTAGGATTTCTTCATAATTCATTGCAAGTTTGAACCCTTAACATCTTTCTATCCCAATGATAGGGTAATAGATTAATAGGTATGGAGGTAGCTGGATGGATAGATAGGTGAATAGATAGGCAGGTAAGTAGATAGATGAGAGAGATACACATAGATAGATGATAGATACGCAGGATAGATGGAGGGTGGAGATGAAGAAAGGGGAGGGAGGAGGAGAGAAAGGCCCTTGGCAACAATGACAGTGATGTTATACTGGACAGGTAATAAGGCCATTATTGTCCAGGTCATAAGCTACCTTAATAGCCTGCGATGGGATCATCATCTATATATCTATATGCTCTTTGATCCCATTTAAATTTTTACTTTTAATTTTATGTTATCAAGTTATAAATGAACTATTCATACAGTACAATTTAATTCTTTCAAAAAAGATTTGGTCTGAATGAAGGAATATGTGTAAGTCTCTGAAGACTTAAATCCCCTTGATCCAATCTTTCTAGCTCATCTCCTGGCTTTCCCTATTCCCAGGCTCTCCAGGGGAGAAGGCCTCTGTTGTTTACTACCTGGGTGACCTTCACCAATTTCAGGAGGCCTTATTTCTTGGTATGCAGCCATCACTTCAAGCTTAGTTCTCAGCAGTGCGGTATATACAAGGAACAATGCTTTCTTTGGTTTGTGATACTTTTCCTGACATTGTCTGGGTTTTTGCTGATTTTGTCCCCTGAGCCTGCAGTGGTATATGAAGCTAGTGATATCTTTACATTAGTTCCCAGATCTCTGAACCGATAACTCCAAGTTCACTTTAGAAATGACCTCAGGCTTGTCCTGTTGGTCTCCTTCTAGCCCCTTATCTTCCCATTTATACCACCATGTGATCCCTTTCATTCCTTGCTTCTGACAACTTGACGTTTCACTATCCAGAAGGACTTAGTGTCACCTGAGACTTACTCAATTTTCCTGTATACAGATAAAAATGCTAAACCCTGATCCAGTCCAATCCCAAAGAACTCCCACTGCTAATATTTTTTTCTTCTAGTGAAATGCCTCTTTTTTCTTTTCTCTCAGCTAAGTTCCAATCCATGACTAAATAGATCTAGAAATATGTTGACTCAAATTTTTTTTTAAACAATTTTTGGTGTGAAAACTTGCCCATGGCTTTTTGAGTTTAGAAATCATATTCACATGACCTTTATGCCTATGAAGAACCCTAGCCCTTTGGTTAGGTATGACATGTCTGTTCAGATGCCAAGCTATGTTGGCTAGAAGCTTCTTTGCCCAAAGGGACGGTGAGATTCTCTGGTCTACTGTTACCATGACTCCATTGGAATTCTTTCTTCGTGAGAGTCAGTACATTCCATCTTTGGGTGCTAGGAGGGAGTCTTAATTGATAATTTAATCCTCCTGCATAAGTTTCTAGAACATTCCTGAGTATATGTTATTTGGTTGATGTGTGTGTGTGTGTGTGTGTGTGTGTGTGTGTGTGTGTGTGTGTCTGAGAGAGATGAGAGAGAGAGAGAGAGAGAGAGAGAGAGAGAGAGAGAGAGAGAGAGAGAGTCTTTAAACTCCGTATAGAAAGTCTACCCCATTTTCATTTTTACTGATGAGCTCCTTTAAGTCACCTTGGCAGTATGTTCTTTGGTAGAGACTTAAGTCTCTTTAGTTTCTCTAATATTCTCTCTTCCTCTTCAAATTACTTTTTGTATCCCAAGCACCAGCAGTTCCCTTGAGTCTTCCTTCCTCCTCTGGATTTAGGCAGACTAAGGTAACTGAATTTAGTTTTTGCTCTAAGAAGCCATGCCACCCACCTAAAGCAAGGTGACACCTGACTCACACCACACTCCAGCCCCTTCTCACCCCTGCACTGAGGAGTTTATGATCTAACAAATGGTGCCTCCTCATGACTGTGTCATTTGGCACTAGTCCTTGTAAACCAATGAAGCTTGATCTGCTGCCTCATACAGGGATGCGTTAGGCTCAAGTCCGCTCCCTTTACTGGTACCTGGAAGTAGTCTTCAGACTGGACTTTCACCTGCTCACCTAAGATTCTGTGGATGACTGAAGCTCAATGAAAAATTCCCTTGAAAATCCCCACATGAGGGGCAGCATTCAAACTTCGACAATCTGCCTTCTCATTTCTTTTGCATCACCCCCTCACTTTCTGCGTATGCGTTCTCATCGATCACTCTTACTGGGTGAGGCCCAAGGGTGAGATGTTGCCATTTAACAGTGCCTGCCCAGCTCTAAGGGAAGCCTTTCCACTGTCCTGTTTCTGAGCCAGGGATTGGGAAGTCCCCAGAGAGGAACCCTGGGAGGTGAATGGCTGGTGAAAGGTTGACCGTTCAAACGAGAAGAGAGGCCCTCATTTGCCTGTGTCCCTGCAGCCGTGGAAGCAATTGGGCCACTTGGTCTCCTGTCATCATGTTCACTTTATACCCATCGGCTGTGACTGCAACCAACCCAGGGCTGCAGGCTAGGAAGAGAGAGAGAGAGAGAGGGAGAGGGAGAGGGGGAGGGAGAGGGGGAGGGAGAGGGGGAAGAGAGAGGGAAGAGAGAGGGAAGAGAGAGGGAAGAGAGAGAGAATAAGATAGAATGAGAGAATAAGATAGAACAAGAGGAGAGAGAAAATGAAGAGAATGAGAGAATAAGAGACAGAATGAGAGAGAGAAAGAGAGAGCAGAGAACAGTGAAAGAAATGCAAATTCTTGGACTTGCTGAAACTCTGGGAGTGTGCTCAGCCCCCTGTTTTGACAAGCCCTGCAGGGAACTCAGATGCACCTTTATTATGTCACTCTGCTCCCATTGAGTGACTGTTCTTCAGTATCACCCAAAAGTTTGGAGAGGAGAGACAACGTAGGAAAAGGGAGAAGAAAGGAGAGAAAGGGAAAGATGTGTTGGAGATGAATGAGCTAATAGGTTTTTGGAAGGGTCTAAATTAGGAGAAAGGAAAGTACTCCAGCAATGGCCAGTGGAGTATTGTCTCCCTTTGCCCCTGGGTGGAGAGGGACACTCTTGACTTTACTTTATGCATTACCTGACTGAACCTGATTTGTATCTGTGAAGATGGCTGACTACGTCACTCATCATTGCTGTGGCATACTACCTAATGTTCAGGGGTGTGGCCACCCAATCAGGTGAATTTCAGCTTTAATAGAAAAGGTGGCAGCCATGGTGATAAAGGCACTGCTCTCCACTAGCTTTCTCTAAGTTTCCTAAGAAGCCTCTGAAATGGGGTCAACAGCAAGTATAGAAGGCATCTCTCTTCCCACAAGACTTCCCACAAAGTCTTGGGAAATTCCATGTGGGGTGAAGTGTATCTTGTCAGGCAGGAATTGAGTTGCAAGTTCAGAGTTGACTCTGATAATTAAAATATGGCTACTGAAATTTCTTTTGAACTTTCATGTCCTCATTGAAAACCTCTGACCTAGAAGCAAAAGGAAGAAGAAAACTGACCTGGCCAGAGCGACAGGAACAGAGGAAAAGGAAACCAAAGCAATAAAAAACATGAAATTGTACCCAAGACATGGGTTACTAAGAGGAGGAAATGGATCTGGGAGTCAGCTGTGTCTCATAGATCTGGCTCTCAGATCCATCTCCTGTAGAGGGCGAAAGCGCTATGGTGATATCAGCTTCTAGAGGAGAACCTAGGGTTCCTAACAATCCTGCCTGGGGTCCTTGACCCTTCTTTGTGAGACCCATCCCTGTCTTGAAGGCAGGATTTTATGTTTCTCATCTCCTGCCAGAAGGTCTGAACTGAGCAGAAGAGCTTTACCTCTCAGCTCACACACACACAGCAGGTTCTGAAGGGATCCAGAGGATACCCATTTGCTTTACTCTTGACCTTGGCTGTTGGGCTTCAAGTCTGTGGCTCATTCAGAGAGGCCATGAGTCATCATTCAAGTTATTCTCTGCTCATCAGGGAGATAGAGAACTTTTCCTTCCATTTCCCCCCAAGATTAAAAAAAAAAAAAAAATCCAATGGTTTCTCTTCTTAGTATGGTCTAGAGTACCCTCGCATACTCAGGGCATGAAAGGCACCTCTGCCCCAGGCCATTATAAGGCCCTTGGGGCTGGTGTGGAAATGGAGTTCAATGACTCACCGTCCTGAGTGCCTTGTACAGGTTGTTTCTGTTAGCCTCAGAGTCTTCTAAGTCTGCATTATTTGATCATTTTGTCATTGCCACTAAGAGTTTTGACTTGTAAACTTCATTACAAAAGCTCACACTATTGCTCACACCAGCTGATCAAGAGAAAGTGTATATATAGCATGATTTCATAATAACACACAAACTATGGAAGTATATGGAAATACATACACATGCATATAAAAGAAAGTCTTAATTCCAAAACGATGTTATATAGGATTAGGTATATTTTTTAAATAACTCTTTTTTTTTTTTTTTCTCATCTGTATTTTCTGAATTTTCTACAATGAACTTGTAGAAGTTATGTGATGAAAAGAAGCAGATGTATTAAAAAAAATCAGAAGGAGGAGTGCCCTGGTGGCTCAGGCATTAAGCCCAACAACTTAGGTTTGTGGACCAGGGGCAGGGGGTAGGAAACTAAAAATTGAATAAATAAAAATGCTTTTTTCCTCCTCTTTCTTCCTGCCTGCTCCCTGCCTGCCTATCTTCATTCCTGCCTTCCTCCTTTCTTCTTCTTTAAATAAGTAAAATCAGCATAAAAATTAAGAATCAAGCCAATCATCCAGTGACAGAGGCCAGACTCCTTAGACCGTGTGATGTCCCAGACATCACCAACTCCAAGACCTTTCTCTGGAGGTAAAGAGGCTGCAAGATTATTTGCCAGAAGGAGTGTCTCTTAGAGCACATTTTTTTTAATGTTAAAAAAATTTTAAAAAGATAGTTTCAGAATATTCAGTTTTCTATGAAGGATCAGGCAATTCGAAAGAACATGGACCCTGAGTGGGACCAGCAGCGCAGGGCTGAAGCCAAGCTGTGTGACTGGGTGGGGGTTACTCATTCTAAGCATTTCACTGATGGCTAAAATCACAACCTTGGCATTAAACAGACCTGGATTCAACTCTAGGCTCCACCATTCACCAATTTACTGTAAAACAGTAATAATTACCTCTGCATTACAGGATTATTATGAAGATTAAATGAAATAATGCCTTTAATAGTTTAGCACTGTTACGATGCATTGTTAAAAACAAAAAAGGACTAAAGACTAAGTCTTAACATCCTCATGGTGTGCCAAGCACAAGTATAAAAACACTTAATTCGTTAACTAATATGTCTCCTTCTAACCCTATAAAGTTAGGTTCCTTTTAGGGCTCCAGTTTTACAGATCAGGAAACCGAGGTGCAGATAGGTTAAGTAACTTGTCCACATGATGGAGCTAAGATATGAATCTAAATACTTTGATTTCAGCGTCTCTGTGTTAGGCATTTTGCTTTACTACCTCTCAGTGTGCTTAAGTGACCGATAGGTGTGAGCTACTGTCATTGACTAAGGATTCACACAGCAGGTCTGCTGAGCAGCAGCAAGACCTCGATAGGAGCTTGGAGAGCTGTGTTTGCTGCCCCAGTGGTGTTAACAACCAGCTCTCTGCGCACTGTGAGTTGAGTGTTTGTCCATGTCTATGGTGTAAATGTCACACTGTAATTGGTTTCAAGTTATCAGCATGAAGTCACCGGATGAGGAGGGAAAACAGATGCTCATACTCACTCTTTGCAAACTGTAGAAACTGAACCCACACAGCCTCTTCAAGATACTGTCCCTACTGGTGCCAGCCATCCAGAGTCTGGAACAGCCTTGCCACAGCAGGAGGGACAGGCTGGGACACACTGTCTTGTCATTTGTTAGTGGAGTTTTCAGGCTGAGTCTGTGTGATTGCCCCATGGTGGTACTAGTCCTGTGGATCAGCAGGGCTGGGTTCTGAGACTGACAACTGTCTTTAAAATGCAGATTTTAAACTCTATCTTATTAGTTGGAACCTCGCTTAAAAGAAGACAACTCTGCCTACATACAATAGTGGTAAGATTATACCATGTTTCTAATTAGGCATAATTTATAATGTGCCAAGCACAGAGATAAGCAAAATTAATAGTGGCATCTCATCCTCCAATAGCCCTATGATGTTGGCACTATTATCTGCATTTTACAGATGAGGAAACTGAGACACAGAGAGATGAAGGAACCCGCTTAGGGTTCCCATAGCTAAGAGGAGAACCTGAGATTTAAATATAAGAAAAAGAACTGGAAGGCACCCATCTGTTTATGGGGAAGAGTGTAACTTACATAGGGAGATTCATTTTTCACTTTATCCACTTCTGAAACGTTTCGCTTTTCACAATGACCAGTGTTTACTTTGGCCATTTTAGAAAAAATATAGAAATCAAAATAAAGCTTCTTAAGCTGTGCCTGAGTTCTGAACTTCTCCCTTTTTCTGAATTTCAGATTGAGAAGAACCACCAACAGAATTCTGGCCTCCCCTTGCTGTAGCAGTAACATTTTAGGATCAGTGAATGTGTGTGGCTTTGAACCTGATCAAGTCAAAGTTAGAGTCAAAGACGGAAAGGTGTGTGTGTCAGCTGAGAGGGAGAACAGGTACGACTGCCTCGGATCGAAAAAGTACAGCTACATGAATATCTGCAAAGAGTTCAGCTTGCCTCCGTGTGTGGATGAGAAAGACGTAACATACTCCTACGGACTCGGCAGTTGCGTCAAGATCGAGTCTCCGTGCTACCCTTGCACTTCTCCCTGCAACCCCTGCGGCCCCTGCGGCCCGTGTAACCCATTGTGCGACCCTTGCAACCCATGCTACCCCTGTGGGAGCCGATTTTCCTGTAGGAAGATGCTTTTGTAAAGTGTAGCCACCTATGACTTAGACGGTATTCCAGCCAGGCAGCTCTTCCAGTGTTTCTCGTCCCCTTCCCATGGCCCGTGTTAGTCAAGTACATAGGGAGCTAAATACATAACTGCATCCCACTGGTGGTGTGTGAACATTTTTTGATTCAGCTCGCTACGGGAGTCCTGCCCAGTTAGTGGAAGGAAGGGCATCGGAAGGATTCATGGGTGTGAATGGAAGATGAGATGGTGAGATCTGCTCTTCTGTGTCCTTCCCCAAACCCAATACCCCAAATTCCAGATAAAGATACTTTTTGGTGTGCATCCCAAGAACCGTTTTCCCAAATGATCTACTGAAATGACCTAGCTCAGACGCCAAGCCATTGAAGCAGCAATGAAGACAAGTTAGGGCTGAAGGCAAGCACGTTTTCAAAGCTCCCACAGTAGGGGGCACTGGGGAGAGGAAACCCCAATCAAAATATGTTTGGGGTTTATACAGGGGCTTTGGTCAAGGCACAAAAAAGCATGAGGGTGGGGAACCCCACATTCACTCTCCGAGGGTGTTTAGCTTGTCATCTTTCAACATTCCTGTGCTTTGGGGGAATGACCAACACTAGGTGAGGTCGTTTGTAACCTCTGCAGAATTTATTTCAACTCTGCTTTTCTCAGTTCCTGATACTCCTTTTAGGTATAGACATTCAGTTCAAACTTCATGAGTGGGGAAATACAGCTTTTACAAAATGATCGTGTAGCTCACCTCAACTTTATCCTTGTGGACATGCCTTTGAGCCATTCTTGATTGCCACGTGGGAGCAGGTGTAAAGGAAGGAGATAATGGGAGGGTTCAGAATGAGGACACTGGTTGCTTTTAGATCCAACTCTTCAAGGGATCGTAAAATCCTCACATTTGCCTGTCGTTTCATTAGCATCACCTCTGTGTGGGTTAAAGCATTGGTCCTTAGCCTTGGCTGCACATGGAAGTCACTTGAGGAGCTTTGAAAGCAGGGATGCCAAACTAAAAAAAAAAAAAAAAAAAATCATAAAAAAAATACTGCTCCCTGGGTCCTGTTTCCAGGGATTCTAACGTTATAGATTTGAGGTGCAGTCTGGGTAACGCGACTTTTAAATGCTTCCCTAGGTAATTCACACTTGCAGCCAAGGTTGAGAAACTCGGGCCAGGAATCAATCTCCCAGCCTTTTTTCCCTTAAAAGTTTCCTTCAAGTCCAAGGTTAAAGGATATTGATGGTGCTAGCAGACATATTTTGCTTTCCACTGAGGGAAGTAATAGTCCTCTAAAACAGGTGTTGAATAAAAAACATTGACCATTTCAAAGACTTATTACCTAGCAACTAAGTATAAATGGATATGTTTGTGTATAGTGAATTATAGCGTCATCTTTAGAAGAGTCTTGCCATGTTTTGGTTACATGTTCATGAATATTCTAGTTTCTAAGTTGCAAAAAAATGGAAAATGACTTAGGAAAGGTGTCACACAGCAGTGTCAGTGGAATCGCACTTGGGTCTTGAACAGGTAGGAATCCCTGTCCCGCTGTCCTCTGGAGGGCATTATTCCAGGGCTCTCCAGGCAACAGTTCATTCTTTTATTCACATACCCACCGACCTCATCGTTCTGTTAATTCAGCAACTCATTCATCCAACCTGCCAGACAATCATTTTAAATGCCAAATAATGTTCTATACCAGAGATGGAGAGAAGAAATACTCTTTTCACAAATGCCTCAAATGAAAATTCAAGAAGAAACCAATGGAGGGCTTATGGGAGGAATTTCCAAAGACACAGAATGAACAAGGATGGGGAGGGAACTTTCCATGAGATGTATTGAGGTCACTGCCTCAGTGAATCCAGAGGCCACCCTTCAGCTCAGAGCCTACAGTAAGTTGTTTACCAGAGTCTGCTCACCACCCTCACAGGTAAAGACTTGACATAAAGGCCAGTGCTCAGTTGCAGAGTGCCTGATATGAGCTGAATTTAAGTGTTAGGAGTTATTGTCAATAAGAAGTACCTTTCTAAGAGCTTCTCCTAGAGAAAGCAAGACTAACACCATGTTAGTCTTGACATTAGACATTTCCAGTATGCACTCAAGAACTAAACTGCGGCATACCCTGGTAGAGTAGGGGTTTAGTCAGCCGCCTCTGCCTGGTACAACCCAATGACCCGGGTTTGAGTCCTGAGGCCAGAGAGAAAAGCCAAGATGAACAACTAAATAAACATAATGCCTCTTCCTCCTCTCTTTCCCTGCCTGCTTGCCCATTTTCATTACTACCTGCCCCTTTCCTTAAAAAAAACAAGAAACTAAAACTAAACTTAATTGTGTGGATGTTGAAAGCCCTCCCACATCAGAGAACAGGTATGGCAGGTGAAGTTAGTCAGAGGAGGAAGCAGAACTTGGGTGTGGACCTTGTCTTTCACTGGTTGGATAGGCCAGTTGGATGGTCTTAATCAGTTCTGTAGTGAACTTTAATGAATTTGCAGATCAGAGTCCAATTAAAACACTCTACTTCATCTACCAGGGTAGGAGACAGGAACTCGGGAGTTATTCTTGAAAGGACAGAGACATGAAATTGTCCCAAAAGCTAAGTGAATCGTGAGGGAGCTTCTGAGCTACTTCACAGTCCAGTATGTTATGTGAATGAACATATAAACTAAGTAAATATACCATCTTCTTGTAAACACGCTTGGTAAATATTGCAGCATTAAGGCTGGAGATGAAGATAATTACATGTCTTAGTTAACATGAAATACATTTTAGAGCTGAAGAGCTGTCTGATAATATCATAAATAGTTTCTCAGGTACAGGATTCAGGATCCCAATGGCTATCAAATATTGTATGGTTTCTTTCAAAACTCATATAATGAATTATTTTATAAAAACAAAATTAAAGGTCCTCACTTGACTGCTCTTCATTTATTATAAACTTATTTTATTTAGTGAATGTTCATGTCCTCACAGCTAATGGAATGAGTTACATTTTAAAGGACTTCAATTTCTCTTCCCTATGCAGAAATTCCTCCTCCTCTGTTTCTGTATCTGTTTCTCTCTCTGTCTCCCATACAAATCCTATGAACGCCAC
Organism: Solenodon paradoxus; assembly: GCA_004363575.1. Lineage (NCBI taxonomy): Eukaryota > Metazoa > Chordata > Mammalia > Eulipotyphla > Solenodontidae > Solenodon > Solenodon paradoxus. Next base: position 397,921 of record RJWH01000441.1, read on the forward strand.
ATAATGGAAAAGATTGTTAACTCTTTGATTTAGCCTTTTGATTGAAGATACTATGCCAAAATTTAAAAAAAAACTGATATTGAAAGCAGAAGACTGTAGATATGTAAAAATAGAAAGAAAGAAAAAGAAAAGGAAGGAAAAAAGGAAGGAAAACCAGATGGATTTGACAAAGTTTGGAGGGTTTTGGGAATTTATCAGAGTTTTAAAAAGACCCCTGGATGACCATGGGTATAAAATAGACTAAGAAGCATCCCTCAGGGAACAACTGCTTTTGATGCTGATCAGAAACACTTCTTTCCAGCTTATGCACAATAAGTACTGGTGTCTGTCTCTAAAGTTATAAAACAAACAAATGAATATATCCTTTGTTTAGGCCCTTGGATCCTGATGAATGTTTAAAGTTTGACAGATAAAGTACTCTTTTCCTTAATCAGTCCCAAGCTCTGGTGCAAGTATTAGTCACACAAAAGTCAAAAACCTGGAGGATGTAGCACAATGCCTTGAAGGCTCATAAAGCTGGTCTTTGACAGGGGATGAACCCCATAATTCCAGGGTCTTGAGTGTGCTTCAGAGGATGTCAGTAGCAGGAAGAGCCCTGGAGCCAGGATGCCAGAGAGGGTGTTTGAAATCCAGCAGTCACTTGGCCTGAGGCAACTGGTCCACCACTTAGAATCTCTCCCAGCAGGTCATCTGCCTGCATTGAAGAGAGCTCCCCATGCCATCGGCATGACCCCAGGTAGTTGGCAAAATTTCTGCTTTTAATGGGATAGGGCCCACCAAGCATCAGATTCTGGAGAAAGAGGGCCCTTCAGTTCAAACTTCAGTGACAACTTCGTTTTCATATACTAAGAAGAATGGTCTGCAAGGAGTTTTACTCTGAATTTTTTTGGGGGTGTGGAACAACCAGCCTTAACTCAAGAATCTGTAGGTCAGAAATTCAGACAAGGCATAGAAAAGATGCTTTGTCTCTGTTAGATTCTTCAGGAGGTTTCTTTAGTAATCTCTGGCACCTGGGCTTAGCTGACAAGGTCACAGGGTTTGTGATTTCAGATAAAAAGTCTTATAGTGGTGTAGAGAATATCATATATTATTATACACACAAAGAACTGATTTTTAATGAAAATACAAAGAACCATATCACCATATTCAGCATTAAAAATATTTCCATTTTTATGGAACATTTGAAATCAATACTGTATTATCTGTGGAAAATAATATGAAGATCCTCAAAAATTAAAAATGGAATTACTATTTGATTCAGCAATTCCACTTCTAGGTATTTATCCAAAGAATATAAAAATATTCATCTAAAAGGTATCTGTACCACCCATGTTCATAGCAGTACAATTCACAAGAGCCAAGAAATGGAAACAACCTAAATGCCCATCAACAAATGACTAAATAAGAAGATATAATATATATACTCAGTGGATTTCTGAAACTTGAGGTGATTATGCTAAGTGAAATAAATCAGAAAGAAATTAAAAAACACTGGATATTCTCATTTGTTTAATATTAAAAAAAATGAACAAACGAAACACAACATTCTCCTAGACTCTGAAATCAAGACTGTGGTTACCAGAGTTGAGGACAGGGAAGGGTGGAGAAAAACCTGGGCAAAGGAGCTAAAAATAATTGTGGTGACTGACACTAGAACTCTGGTGGTAGATGCAGGGCGACAGCTACATTGATGGAGTTGTCATCTACACTCCTGAAATGTATATATAGTTGCAAACTAAGAAAATATTAATAAAAAGGAAACTGTAGAATATGGTCATCGTATTATAAAAATAACTACAGTTAGACACTTAAATAAGCTTTGTGTGCTGTGTTTTCCCCATGTCTGAGATTATTCAAACCATTTTAAGTGAAAATGGATCAAGGGTCAGTGAGGTTTATAAAAATAAATACCATGAATAAATATCCCAGATTTACCCAAACAGTCCAGACTTCCAATGGCTGTGTCTTGTTTGGGGCTAGGAGAGCATGACCCATGCGAGTCGTCTGCATCTCCTGGTGAAGGTGTTAAGGAGCTAACACAGGCCAGATAACATCTGAGACAGAAACAGAACAAAAAGGTACAAGAATGAATAAGGTGTTAGAGTCAAACTGGCAGCCCTCGAAGTGTAAGACGGCAGCAGGAATGCACAAGGCCCGGATTTGTCTGGGCAAAACAGCCTGACAATAGATTAGGCAACTATCTTGGAAGAGGAAGATGGTTTCCTTGAGTCAACTGCTTAGTCACCTTCTGGTATCATCAACGTGTCAAACATTGTCAGCCTTTGGAGCCTGGCCAGGGACCTCCTAGGACGTTTTACCTCCTAGGAAGGAAGTGGATTTTAGAAGCGTAGGTCTTCAGGGTTCAATGGTGTTTCTTCTTTGTGTGAACTCACATGAGGACATACTCTGCACCTCGCTGCCTATAAGAAGTGAGGCAGGTTGTGGACATGGCCAAAACCAAAATCTTTGCCTCTGAGGAGCTCTCAGTCCCATGTGGAGAAAGACACAGAGCGTGCTGAGTTATAATCCCACCTTCTCAAGGATTCTTATCAAGATAAAACCAAGCAGTGAGGAGCACACAGAGGACAGAGCCACCACCATCTGGATAGCTGGAGTGACTCAAGCAGAAACACCATAGCCCTCTTCCCTCACAGTGGATGAATGAAGAAATGACAAGATCTTCGTCTGCCCCTGTGGCCAGAGAATAAGGAATAGGACACATCATGCCCAAATACCTGGGTACAAGACCCAAGGTGGGAGAGGGAAATCACATAAAGCAAACAAAGAGGATTTTTCCTTCCGGGCTTATATAAGAGAGCCTGAGGAATCTCCTTCAACTTTGAGGCTTCCTTTGCTTCTTTTTCTATTTCCTGCCCTTTCATGACTTACCAGAGCGCTGGCAGGAAACAGAGAACACGCGACTGGAATTTATAAAAGGCTTTTTAATGCAGTGGTTGTTTGCAGAGATGTGGGTGTTTAATAAGGTGTGGACATATAATAAGGGGTGTTGATGGTCACAACTACCAACGGAGGGACGCTGCTCTTACTACACTTGACCTGCAGAGGCAGAGGCAGAATGGTACCCAGGTTTTGGTACCCAGGTGAAAACTGGAGCCCTGGACAAGGAGATGCTTGACAGGAGGTGTGGCTGTACAAGGATGCAGCAGCTTCCAGAAGGACTGCCCAGCAGGTGGGGAGTGAGAGGAACACAGTCATGTGTTGCTTAATGATGGGGATACATTCTGAGATCCTCCTCATTAGGTGATTTCATATTGTGCAAATATCGCAAACCAAGATGGTATAGCCTACAATACACCTAGGTTATCTATAGAGAACGCTGCTGTATAATGACCAAAACATCCTTATACAGCTCACTACTACAGTAATACTCAACCTCTCTTTCCTTCCAGCGCATCTCAATGGTCAAACCCAGTGGGAGATCAGAAGGAAGGAATCTCTGGTGAGGTGATTATGAGGTCAGCCACCTGGGGCCTACAGCTTACAGTGAAGACCTTAATATGAAACTTCAATGAAAAATAGCTCCTCCCTCCCTCCCTCCCTTCTTTACTTTCTTCCTTTTCTTCCTTTCATTCCTTCTCCCTCTCTTCCTTCTTACTCTTCCTCCCTCCCTTCCTCCTCGCCTGCTTTCCTGCTTATTCACAGGGTGTCATGCCAGGCACTGATCAAGAATCACCAAGTCAGACCTGCCCTTAACTTTATGGAGCTAATACTCTAGGAGGGAGACAAACATGGACCATATAAATGAAAGGATACTGGAATGGGATGGAAGAGCCCAGGGAAACAAATTTAGGGTCTACTTTTCCTTCTCCAAAGGCAGGTAGGTCACACAGATCCTTGCTCCAAAAACTAGTGTCTGAAGAGACTCCATGAAAACTCCTTCCCAGGGTTGACCCTGGAAAACCCAGTTGATGGACCACTCAGGATTCAGAGGCAAAATGGTTTCAGCCCCAAGTCACTCTCCCTCATGCGTTTCACTGTTATTCTTCTTTTCCATTCCTCTGGCTTAATACAATGTACTCTTCCTTAAAATGAAATGAAAGAGAAATTCAGAAGAGCACCTTTTAAGCTTGGGATAGAAGAAAAGAATCTGAGCAAGTCAGGGTAACAGAAGCCGTAACATAAAGTATAGATACTTTCACTTAAGCTTTAAATACGGTAAAGCAAAAAACACAGACATAATTATAATAGATATCATAAGAGACTAAAAAAAGTAGTTGAAATTTGACACAGCTTATATCCTTAATAAATTCTTTGAAAAACAAAGAACAGTTCTAAAATGGACAAGAAGAATGTTTGTAGAAACTTTGTTCATAATATCCCCAAACTGGAAGCAGTCAAGCTATCCTTCAATAGGTCATTAAATGCGTAAACAAACTGATATAGCCATACAATGGAATATTTTTCTGTCATTTAAAGAAAGCTATCAAATGACAAAAAAGACATGGCTGAACCTTAAATGTATATTGCTAAATGAAATAAGCCAACCTGAAAAGTCCATAGATTGTGTGACTCCAGTGATAATCAGATTCTGAGAAAGGCAAAACTGTAGAGACAAGAAAAGTGATTGGCAGAGGCTTGGTAGGAGGGGGTGGAGGGATGAGTATGTGAAGCATGTTTTTTATTATTCTGTATGAAACCATGTTCATAACTGTAGTTTGTATAAATCACAGCAAATTATCAAAACCCACAGAACATTACAACAAAGAATGAATCAACATACACAAATTCTAAAAAATCATCTTGGAAGTAGATCTCAGGATAGGATGCAGGCTATGACAAAATCATCTGCATTACACATGTATTAAAAGGGGTGAAGGGGAAAATGCCGACCCAAGCAATTTTGGAAATGAGTGGAGCTCTAAGAAGAAAGGCAAAAAGAAACTGCACATAAAACTGTACTCTAGCTGATAAAGCTATTTTCTATCAGGGTATAGGATTAACTATTCTGATACTCCTAACCACTTTTGCTGGAAATAGATAAATAAATATCAGTGAATCTCACCTTTGGAGGAGGTATTTACAAATAAGCAAAGGGGTAGAGACTAAAATGATCCAAATGGCAATGAATTTGAGTTGCAGGCATAGGAATGAACTCAAGTTCATATAGCAGTTTTTATAGATATGTATATACACACTAGCTAGTAAGTACACATATGTTTCCCTGCTTTGTCAGCTGTGAGGAGCTAAAAGCAAAAATTCACCAGGAGCAATGAGCATATCTTGTGCAGACATATTGATTTCTAATACTGTTCTCTAATAATAAAAGAAACCTGAAACTCTGCAGGAAAAAAAAAAAACCTGATTCTAAGATAGAGAAGGAAATATATAAGAGGAACCTGAAGCATCTTGTGTCATAAATCAAGGAGTGATTAAAAAAAAAACTTCAAAACTTTATCAGTGAGGATATGTCAAAGAACCCATGCAGAAAAATTCCAAATAATTTACTCTGCCCTCAAGGAGGCAAAACATAACTCCCCATTCCTTTATGGTGGGCTGTTCATGGTGAATTCCTTCCAAAGATACAGTCCAGAGAAGGGGATAAATGAGCAACTGTACAATGGAGAAATCTGACACATACGACCTTAGCAAGAGATCAAGATCAACACCAACAGTTCTAAGTCATGTTGATGGGATGTACCCGAACACCAGTCTAGTCATGAGAAAAGTATCAGATCTTCCCCACTAGAAGGACAGTCAACAAAATGTCTGCTTGTCATTCTCAAAACTGCCAAGGTCATCAAACACAAGGAAAGTTTGAGACGCTATCAGTGCCAAAAGGGGCCTAAGGAGATCTAACAACTAGATGCGATGTGGTATTCTGGATGGGATCCTGGAACAGAGTAAGTACATTCAGTGAAAACAGGAAATCTGAATAAAGTCAGGACTGACTTTAGCAGTACTAATGTATCAACATTGGTTCATTAATTGCAATAAACGCATGCTTAATAAAACGTGATAATAGGAGAAAAGGGGTGCAGACTATGTGGGAACTCTGTGAACTGTTCTCACAATTTTCCTGTAATCCAAAACTGTTCTTAATAAAATAAAATGAAAAATGATGGATAAGAATACACATAGGCATTTTGTAGAAGAGGCAAGGGGTCAAATGTTAAAAACAAAAACATACCTTGACCCCTGGGGTCTTCGTGGAAAAAGTGAATTAAGACAATAGCATACTCTTTTCACACATAAAATGAACAAAAACAATAAAGAACAATGCTATTCAACTCTGGCTGGGAGGCAGTTTATAGTAAAGAGGGTCCATTCATTTCTTGCTGGTAAAAGGATAAATTACTAACGTTTTGGAAAATCTGGCATTTACTAAAGTGCATTTATCTTTGAAGGCCATATTTCACTTCAGGGAAACTTTCAGAAATAAAAGTGTCGGTACATACGTAAGAAAGTACATTTTAAAGTTTGATTTGAAGAGTCGTAAATCAGAAGAACCAACTATCTTTTATAGAGAGCTAGCTGAATCAATTACAGTATATCCACCCTCTGGAATATTTGACTAGTTAATAAAGATGGTGGATTAGTTCCCTTTGGTTTGATCTGGAAGGATTCCATGATACACTAAGAGAAAAAAATGCAGATTAATAAGTATGATCCTGGTTCCATAAAACTAAAACCATGTAACACAATGCAGATTTGTATATGTGAGGATGTACATGGGTGAAAGAGTCAAGTCAAAATTTTAGCATTGTTTATGGATGGGAATTGTGAGAGGAGGGTGAACTGAATCATGATCTTTTTCTTTATGTATCTCGGTACTGTTTGCAACATAAAACAAGGGTGTTACTTTTTAAATTTTAAGAAGGTAACAAATGTTTAGATGTGCCCTGGTGGTTTAGCAGATAAGTCCCATCTCCGCCTGGGGTAGTCCACATACATCCCCAGGACCTGGGTTAAGCACCAGGAGTAGGAGAAATAGCCAAGATGAACAAGTAAATAAATAAATGTTTCATTCTCCTTTAAAAAAAAAAAACTTTAAATGCAAAAATTCAATGGTCACATAGTAGGCAGAATAATTTCCCTACCTACCCAAGATGTCCTGATCCCTAGAACTCCTAGATCTACTCCTTTACAAAGCAAAAGATATTACATCACAGTTGCAGGTGTGGCTAAACTATAGATTTTAAAATGAGATGATGATGGTTTATATAGTAGTCTAACGTAGTCCCAAAGTACCTTGGAAGAGGGAGGTGGGGCAGAGGGGGGTTCCACCCAGACTAGGGTATGTGACGATAGAGTGATGTGAGCCAAAGGGTCACCAGCAAAGGAATGCAGGTGGCCTCTAGGAGCTGGACAAGCAAGTCCCACTGACACCTTAACGTTGAAATGTCTTATCTCCAGAATAAATATGTCTTGTTTTGAGCCACCGAGGTATGGCACTTTGTTATAGCGACAATTCGAAATGATTACTGAGTCACATTTAAGAGCTAATTCATCATTTCCACTTTAGTATCTCTGAGTTCCTGCTGGGAGATTTTTATGGGGTAAATAAAGTAGTATGAATATCTCAGATTTCAGCAAGGGTGGCATCAGTCCCATGGGAGAGAAGTGTGATCTTAAAATAAAACCTTTCAAAGATCACAAGACTAGTTGAGGGTTGGCAATGGTCCTCATCCTGGCTGTGCATGAGAATCAGGCAAGGATACTACAAGACGCCTCCAGAGGGATTGTTATCCAGATCCACAAGGGGACACATGAGAATTCTCACTCAGAACTGTCAGGACTGGAGGACTCCCGACGGCCACGAAGATGTCCATCTGCAGAAGAATGGAAAGTGAAGTCGGGAGACACTGCACAGAAAGAAGCCATGAACTAGATATTTGGACCTCACAAAGGTTAAGTTCTGGAACACAGTACTGAGAGAAAGAACAAGACACTATGACATTTATGAATATGCATTAAAACGTATACACCTAAGCAATGTTTTATACAGGATATATGTTCACTTAAGAACATATATGGAACTCATGGAGAATCCTTAGGAGGATAGGGTGAGAGTGGAGATCAGGGATGGAGAAGCAAATATAATAAAGAAAAACAAAAAGAGAGGCCATGAATGCACCAGTGATGATAAACTGGCATACATGGAAGAGTTTGAGCAATCCAATTCTGTGCCTGATTTCCAAAAAAGAAATAAAAGACTCAGGCTAATGAGATCCAGCTCAGGGCTGGGCCTGGGCCATTTTGAAAAGCCCACAGATGATTCTGATTTGCCTCCAGGGCTGAGAAACTGGGGTTCATGCCAAACACAGGCAGTTCTGTGAAACTTCTAGAGAAAAGGGGACTCTGGAGAGAGCAGCTGGCAGTGAGGATAAGGGTATGGAGGTGATGCAAGGTTCCTAAAATGATAGCTCTTATGATAGAACGATGGCATTGAGGGCAATTATCTTCCTTTATCTTCTTCTAAATTACTTTGAAAACTATATTGCACACACTCATGTTATTACTGTCATTGACTTTTTGTTTTTAAGTCATTGAGTTTCTAGGAAGAGTTAAGAGCCGTAAGGGAACTCAATGGCCACATGAGATTTTAAAGCTTAAGCTGAATAGTAGCAGGTACCAAATTCAGAATGAAAGAAAAAAAGTTAAACTGCAGTTGAAACAAGAATTAACACTTAAAAAAAAAAAAAAAAAGAGTTAACAAGGTAAGAAGAGAGCTTAATTGGATAAAAGAAAATACAACATATAAGCACAATGGAATACTATTCAGCTATTATAAAAAGATGAAGTCCCATCATTTGTGACAACAGGTTGAAACTAGGGTTTTTATACTACAGAAAATAAGTCAGAAGGAGAAAGACAAATACCGAATATTCTCACTCGCATGTGGACTGTAAACTGACAGGAAAAAACAAAACTAAACCTTGGACAATGATAGAACTATGACCAAGGGGAAGGTGTGGCGGGGAGCAAAGGGCAGTAGGGGTTTCAATGGACAGTGGTAGAGGACTGGTAGAAATTTGGTGGTGGGAGTGATGTGGATCACATTTGATGAAGAATAAACCTGCACATTTAAAATTTACAGTGTGTTGTAAATCCATGTTATCTCAATAGTTTAAAGTCTCAAGTTATACTTCAAACATGTATTCTTCTATGTTGCATTTCACAGTTTAAATATAGAAAGCCAATTTAACTAATACTTGTGATCTGAATAAATAATAGGCTTCTGAAAAGAAAAGTGCGTGTACCGAATGGAGGAACGTGTCAAGCTGGGTCCCCTCTTAGGAAGCAGGTACAAGAGAATAAAATGTGCAAGAGATGTATGAGGGAAACCTCTGTGGGAGAAAACTGGGAGAAAGCCAGCAGAAGCTAGGAGAAACCAGAAACTGGGAGACCCTATGCAGGTCTGAGGCTAAGGAAGGAGAGTGGGAAGGAAGTTTGAGCAGAAATGGCTAAGATTTCCCAGGAGACTAAGAAACTAGTCAAAATTTCCTAAGTCAATCAGAGGAGGCCACACACCACCCCACCAATGAGGCCTGCCTCCATTGTCCCTGGTTCTTGGTCATCGCTGGAAACTACTTCTGGGAATGTGACCTCAGTGTGAGGGATTTCAGAGCTGGGGGCTGTTGGTCAGTTCTGCTCGCTGCAGTTGGAGATGAGATGGTTGCCACAGAGATACCGTTTTGTCATTAACTGTGAGTTAAGCCTAACGCCATGCTTGGACTATTTAATGATATACCATTCATTGAATGGATCACCTCTTATTTGATGAGGACAGTAACTAACTGGAAAGAATTTAGAAGTTTTTCTAGGAAAATTCCACTCAACTTACACTTTGCAATAATAGTAAGATTGAGGAAAATGAAAGGTGGAAGACGGACAAAAATTCTAATAATGACAAATAACTTGCTCTGTGCCAGGACCTATGCTGGCTGCTTTTCATGCTTTTTATTTTTTTCATCCTCACAATAGCCCTAAGAGAATGATCCCGAGCCAAGTCAGAGATAATCATTATGTTTGGTTCTCCGGAGAGGTTTATGCCGCTGAATTAGAAAGCAAAAGCTTTACCTGCCTTTCTGGTTTTTGTTTTTCAGAAGTGTGAGCTATTCAGGGGTTCACTGGGTGTGGAAGTGACTGGTAGAATTTTCTTGACGAGATGTACCCCTCTGGGAGAGAATAAATACCTCCATTTCACCTCAGTCAGTGTGGGAAGACAAGATTCAGGGTACTCTAGGCCAGAAGATGGCAACTTGGTATATTGACTATTTCAAGTGAAGGAGTTTGAGAAAACAACAGAAGCAATTCAGTCTGTCTTTCCTCAAATTCTGCTCTTTCCCCCTGAAACAGGCCATAAAACCCTCTTAACGAACAAGAAAAGCCCAAAATGGGGTCACTTATGCTAACCACCATGTCAGTTAATTTATGACAAAGGTGACATGAGCATTCAATTCATTCAAAAGAAAGTTTTTTCAACAAAATGGTACTGGGAAAACTGAACAGCCACATGCAAAAGAATGAAACTGGAGTACTTCTTAACACCTTATACCAAAGTCAATTAAAAATGAATTTGAGATCTGTATGAAAGATCAGAAACTGTAAAATAATATAGAAGAAAGTATAGGTCAGACGCTTCATGATATTGTCCTTAAAGAGAAGTCTTTGGGGACTCCACTCCATTGGCAAGTAAACTATCTTTCTTATAAAAAAGGGGTTATCTCAAACTGGAAAGTGTTTGTTTGGTGAAACTATCACCACAACAAAAAGACATCCTACTGATGGGAGAAAATATTTGCACATCATACATCTGACAAGAGGTTTCTATCCCAGTGCATAAAGAACCTACACAACTCAGTCACAGCAACAGCTACCAAAAAATCCAACCAAAAATGTATAGATGATTTCAACAGACATTTTTCCAAAGATGGCCAACAGGTACATAAAAAAAAATTCATCACTTATTATTAGAGAAATGTAAATCAAACCACAATGAGATATTTTACATCAGTTAGAATGGCCTATATTAAAATTAAAAAAAAAAAAAAAGACTAGAAACAAGTGATGGCGAGGGTATGGAGAGAAAAGAGGTCTCATGCACTGTTGGTAAGAATGTAGGTTGGTACAGCCACTTTGGGAAACAGTATGAAGAGTTCTCAAAAAAATTAAAAATAAAACTACTGTACAATTCAGTAATATCACTTCTAGGCATCTATCTGAAGGATATGAAAATATTAACTTAAAGAAATGTATGCATTGAAGGGGCTAAAATAGAACCCCCGAATCTCTCAGAACTGGTCTCTTATACATGTCCCACTCTAACACAGAGAGGTCACAATAGAAGATCTAGCAACCCTTTCCTTAATCAAAGAAGCCATCTGCTACTCCCTGGGCCTCCACCCTTTAATGCAGAAATAGTCTTTTATTCCTATTCTCTAGAAAACGGTAGTATGGGAAGGTCTTAATCCAAAAGATAGTTTATCTGTAAATAGTCTTCTCTATCTAAGAAATCCATCTTGTAGTCACCAGTGACCCCCTCCTCTATCCCTTCAAAGACCCCAGATTCCATTCCCAGGTCTCTCAGCTCATGGGTCAGCTTCAGTTACCTCAGAATTTACTGTCATATATACACTCCATTACCTATGTTCTTAAATTTGGCTCTTCTCTTGCAAACTGTGCCAAATGTTAATTTGTTCATTTGTCCATCCTCTGAAGAACCTTAGAGAAATGGAGGTGCTTTTCCTTTGACCCTCACAACACCCTGCTAACACTACAGCAATATTTACAATAGCCAAGATGTGGGAAAAACCTAAGTGCCATCATTCAAAGAACGGATGAGGAGGATCCAGTGTGTATATATGTACACACACACACACACACACACACATACACACACACACACACACACACACGAATACTACCCAAAAATTAAAAAGGTGAAATCTTGACATTCATGACCACCTGGAGGGAACTTGAAGGTATTTTGCTGAGTGAGGTGAGTTAGGAGGAGAAAGACAAATATTGAATGGTTTCACCTATATTTAGAATACAGAGAAACAATGCAAATGAACTGATAAAGTAAAATTAAAATGAACATATAAATTTGACAGAAAGGCTAAGCTTGCCAGAGGGGAGGGTGTTGGGAGTGGGATCATGTGGTAGAAGGTCTTTACTAATTAATGTTTGTATATATAGTATATATAATTTGTTTTTTTAAAATAATACTGATAACAACCATAATAATAATAATATCTGCATGCACACAAAGAAACAAACAAGACAATAAACCCCAAATGGAGTTGCTTATGCTAAGTCCCACATCACCAAACCAAGACTTAGAATACAATTGCAGCTTTCCCAGAAAGGGAATCTTAAACCAGTCAATCAGAAAAATTTGATCAATACTAATTAGGTAATCTGCCTGAGAGATCCCTGCTGTCCCTAAAGGAAAATGACTTTGCAATAACCAGCCTGCTTTTTCGCCAGGTATAACTTCCTTGTGCCTGCTGCTTTCTGCCTCTAAAAGTCTTTCATTTTGTGCAGCAACTCAGAGCTTCTATTTCTTAGATTGGATGTAATGGATTTGAATCAATTTTTGTTCAAATAAACTCTTAAAGTGTTTAATATGCCTCAGTTTTGCTTTTAACAATCCTCATGTTTAACATGCCTTGGTTTCTCTTTTAACAATCCTCATTTGAGAGCTGCTCTCTCTATACCCAGAGAAAAGAAGCATCCTAATTTCTGAAAATAAAGAGATGCCAAGAATAAGCCTAAAAAGACCTTGTTATGTGTCTCAAGCTTACTGCACTTAACTCATACTCCTTAACCTATTGTGGGAAAAGGGAGATTTCCCCCTTCCATTCTCAGTTCTTTCCCGGTGAATAACCAAATGAATATGAGACAGATTAACAGGAAGAAAAAGAACCAGGTAAGTTTGATAGCATGTATACTTCCTGTACACATGGAAGAGACTCAGTAAAAAACTGAGTAACTGGCTTATTTTCTCCTTAAATAACTTATTTAGCTAAAGATAAAGGATGTTAGAACGGTGGGGTTGGGTGAGGATAGGTCAGTCAAAGGAGGTCTTCAGAAAAAGACCAGTAAACAGATGGATGTTTGTTATGCAGATTTAAGTTGCCATTTTTCTCCATAGAGAAGAGTTGGTCTTTCTAGATACATAGAGTGAGGGAGATACCCTTACAAACGGAGATTTTTCTTTATACCTGTAACTATCTCCTACAAAAGGGAAAATCATACTCAGTTTTTCAAAGTCCCTCCTAAGTAGACATAGTCCTCATGCCAAAGAGACATATTTGTGGGAAGCAAACTTTGCTCCCCACAATTGCTAGGTAGTAAATCAGTCAGGAGCAGGGAAGCAGAGGGGAAGGGAATAGAGGTAATCCGCCAATCAAAAAGCAGCAGACCATGAAATGGGACCAATCTGCAGTCTCCTCCAATCAGTTTAACAGGTGAATCACTAACTGGCCAATCAAAACCCTGTCTCAGGATACCCCTGGGTAGGGATAAGGGATAAGGGCTACCAGAGTCCTTAAAAAGCTTAGTGGGAAGCTCCTCTGAGCCTATTCATCTCTCAGATTACTGCCCGCCCTTATCCTATCTTTTAAAGGGTGTGCTATCTTCAATAAATCTCACTTGCTTTTGCTTTCACCTTTGTTCCAGGAGAGGGTGGGTCTGACAAAAATCTCTCAGGTCACAAAAGCCCTGGCTTGAGACCCCAAGATCCTTGCAGTAACACAATAATAGTTCCCATTCTTCATCAAACCTAATGACAACTGAATAAAAAAAGTCCCAGAAATTATGAAAGAGTAAATAAATTTTTGATGTAAACTTTGAGGAATGTCTGAGAAACTTAGGATGTACTCAAAATGGCTTTTCTCCTGTAGCTTCTATCTGACAGATGGGGTGAAAGGTGCAAATTTCTTCTGGACCCAGGGGAGGAGGTTCCAGTCATGTGGTATTTGGGGTTCAGTGGTGGTTGACCAAGAAAGAACTCTGAGGCATTTTAAATCAGTGTGCCTTAGTTCATTCATTAGAAGGATAGAAGAGATGTGTGGGGATCAGCAGCATCCCATGGGCAGAATTCAACTTATAGTCTTTAGAAAGAGTATAGCAGCACAGGAAAAGACACCTGGGCAAGCAGAGGGCTGCTGCGCTGTTGGGCTGAGAGATGGCCAGGTGTACATCCTAGTCTGGCAGGGAAGGGGGCTTTTGGGGGGCTACCTTTCCAGTGTCTGTAATTAGTGGGCGAGTAGTCACAAAGAAGCTGAAATGTAGAAGTAGGTGTATGTTGGGGGCAGGTTTCCAGAAATGTCTCCAGGTGTGTGAAATGGCCCTCCAGCATTCTGGTGGTGCCAAAAGGGATTTATGGTTCCAGGAATTTATGACTCTTTGTTGTGTTGGGAAAGACATTAGATTGATGAAGGGCAAGTCTGGAGATACTCCATGAATTTTTCTAGAGGGTTGATGAGATGAACTTTGGCTTCTAGTACACGAGAGCTGGCCTGTCGGGTGTGGCTCAGAGAATTCCAAGGCCTTCTATGACCTTTCTTGCCCTGGAAGGGCCTGGTCTAAAAAAACCTAGAGAACGCTGTATCTGTACCCTGTGCTTTTCCTCTCTACCCAGAGTGATCTTGCTTACACTAGTGTAAAACTTTGCAGGTTTTTATTTCCTGTTGAAGGCTCATGAGCCACATGAAAATAAGTTTGTAGCTTTCTCCTGTTAACTTTTGTGTTTACACAGTGTTAGAGGCTAGCTATGGCCAGAACCCACAGTACAGCCGTGGCAGGGTGGGTCTAAACTAAAGCAGCCCAGTGGTTTTTCCGCTTGTCAGTTATTTTTCAGAAAGGCCCAGGATGAAACCATCATGGGCTGAGCCTGAACAATCAACTATGCTAAGGAGAAATCTGGAGAATTGGCTTGAGAATGTCTTAAGAGCCCCAAAGTCTGATCTGGCTTGACCCAATCTGCAGCACCTGCATAAAGACCTGACTTTGTCCTTTACAGTATCTCTTCCTTATTAAAATGTCATTGACATGTTAACTCTCCTGCCCTTCTGTACCATGACAGATCCGACATTGTCCGTAAATGGTGGAGAAGTGGTACCCTTTTCCCTAGAATTCTCAGCCTATTCCCAGAAAAATACTAGCATTACACCACCTTGGGACCACTTCATTCCCGCTTCCTAGAACCCCCATTTTATGTACACCTGCAGCACCGGCCAACATGTGGGCTTCTCACCTGGAGGCCTCCTGGGGCCCTGTTGCTCTTTGCATTAAACTTTCTCTTTCTCTTCAGATTTTCAGTGTATTTGTGAGTCCTTACTTCATTCTTGAAATGGGGACCCTTCCCACTGACAAGAGGACACCCAAAGTGCACACTGACTTTCAAGATGGTAAGCAGAAATCTAGAGGAGACACCCCCAAATGTGTGAAACACCCCACCCCACCAATGGCAGGTCTGAAACATTCCCTCAAGTACATCTTTGGAGGAAGAGTCCGTGGAGTATATCTTCCCCGATCATGGTCAGGGTCACAGGAGGGCTGAAGACCTTTCCTGCCCATTACCCATCTGCTCACCCTCACAGTCACAAATCAGCAGTTAGTGGGATGGGGTACAGGGGAAAAGAGAGATGTGACAACCACATTTTCTTTTCCACCCCATGTACAAAGCAGACCCATGCTGAGAAAGGTAGAACTTTTTAATGGGCAAGGATTTAGAATTTCCATCTCAGATAGATCAAATGAGTGGTGAGTTTTGCTTGAGACCTCACTCAGGGGCTGGAAGGACCTGCCCACAAAGAAAGAAGGAATCAGTAGCTTCCTGCCTGCACCCTGAGCCCAGCTGTTTCACTAAACTGGTAGCAAAGTGGTTCCTACTGCCTGCAAACCCTTTCCAGTCACCTTGGTTCTGTCTCCTCCTGTGTCACCAGTTCCCTCTCCAAGCTAGATCCTTCCCAGATGAGACTCTACCCTCTTTAAGAACAAAACAGACAGAACCAAACCAAAACAGATCCTCCCTCTACGCTGCCAGAGGCCAGCTATGGCCGCAGCCATGGCAGGGTGGGGCTGCACTGGGGCAGCCCAGTGAGTTTCCACTTGTCAGTTATTTTTCACAAAGGCTCAGGATGAAGCCATCATGGGCTGAGCCTGAACAGCTAGGCAACAACACGGATGAGAATTCTTTCACTTCAAGAACTTTCTCAAAAGAATCCCGAAGTTCAATCTGGCTTAAACCAATTAAACCAAAACCATTCGTGCCTGGGTAGAGACCTCAAGCATCCTTACAGTGACCCTTCCTCATCAGGATGTCATTAACATGTTAACTTTCATGCCCCCTGTGATCACTACAGAGCCAACACTGACCATAAATGATGGGCAAAGTGGTGACACACTTTTTCCCAGAATTCTCTGCCTGTTTCCATAAACTATCAGCATACCTCCACCTCGTAACCACTGCATCCCTCCCTTCCAAAACCCCAAGTTGCATGCAAACCCAATACCCTGGCTAACAGGGAGTGCTCCCGGGATCCTATTACTCTTGGCATTAAACTATCTTTTCCTCTTCAGATTGTTGTATTGTTAGGTGGCATAGCCTAGGGGGATGGGGCAAGAGGAAAAAAAAAAATCCAAACCAACCCCCTTACATTCCTGCAGTGGGCCAAGGGTCAGAAATAAACCCAAGAAGCAAACATTGCCAGTTGGGCTCTCTGAATTGATTAGGTACCTTTGGGGTGGGGGTGGGGAGAGTTACCAGAAAGGCTCCCTGTAAGTATGTGCCGATGCGGCAAGACACGGTGCAGGTTCACTTGAACTCGACCTGTCTCTTGTCACTTTGAGAAGTGTACTATCTCTTGCTTAATAAATTTCTTCCTTAACCTTTCGTCTAATGTTTAATCTTAGGGGACATAAGAACCTGGATTGGGCTCCAGTCTCTTTGGAAGCTCCATGCTAACAATATTAATGATTTTTCATTTCATTCTGAAGTGGGAGTCTCAAGGACCCTTCCCAGTGACAACCCCTTGCTTCTCCTGAAACTTCTCCACAGAAGGTCCACATTTTCTCCTCTTCCTTCCTGCTCATCCACTCTTTTTTTTTTTTACAGATTTAAATTAGAAATATGTGCCCAAAGGAGAGTTCATCTTTTTTCTTTCTCCTTGCGCAAGTAGCATCTCTGAGTTTCTTTTTTGTTGTAGCAAGGACAAAGCTTTGCTGTGTTGAGAGCACTAAATAAAAAAAACTGTCTAACACCAAGATACCAGGCAGGTTCTCAGTGGATGTTGGTTCTGACTAAAAATAGACTCCTTAGCCTCCAGGTACAGCAGGGCTGGCACAGGCTGGGATATGCCAGGAAGTCCTGGCAAGTCCCTGCATTTCCTTCCCTCTCCCTGTCTCCACCCAGTTCCATAACCTCAAAGCCTTCATTCTCTGTGACCTGGGCCTGAGCTGGGAATAACAAAATGAAATCAGCAATGCCAAGAGGCCAACAGCCATGCCTTCTACCCAGCAGTGCCCAGGTCTCACTAAAGCACACGGTCCCCACAGGTCCCAGGGGTCTGGTGAGTAGGGACTCTCTCCGTTACCCCACATTGTTCACACTGATGAGGGACAGCATAAGAAAAGAAAGGGCACCATGAAAGCAATGAAACAGGATTGCAGATTAACTAACTGCTTGGACTCAGGCAGGCTAAAAATAAATCAGCACCACCCAAATGGGCCAGTACCACCTAGGGAGGCCAACGCCCATGCAGGCATACTGGAGATGACCTAGCAGAAAAGACATTTCCTTACCAACCCTTAGCCACTCCCTAGCAACTCCTGCCAGGGAAAATTTTCATTCCTTGGGTATATAAGGCCCTCACTCAGTTTATACTATTTCGCAGCTTTCCTGCCCACAGAGAGCACTGTCTCTTTGCACTTCTCCTAATAAACTTGCCACATGCTATTATCAAACATCTCTCCATGAATTCCTTCCTAGACTGATTCTGTGCCTCAGGACACTTCTATACCCTGTGCTCACTTACAATACCACCTTCTTCTTAGCCTCAGTGTTTTGAGAGACTAAGATGTGCCAGCTGCTGGACCTGGGACCATAGGCTTGAGAGGCTTAACCATTCAACCTGCTTTTGTCTTCCAGGAGTTTGCGTGAAATTGGTTTTCAAGTCATAACTTCACTGGGGAATAACTGTGTGGTCTTGGCCTAGTTGCTTCCAGGGCACCCAATTCTTCATCTACAAAATGGGGAGAGTAATAAGTACCTTCTAGGGTTGTTTTGAAAATTATATGATGTGATGTGCCTCTTAGGATTTACTCAACAGGACTTTCGTTTTATCTGCGGAGAAAAAAAAAAAACCGGATCAGCCTCATGTGGAAAGGAATTCACTTCTCTCTACAGAGATGCAAACACACTGGAGATGAAGATGATACTAGGAATTGTTAAAACAAATAAAAAAGTATCTCAATAAGTTTAGAGATTCAACTGACTTTATTAAACCAATGATGACTAGGGAATTATCCCATCTAGAAAGTAGGAAAACACTGTAAGAAGTTCTACAAAAAGGTTTGGTGGGAGAAAGTTATTAGCAAAAGAAAAGAAAGGTTATTTCAGGCAAAGCCACCTTCGTTTAGGTGAGGGCAAGGGGGGTCTTATTCAGAGGACCTCCCCGTGTTGACCAGGAAACTCCAGATTGGTTTGGTTAAATTTCCACTTTGGAGAGAGGCTGGAGCTGCAGTTAGGTTAGGCATTAAGTGTGGGTGAGGTTTGGGATGAATGATTCCATTTGGGGCTTGTCATTTCCTTTTTCAAAAAGAACACATAGTACAATGGGACGATAAGAGCAGTTGGGCAGTTTTTCAGCTTTAGTGATGATCTGCAGTTATGCCAACCACCCAGGTGCTGGTGCTGCCACTAGGGGGCCTCAGTTTTAGAAACTAACCAATAACTGTGAAGTGTTTGCTTTCCTGCGCAAGATAGAAGAGACAGAATGTGGAGCTAATTGTCAAGAACTACTCTAAGGCAGCTATTGAAATTTCATTTCATTTCTAAATTGGGTTTTTAAGCCATGTGGCAAATACAATAAAAGAGACTGCTAAATGTCAAGGGAGTGAGAGAAACCTCCATGTTGGTCCTTTCCTTGTAAAAGCCATCCTTGAGCACAAACAGTATTATGCTGTGCTATTGTTAGATTTCCAGGGCTTTGGGACACACATTATTAGAGGAATTTATTAATAGACTCCACAGTAATAACTGGACATGAACATCTTGCTTTGGGATGTTTCGTCTTTGATTTCCTGAGGGGTTTCTTTTGATTCACAACTAGCTGGAAATTCATGCAAAACAGGAAAGCGTGCTTTGCATTCATTTCTCTCTGAAAATGTTTTGTTTTATTTTTGCTTCTGCAGGGCTGGGGAGCACGAGCGCCCTGGGAGCGGCCCTTCTGACCCAGTCGGTAGAGAAGGAGACCAGCGGTGTGGACTACCCTCTAGTGGCTGGCGCCCGGCTCCTTTGCCAGGCGGAAAGCGCTGAGGAGGTGCTGAGCAGAGTCCACTGGGGGCAGAGCCAGAGAAGTTCTCCACTCCAGGCCCAGCGGGAGAGGAAGGAGGACTATGACTCCCCTGGGGTCCCCGCCTCTTCTGCTCCTCCTCCCCACTGCTGGGCTGGACATCAGACCTGGCTGCCCAGCGCTCCAGCTCCGCCTGACGCCAGGCGCCCCCAGGAGGCTCCGCCGGGGAGTGCAGGAGGGCTGGCACCTGCCGGCTGCGCCAGCCTCGTCACGCTGCCCTGGGAGTGGAAGGAAGTGGGGAGAGTACTATGGCCTCGGGGCACCCCTCTCCTTGCTGCATCCGCGTAGTGAGTTGAAAGTCCTCTATGGTTCCATATTCCACATGCACTGTGTCATGCAGCTGGGTTGTCCGCATGCCCTTGGTTGTGTGAGTCTGTATCTGCTGCGTGTTGTGAGAGTAGGGAGGCTTACGGGGGCTCCAAGCAGAGGGAGTGCATTCCGTCGGGGACTGAATCCTGCCCACTTGTGGGTGGAATGGTTCTCGTTATCTGGACTGTATGAGGTTTGTTGGGAAACAGAGAAGGGCGATGGTGACTCTCAACTCTTTCCCACCTCTTTGGGGTTGTAACTCATGTAAATGAAACCGCAGGGTGTGGCTGCTGGCTGTGGTATTGGACAGTACAGTTCTAGAGGGACAACGTGGGAGGTGGACCTCAATGCTGAACATGAAGAGGGTGGTCTCAGTATTGTGTGCTTGAGAATTTGTGCAAGCTTTGTTGTGAAGCTAGGCATTGCATGGGATGCAATAAGATGGATCCATCCATGCAACCCTCTTCCACTCCACCTTAATGTTCAAAGATGTTTTTTGGGTCATACAGTTTTATCGGAACCCTTACTAGACTGCCGTGGGCATTCTATTCATCTGGGTGTCCTCAGCTCCAAACACAGCAGCTGATGTGCAATAGAATCAGAAGTTCTTTGCATTGAAGAGATAGAGCAGTGCTAGGCCTTCTGGGAGAGGCACAGACCTACTAGATGCAGACCTGCCTCCAAGGATTTATTGCTCCATCTTTAATACTTAAAATACTGGATAAGACCCATGGGGAAGCACTGTCATTGTGCCTGTTACAAAGCAGGCTCACAGTAAATATCCATCTCTTTCCTTCCTTTCTCTTTTTTTTTTTTCCATCTAGACCCCAACTTCCAAAGACTCCTGTGAACTTCCAAAGAAGTGTTTGAGGCTTTAGAAGAAGAAAAGATTAATTTTCTCTGAGAGAATCAGTGAAGGCTTCCTGGAGGAGGTAGCATTTAATCTGGCTCCACCCCATTCCCTACTGGCAAACTCAGTTCTATTATCAATGTCTAAGGATAGGTTTTTGTTTTATCTGTTTGTTTGCTTTGTTTCTTTATAATCCACATGTGAATGAGGTCATCTGGTATTTATCTTTTTCCTTCTGATTTATTTCACTTAGCATAATCCCTTCTAGTTCCATTTACGTCGTTACAAATGGCAGAAGTTCATATTTTAAGGGTTGTTTAGTATTCACTGTGTATATATACCACATCTTCTTTATTCATCTGAGAGTGGGCACTTAGGGAGTGTCTGATTCTTATCTATTGTAAATAACACTGTCATAAACATGGGGGTGCATATGTTCTCTGCAAATTAGTGTTTTGTATTTGGGGGGTAAATACCCAGAAGTGGACAGGATCATAAGAGTTTTCCATTCTCAGTTTTAGAGGAATCTCCATACTGCTTTCCATATGGGTTGTACCAATTTACACTCCCACACAGTGTGTAAGGGTTCCCTTTTCTCTGTGTCCTCACTATTATTCGTTCTTTCTAGTCTTAGATAATAGTCATTCTCACAGGTGTAAGATGATATCTCATTGTTTTGATTTGCAAGAAAGTCTTTATTAAGGAAATTGCCTCTTTGGGACATGGTTACAAACGTTTTTTTCACAATTTGCCATTTATCTTTCACTATGTATTCCTCCCCCCACACACACCTTTTTTTAAAAAATAATGTGGTTAGATTGACTTGCCTTTTACATTTTATGGTTTCTGGGTTTTGAATCATACTACTCCACAATAATAAGAGACATCTTTGATCTACCTGGATTTATTTCGGGGTGAGGAAGGAGAGAATTCTGCTTTATTTTTTTCAGATGGCAGTCCCCCTAACACCACTTCTCAGGATTTCTGTAAGCAAGGAAGGACCATTCAAGAACAAATCAAGGAGTCCTGCTTAGAGGAAGAACACATCTCAATCTAGATGTCTGCTGTGCTCTGAGTGCCATTTTATTTAATCCTCACAATGGTGCGAAGTGTTAGCAGCCTTGTCTCTCAAATGAAGAAACCAGGATTCAGAGAGATTGAATAAATGGCCCACAGCGCGGCACCAGGAAGAGCTGGGGTCTGGACACAGCCAACTCTGATGTGTGCTCACTCCATCGCTAGCACTGTGGTTCAGAGGGAGAGGCAGAGTATGCGCGCAGGATTTTACAGATACATTGAAGGATGGCTTTGCAACCTTGTCTTTTGTTTTTAATTTAAAAATTAATTTTATTGGCATGGCCTGGTGGAGCAGCAGTTAGTCAGTCACCTCTGAAGGATGAAGGCCACACGCCCCTGGGTTCAAGTCTTGGATTCAGGGAGAAATAACCAGCATGAACAACTAAAATGGAAATTAAATAAAATGCTTCTTTCTCCTCTCTCTTCTTGCTTGTCTTCCTACTCTTCTTCATCTTTCCTTTTAAAAAATTGTTTAATTTTATAAAGAATGAAGGAAAGGAGAGGAGAAAGAAGTATCTTTATTTTTGCTTTTGATTTTTCACCTCGGCCCCAGGTCACACATCGGGGTCTGTGGGCTTTATGTCATTCGCACACCAGCATCCAGCTGCCTGAGTGACAGGGTCAGCCCCAGTCTTCCTTATTCCCTCCCTCTAAAGGCTTCTATACCTTGCAGCCAAAGCACCTGGAGGTCCGAAGACAGACATCTGCCCCAGCACAGCTGCCCACGAGCAGGAACACTAGCAAAGAACTGTTTGTGAGCAAGGAGTGACCTTTATTGTCTTTATTGAAGCCGTGTGCTGGTGTGTACCGGCGGCCAGCACTGACCTCAGCAGTGCCACTGCTCACAGAGATGGATTCCTGATCAAGGGCAGTTCATCGCTGAGGTTGTTTCCTTCTGTCCCCTGTCCTACAGGCAGTGGATCCTTCTCACCCACCCATCTTAAAAGCCTCTTTATCCCTTCTCCTTCCCATCTTTTCTCCTTTCCCACAGCCCTACTCTTATCCATGATTTGATAGCTGAACAACTCACTTGGCAAACATGCCACTGAATACATTCTGTCTCGCTCAGGTCAGAGGTTGTTTTAAAAAAACCCTCAAACTTTGTTTCTATTTTGGGGTGGACTAGAGGTGCAGTAGGGGGTGGGGGGGGTCCACAGGTAACACCCAGGAGTGCTCCTTCCACCCCTGGGATGCTTGAAGGGACTTGCTGTGTGCTCTGTGTGTCTCCTCCTCCCCTGTAGGACACAGGCCCGTAGGGAGTCTGTCCGCAGCTTAGTTCTGATATCAAGCTTTTGTTACTGTTCTCTATTTTAACACTGGGGAAAAGGGCAGAGATCTTAGGCATATGCGCAAAGACAGCCTCACAGTAGCTCTCTTTGGCCCAGCTCATGCACGTTATATGTGAAATGATCACATTTAGCAAGAGAAAGATTAGGCTGTCTTGCAGACAGAATGGAGAAAGGTAATGGGAGGTATACCAGCAAGATGAAGACTTGGGCCCTTTGAGAGGCTATCTTGGTAGGAATTTTTTAAATGGCTTCATAAGAAGATAAAGAACTTTAGTTGAAATCAGATTGCTTTCTATAGTATCTCCTGCCCTACCAGACGTTGAGGGACAGAAGATGAGCTACTGTATTTTGCTGTGTATAATACGTACTTTTTTGCCCAGATTTGTGAGGGAAAAATAAGGATGCACATTAAATACGTGCCATACTAATTTCATATCTATATAAATGTTTTTAGTTATTTTATTTATGCTTATGAGTTAAAATATAACTCTAGAAAACAATAACAGCCGTATGCAAAATAATCACCTGGAATATGATAATAGGTTTTGTTGAACTTACAAAAAACTTGCAACAAAAGCAATTTCTGCCAACAATGAGACAAAGAGGAAGCATTGTTGCCCACAGGGTGACTAACTTGGTAAGACAGGTGACGCTGACTGGATTATCACAGGGCGATAGCGCAACATTTCTTTTCCTGCACTCTAGGCGGGAGCCAGCAATCTAGCTGATACTTTTACAAAAATACAGACACTGCCAGCTTTAAGCGAACAGTTATTAAATATGTTTTAAGAAAAAAAGTATGGCAACAGAGTTGCCCAGAGACGCTTTGGGCAGTGTGATCAGGTGGTGGAGACAGCAGGAAGAAAAGCTCTCCTACCTCGTTTCTGTTTTTGTGTTTTGTCATTACTTGTTACATGAAAGTTCTTGTACCATACTATATTAAAACATAAATGCTAAAACTCCTTAACAGTACAAAAAACAAGTATGTAAATAGAAACACAGAAAAATTTGAATTAAAAATTAAAACAAAAGATTTTTTTTCCTGAAAGTTTGGGCCCAAAATGTAGGTATGCGTTATACCCAGGAGCATGTTATATACGGCAAGATATGGTGCTTGGTATGCACAGGCCTTTTTTCTAAAGGAAAGAGGCAGACAGGAAGAGCAAGAAGAAAGAAGCACTTTGATTTAGTTGTTCATCTTGGTTGTTTCTCCCAGACATGGGATGCAGACCCAAGTCCCTCAATGTATGTGGACTATACCCAACCACTACCAGGCGCTCTGAGGCCTTCTGGAGCGACCACTAGGAAGTCTCTTTTTTTTTTTTTTTTTTTGCCTTGAATTCCTCAATTTTAAAACATACTCTCTGAGCATGACTCAGTATGCTGCTAGGATGAAGACCACTGCACTTTCTCAGTGCTGAAGGCCTTATTTTCTCTATAACTCAATTAAGGATGTCATCTCTTCCAGGAGAATGTCACAGATTCTCCTCACCTTCCAAGACCAGGATTGGTCTCAACTCCCACATCTGCACTCTCTGCTTTCTGAACATATTTGAATGCACTTCCTATGTATATCTCACCTGCTTATCAGATGGTAAATGCTGGAGGGGCAGAGAGGAATTTGTCCCCATCTCTCTGAGTTCTACTAACATTAGATAGTTTTGTCTAATGTTTATTTTTTAAAGGAAAAGCGCAGGCAGGAATGAAGGGAGGAGAGGCAGGCAGGCAGGAGGAAAGAGGAGGAAGAAGCATTTTCCTTATTTTAGATATTTGTTCATCTTGGTGATTCCTACCAGCTCTGGGATGAAAACCTGGGATCTTGGGATGTATGTGGATTGCACCCAACCCCTGCTTCACCAGGGTGCGCCATCGTTAAGATAATTCGGTAGGAGAAAAGAACAAATATAATTACAAACAAATGGAGAAACCACATGGATGTAAATTCTAAAGTAAATTGGACAAAATGAGGATATAAATATTCTGAGCTAAGGAATGGGTGAGGGGCCTGGGATTTCAAGGAGAGAGGAGGGAGATTCATAAGACCAGGAGAGGGTGACTCATGATAAAGATGAGATACTCTGTAATTAAATGTTTGCCCTGCCATCTAGATAGGTTTCTCCAATTTCTGGTAAAAATTCTAACTCTGGATAATATACTCCCCAGTCTTCATTCGTCTAGGTAGTTAAGGGAGTAATAAAAGTTTCTTCTGAGCCAGCTGAGCCTTGATTGACCTTAGCTCGAAATAATCTACATGCCAAAGGGACATGTTTTTGAGAAAATCTGTTTTCGACATCTTGAGGGAGGACTATCCTTCAATGCCTGGACAGAGAGGTTGTTCTTTACTTGAATCTGCGTATCCAGCTCATCCCAGTGCCTGGCAGAGAGCAAGTGTGTTCAACTGAATTCAGCCTTCTTAGTTAAAGCAGAATAATTTTCAACAGAAAATGTTATTAGAAAAATAAGCACGGTGTGCCCTAGTAGCCTAGTAGAGAAGATCACTGGATATAGTCCACGTACATCCTAAGGATCCAAGTTTGTGACCTGGGGCTGGGGGAAACAACTAAGATGAATGACTAAATATAAAATAAATGCTTCTTCCTCCTTTCTCTTCCTACCTGCCTGCCAGCCTGCCTGTCATGCCGTTCTTGCCTGTATCGTCCCTAAAAAAAGAAAAGAAAGAAAGAAGAGTATTACTTTATTGAAACTGAATCTCAGGATGTCAGCACAATGTGGACCTCACATTCAGAGGAGGGGACAGAGGTTCTAGAGTTGTAAAGGATTGCCCAGAGCAGAACCCCGTATCAGAGTGATGTGGCGCAAAGCTTGCTAGTGAAAGCGGAAACCACCTCTGGGCTGAGGTTTATGTATATTGAGTAGCTCCCCAAATCAGTCATCAGTCAATGTGGTCTTTGACTTCTGTATCTTCTGCCTTTTCCATTTCTCCTATATATGTCCCTTTTTTTAATTATACCTTTTATTACTTCTGTTATAAAAGAATGCATGCTTGTTACAGAGATTCTAGAATATGCTGAAAAGCGAAAGAAAGAGAAAATTAAAAATTATCTGAATTCTACCAGCCAGGACAGCCAGTACTATTACAGCAGATTGTCACAAGTAAATAGATGTGATTGACATCATACTGTGTGTATGTTGAACTTCGTGCTTTTCCTTTTTGGTTAGTTACTGTTGAATCGTGAGCATTTTCTAAGTCCTAAAAAATGGGGTCTTCTTTTTGCAGCCTTTGTGCTTTGAAGCCTTTTTCATCAGCAGACTTTGTAATGAGCTAATTTATACATAAAAAGGAACTTATAGTGAAAATAAAAAAGGGAAGTGCTACATAATCTATTATTTGTAATAGCTATACTTCACCTAATATCCAGGCAGTTTGTAATTTTTCATTGTAATAAATAGAAAATATGCTTATTTCATCATCTCAACATAACTTTGTATGAAATGTCTGCCTGTATTTCTGATTATTGCTTTGGGTATCATATATAATTTATGTCCTCAACTTTAAGGAAAATATTTTTAAAAGGTGAATGATTTCAAAATTTAGGGTCAACTCAACAGAAAATGCTTTTGTCAAGTTATCTGAAAAATACTGATTATGCTTCAGTTATTGAAAGGAGGCAAATCAGGTAAATGGGGTAAATTGCATGATGAAGGATATAATTTAACTCTTGGTGGTAAACTTTATGTATTAGATACAGATGTGATTTACAATGGTGCGTACCTTAAATTATATTATGTTATGATGCAGTGTTCCTTCATAAAATTTAAGAAATATAAAAAAAGAAAAATGAGTGATTTTTTAATAAACAGCAAAAAGTGCAATACAGTGAAATGGTGATACGGTTAGCCTGTAACGTAAGATCTGACTCTTAATATTTGAGGGAGAGATTTATTTTTCTGCCTACTTAGAGCTGTAAATTAGAAGCTAATTGCCATGATGTTTTGCTAAAGAAAAGGTGCTGCTTTTTTTTTTTTTTTTTTTTTTAAGCTATTTTTCCTTATGTATGAAAGTTAAATAGTTTGAGTTCAAAGATCAATAACTAGAAAAATTATTCTGGTTCTTAAAACATGAATGCCAGTTACTAGACATAAGTTCATCACTATAGAAAATGCTGAGGCAAAATAAAGCTGTTTCCCTAATCATTTGCTCACAGGAAAAACTTCCATTTTTAAGCCTCAAAATAGGAAGTTGAAAAATCTGTAGCATTGTAAGATATATTTTAAATAAAATAAAATAAAATAAAAGTTTGACAGATTGAAAGTGAAAACAAGTAATAAAATACTCCCCTCCAAGGTTTCTGTTTTTAGGTTCCAAATGTCTGTGTGTGAGGAAAATCACACAGCGAGTAATGAATGTGATTCCACTTTTCCTTCACAAACAGAACAAGGTATTTTTCTTTGTCAATCCAGCACAACTACCACATCTTTGCATGTTATGAAATGAACAATAAGAATACATTTCAAAAGGAAGCGCTGCCTCTCAAAATACGCATGGCATGTGTTTTCCAATATGCCCTTGCACCATGTCTCTTTTTTAACCACTAGAGAAAACTGCTTAAAAACAGGATTAACGATGGGCCAACAAGATTGCTATGGAAGTGATTTCGAGGCTACAAAACAATTTTCAGCTCGCATGGGGACTAAACCAGGAGGCTCTCTTCAAAACAAAGACTCACGTTTCGGGAACCAGCTCCCTAGTGCCCCCGAGGTGCCAGATCAGACTCACAGGCGCCCTCCATGCAAATCTCTCACAGATTTTCAGCCTATAAAAAACCATCCACCTATGCTGACGAATTATTTGTACCAGGAACTGTGAGGGACACATTGCAAACATGCAGCTAACGCTGCAACAGCCCCATAAAGCAAGCGCCCTTAAGATCCTCCTTTCCAGACAGGGAAGCTTAAGTCCAGAGAATTCTACTGTCTCTCCCCAGTCTGGGTCTGAGGGATGACAAGGTCCAGCTTTTAACGTCCCACATGTGCACCCCATGAGGTGAGTCGTACCACTGTATTTCTAAGTCAAAATGCAAGATTCAGTGCTTTAGCAAAAGGTCCTCAGAGGTCACCTCAAATATGTGGCTCAAATTGATGAGTGGAAACTTGGAGTGAGCAAACTCAGACCCTTGTCTCCTGTCCCTTCTCCTCCCCTTAGAGAGGAAGACCCTGACAGCCCCCAAGCCTGAGATGTCTTTTTCCCTGGTTCCAGCCTGGCCTCGGCTCCAGACAGGGATCCTGGAGCCTCGTACCCACTGCTGCCCTGAGTGGGGGGCACCTGAGCTGACTGGAGTCTGGGCAGGAGACAGAAGATGCCCAATTTCTACCACAAATGTCCTCTGAGTTCTCTGGTCTGATACATCAGACACTTCACTATGTCACTGGTAGCTCCTCCAGTGTTTTGCCAAAATCTAGGGGCAGGGAGCTGGCAGGGGGCAGTCAGGCATTAGGATCCTCTTTTTCTATTAAGCCTGCCCTACCTTTATCTTCAGGCCAAAGGAAGCTGAGTCAAATGTGAGCACTTTGCTCTCTTTGGGCCCTAAAATCCTATGTAATTGACTCAAAGAAAATAAAAGACTAGCAAGAAAAAGAGGAATAAGGTAGATAATTTACAAAAAGAATATATGCTTTTGGCTTTATGGATTTGGTTTGTTTTTTTAAGAGGAAATAGGCAGGTAGGAATAAAGCAGGCAGAAAGAGGCGGAAGAAGTATATTTATTTCTTTGTGTGTTCATTCTAATTTTTAAACTACTGTGCAGTTTACCAACCTCACCATTCAGCCTACACATGCCTTTTACTATTATAAAGTCAACTGAGAAAAACAAGCACACTCTGATGAATGTAAACACTAGAAGATTAAGCAATTCTGTTGTGGTAGCATATCAGAAAAATTATGATCTCATGCAGATAAGCACGAATATGCACACGCTTATCGTTTCATGAACACCAGTGTGCAGTCTTTTTTTTTTTTTTTTTTTTAATCAAAAGGCCTATAGAGAATTGTAAACACCCATGTCCGGGATACATTTACAAAATGTCTGCATCAACATGGCAGAAATGTTTATCTTACCTCCATTCTGGTATAAAGTCTTTGGCTAATTTAAGGCCCTATCAATCTGCTGAAATACTATCAAATCAGAGTCTCTTATTTTCTGCTGCATTTAACCTTATTTGCCGTCTTGCTTCTCTCTCTCTTTTTTGGGTTCTGTGATGGTTTACTTTCTTCCTTGTTTTTTTTCTTCTCCTACTTTGCCTCTACTTTCCCCCACTTGTATCTCCTAAGTGTGGGCATCCATGGTTTTGGTGTCAGCAGAATTATTAGTATTTGCAGTCCTTAGGATCTAGGGTTGCCGGCTGTAACAGAAGATACTCTGCTCGCTCCCAAATTAAAGAACAACAGTGGCTCTGAGCTGAGAGAAGTGCCGTCCTCCTTCCCTTGCCCGCCTGTCTACAATCTGCTCCACTGGCCATCGGAGAGCCCAGGTTCTGTTTTAGTCATCCTCCATTCCTAGGGAAGGAATCCTTATTTCTGTGTCCAGCACGTGTCAACATTGTAGCCCTCTGAAATGGGGAAAGCTTCCTTTTTGAAGGACATGACCTAGGAGTTGACGTACTATCACTTTCACACACATCCTGACGGCCAGAAGTGAGTCACATGACCAACCCAGGTGCAAGGGAAGCTGGGAAACATCACCTCCACCTGGGGGCCCACGTGCCCAGCTCATACAAGGGAATCCTACCGCTAGAATGAGGATAGGAGAAGGGAGCCTGGAAACAATGAGCTGTTTCTGCCCAGCCTTTGTGTCTTTCTTCTCTTCTGCCTTGGCTTTCCATCCCTCTCTGCTGTAGCTCTGCTTCCCATCATGAGTCCTAAGTGTCCAGCCTAAGTGTGTCCCCAGACCAATCTGGACACTCTTCAGCTTCCCTCTGTCTCTGCAAGCGACCATTCTCACTCATCAGGCCCCACGTTTTATGTCATGTTCATCTCCTACTCCCTGTCCCAGTTCTATATCTAAGTAACCTCCAAACAGGCACTCCTTCCATTGTCTTCATTTCCTCTGTCCTGCCTGAGCCCCGGTACAGGCCTCCTACCCATTGTCTCTGTGTCTAGAATCCTGCCTTCCAGACAGCCTCACCCACAGCTCCCAAAAATACTTTCAAAGTCATCTCAGATCACATTACTCCCTGTTCAAAATTCCTCTCGAATCCCATTTATTTCTGGCTGTAAAGAAACTTCTTGGCAGGGAGTTACAATTTACCCTTCTAGCATTTTCTCCCAGATTCTCAGAGTCCTAAACTTGACACAGGAAAGTCTCCCCCTCCCGCAGCAGGCCCTGACCCCTCCTATTTCCGGCTCAGGATATTTCTCCCCTTCTGCCTGGCAAACCCACCCCACTCTCCAAGGTCCAGTTGGCAGGCACCCTCCCTTCTCCTAGCCGCGTGTCCCAGTAGTCACCCTTCCCAGCAGCCATTCGGCCTGGGACCCAGCCCAGGACACACACATCTCTTTCGAAGCCCTTTGCTTATAAACTCGGTGTTGGTCCTCGTCCCAACCTGCCTAGATGTGCCCAGATGCCTCCTCCTGGGGAACAGACAGAGCTTTGTCCTCGGTGCCCTCCCTGCCTAACACCGCAGGGCCGGCGGGTCTGCTCCTGCCGTGGCAGCGAATTTAACACGATGACACCTTTCTTGCGAAAGTGTGCCACTTTGCGAGGGGGAAGGCGGCCTTGTGGAGGGGGCTGGCCACGGCTGGTTTCTGAGGTTCATGGCTCAGCGGTATTTATACTTTCGCCTGCCCTGTGCGCTGGCCTGGCAGCCTCCGGTGTCACCGTGACCTGAGAATCAGCTGCTCCGCCTGCCCTCTCCGGTCAGGTTCTGCCAGCACAGCGGGCAGCCTTCCAGAGCAGCTCAGACTGGGGGAGTAAACGCTGCTGTCTGTCACCTAGTCCAAAGTTAAAAATAAACCTAAGGCCTGACCCACTAAGAACCTACTCGGGATCATCCAGGTAGGGTAAGCTTTTCTTGGCGCCCGAGTGCGGCCTTTAAAGGCCCCGCCTCCACTCCCTCAGCCCACGTGGCAGCGACCTTTCCCCCCTCAGTGGAGAGCCTCCCTGGACCCAGACTTGGGCAAGGCCTCTGGCTTTCTCCTTCCCTGTAGGGCTGGCTGCTTGCAGTGGGTCCCACCCATCCCTGGGCTTCCCGGGTCTGTCAGGGAACTGCTGAGGACACAGCCAGAGGCACTTTTGCTAAAAGACAGAGGAAAGAGACACCGGTCCCCACCTGCAGCCTCAGCCAGATAGCCAGACACCCACAGCCAGCAGCCACTCCAGGGCAAGCCGAGGGCAACTGCTTTGCCCTCTTATCAACCTGGAGGGACACTCTCCTCTCTGCTCCCCCAGTCTTCCTTCCATACACAGTCAAGGCCAGGAAGAAAGTTCCAGCTAGTTTTACTTTGGGAGGTTGCACGGCAGGGCAGCAGCGCTGGGCACTGGGCTTCTTGTCCACCCAGAGCAAGAGGACGACCTCCAGCAAGAGTGAAACTTCTCGCCTGTCAGTTGAACATGCCTTCAGGCAGCAGAGGGTACCTGCAGCTTCCTGTCACAAGCCCCATAACAGCTAAGACAGTGCCCCAGGCCATGGGACTCCTGGGTGGAGACGGAGGTGGAAGAATGTAGGAGGAAAAAGAAGAAAGCTGTTGGAAAGTTGGTTACTAAAACTCAGGACTCCTTTGGCTGTCTTGTGTCAGGGCACAGGGAAAAATCTTCCCATACCCTTTTTCTAGGCTGCAAATAATCAAATACCCATCAGACCAATGGATAAGGTGGAAGAAAAGATGAAAAAGAAATTCAATACCATCATCTATACCTTCTATATACTTGGGAGAGACCCCCTAAGACTCGCTACGATGAACTATCCATGTAACTGAAGTCACCATCTTACATACCTTCAGAGACAAAGGGTGTTGAGGGATGAGGAGGGTCAAGCATGTGAGGCCACCAGGAAAGTCACAGTAAACAGGGACAGGGCCATTCTGTAGATTTAGGGTCTGCTTTCTCTAATATAAATAAACCAATCTCTTATGGTGAGACGATACCCCTACAAAGAGATTTTCCTGTACACAAATAAATGTCTCTTAGAAAATTGCAACCTTCACCCAGCCTTCAGTGCCCTGCCTATGAAATAATACTTATGCCCAAAAGACCCCTGTTTGGTAGATCTTTGCTTCCCTATATTTAATTCCAGAGTTGTCCCCTTTGGTTGAATCCTCCAATAGGCTTTGCTTTAATTACAATCCCATGTTCCCTACCCAGTCCCACACACATCACCATCACCACCACAAGCCAGAAAGACTGAAATGGGGGTGGGTGGGGTGAGGACTTACCCAAGGGAAGAACCTAAAACAATTGGAACTAGTATTCCAGGTCTCTTTTGGCTTAGTGCTTTGATCTGATGTCCCCTGGGGGTCCTATGTGTGCCCTTCTCTCAATGACTCACAAAGAAATGATCAATGAGGGGGAGCAGAAGATGTAACATGTAACTTCAAAATATACTGCTTTGGGATGTGGGTTATTTGGAGCTGAAGACCATTAGGACAACAAACTCAGGAAAAATTTCACCCCCGCCCCCCCACCCCGCCCTTCTCCCTTAACTGCCTGAAAGAATTTAGCAGAGGGCCTGTTCCAGGAAGACAGCTACTACCAGAGATAACTTTTTATATCAGAAAGACTTATCTGCAAACATTTTGCAAATGGCAAATATTTGCTTACCAAACCTTTGCTCTTCTAATATTCCCCTAGCAGAGGCTTGAACTATTTTCCTCCCCTTTGATGCCCCTGACCTCTAACCCTTTCTCCTCAGTTTAGGAGAGAATACAAGTTTCAGCTGCCTATCTTTGGGTCTTATGTCTTTGTATACACAAACTTGTTTTTTGCTGGTTAATCTGTCTATGTCAATATGGTTGTTAGACCAGCCAAAGAACATAGAAGGGAAGAAGGGAAAACTATTCCTCCTCCACATCAGCATCAATTAGGTATCAGGTTCCAAAGACAAAAGTGTTATGGGAATAAATCCCAGTCGTTAAATCAGAGGAACAAGACCTGTAACATGTCTAAAACATAGATTATTAATTTAGATTAAATTCTATTTTGAGTCTCCACTCAACTAGGCAGGTCTGTAATAACTGATGGGAAAGAAGCTTATTATTGTTACTATTATTATTATTTTATGATGCACGGTTTGTGCTTTTTCTTGGGTTCCCATGGAAGAGGGTGACTGCAAAACTAAAGAATAGATTGCCAGTCTTCATTTCCAGGATTTCAGGATCCACAAATGGACTAGCAAGGTAGGATCAGAGCAGACTCCAGCTCTCTGCTACTGTTGAGACAGCTGGCAGAAAAGTCCATGCCAGCAGCTCTGTATGCTGAAAGACTCCTAAATTCACCTTTTCTTCTTCCTCCCAGAGTTCTTCGGCCTAGGTGTTCTTCAAGACTCACCTGCACTAACATAATAGGTTATAATTAGGAAGGACTATTTTCTGACCCCCAGCCAAAACTGCTTCTCTTCTTTGGGAAATTCCCCTTCCCTCTCTCCAGTCATGTTTCTTGAAGGGAAACTGCTCTTGCCTTGAGATCTTGTTATCTAAGCCACTGTCGATTGAACAAGGGATGGACACCTGCCCCCAGTGTGGCCCAGGAGAGCCCTTCTCTGATCTTGGGACAGAGATAGTGTCATTCACTGGTACTAGTGATAGCAGGAGATCTGAGGCCCAGGACCTGAGAGTAGCAATGTGTCATGTAGATTAAGTCAGTTAAGAGACAGATGCCAACACACAGGGTCTGAGTGATCCATTCTATTTTTCACTCATCGAGTTGAATTTTTGCTAATTGCAACAAAAAGAACCTGATAAATATATCTTCTAATTCATCTCCTTATCAACCTCCAATCCATCCTCCAGATAGCTTCCAGATGGATGTTTCTAAGTTGCTGATCCAAACACACCATTTTCCTGACCAGAATACTTCAATGACTCCCAGCCAGTGAAGAGAAAGGTCCAAATATTTTAGCATGGCATTGCTATAGACTTTGACATTTGACCATTACCAGCCTCATCTCCTGCCTTTTCCTTTTCTTCAGCTTACACAGTGCACTCTCTAGAACCAGAACCACGCTGTACCTATTCACAGGTCTAGGGCTCCAGCTTCTTCTGAAATGCCACATCACAATGAATGGACTCCACTTAGCCTTCAGGCCCCATCTCTAATGATGATGATGATCACTTTCCCAATACTCAAGCCAAAATCAGTGTTTCCTTTATTTCCATTTCAAAGCAGTTCACTCACTCACCATTCAGCAAATATGTGCTGAGCAACTCTTATGTGGCATGCACTGTGCTGAGGAACTCAAATGACACAGCTTGTGTTCTCAGGGAACTTAAAATCTAGATGTAGGGTACAGATATATTCAATAGGGGCTTTCACCTCTGAGTAACAGAATAATTCAAACTGGTTTAAGCAACCTATACTCTATTATAGCATATAAGAAGCTGGGAGGTAGAGAGAATTGAGAACTGGCACATTCGGAGGTTCAGGGATGCCTTGGTCTGTGTGTATATAATAAAATAAGGGATCTGCCTTTCAGGACTGCTGTAAAATTAAAAAAATTGATACACTTAAAGCAATAGGAAAATATTAGGCACAGAGTAAATGTTCAATGGTCATTAGTTACTTATGAGATCAAAGGTGTATATAAACCCATCCATTGATGAATGCATAAATTAGTGTATATTCACGCCATGGAATATTATTGAGCCCCAAAAAAGAATGAAGTACTAATGCATGTTACAATGGGGGTAAATCTTGAAAACATAGCAAATGAAAGAAACCAGGCACAAAAAGTCATATATTGTCTGATCCCACTTATAGGAACTATTCGGAGTTGACAAATCCAGAGACAAGAGGCATGTTGGTGATTTGCAGGGACTTGGGGAGGGGAGATTAGGGCATGGCTACTTAATGGGTACAGGGTTTCGTTTGGGGATGATGATAATGATTTGGAACTAGATAGAGGAGGTGGTGGTACAATATTATGAATACACTAAAACTGCACTGAATTATTCACCTTAAATAGTTAAATTTATCTTTTGTGACCCTCGCCTCAAGAAAAATATCTACAAAGTCCATTGAGATGTGGTTTGAAATAGCTAAAACAATGGTTTCAATCGAATATTCATCAACATTAAATAAATTAGAATCTATACACACCATTCATGGTATATCATTTAGCTATTAAAAAAGAATGAGCTAGAACTTTATGAAATAATTAGGAAAGATCTCCAAGATATACTATAATATGAAAAAAATCATTTAGCAACATTTTAGTGTGATCCTGTTTATCAATTGTAAAATTATAAGTATATTAGTTTATAAGTGCATTAAAAGAGGCCTGGAAAACCATCTGTTGAGATATGAGAGGTAAAATGGGCTTTGTTCTTAATACTATGCATACTGAAGCACTGTTGAAACTCTACTTGTTAGAGGAAGAAAGATAGAAATAAAGGTAGATGGGAAGGAAGGGAGGAGGAAAGAAAGGGAGGGAAGGAGGGAAAGGAGGAAGAAGCATTTTTATCTTTTTTTTTTTTTTTTTCCAATTTTGCTCTCGCCAGTCTTGGGTCATCAACCCGGGTCCTTGGACTTTATTTACATGTTCTACATCCCAGCCACTGGCTTAGTGTCTGAGCCACCAGAGCACACCTTTGGAAACTTTTATAATGAAAATATACCCAAGAGACTTAAATTAAAGCAAAAAGTTAGATAACAATTTATACATATCCAACTGGGAAAAAAAATTAAGACCTATGACTGGTGAGTCTATGGGAAAAAGTATTCTCATTCAGTACTGGTGGAAATGGGAAGAGTTATAGCCTCTTTGGAAAGTAGTCTGACTGGCATCTATTAAAATTAAAATGTGTATACATTTCAACCCTGTAATATCATTGTTTTTTTAAATAACAACTCTGTTGAAATATAATGCATGCTACATAATTCATCCCCCATTTAAGGTATGCAACCCAATGTTTTTTAGTACATTCAGAGCAGTGCAGTTCTCACCACAATCAACTTAGAACATTTTCAGCACCCCCAAGTCCCCCAACCCAGCCCAGCATCCCTTAGCAGTCATTCCTCAGTTGCTCACAACTGATCCCAACCCAACTCTTGTCCACTGCCCACAATCCATTTTCTGTCTCTTTGGATTTTCCTATTCTGGACGTTTCATAGAAATGGAATCATACAACACGTAGCCCCTTATGACTGGCTTCTTTCACATCGTATAATATTTTCAAGGTCAAGTTTTGGCCATATTGCAGAAATCTCATTCCTGGGAAGCCATTCCATAGCAATAAAAGCACCAAGGCCTCAGGACAGATGTACAAGAATGTTTACTGCAGGAATTTTCATCACAGTTAAAAAAAAAAAAAGAAACGAGAGAAGAGAAAAAGGGAAAAAACTGGACATGCCGGGGAGGTTCACTAGCAGGAGTTGGGCATGAACACCAGGGAGCATTCTGATCAACCAGAGAAGAATACACACATTTTGTGCCTGGTGAACCCGAGGAATTCCTCAGTGAGAAGATGCAAGATACAAAAGAATGTGTGTAACACTTAAGCTGTCCAAACATACTGTTTTAAACAGGACAGTATCGTTTTTTCATATTTCCTGAGAGTCCTGTTGTTTTAATATAAATTTCAATTTTATCCCATATTTAATAAAGCTAGAACACATATGAGAACAGCAGAAAGAGGACTTCTGGAGCAGGGCGGTTCCTGGGTTGGCATGTGCTCCTCCTGCAGAGGGTCAGCCGGGTGAAGAGGCCGCCCTGGAGGAAGCCTCCTGAGTTTCTGTCTTCCACCCCACCATGGGCCCCACCAGCATCTGGTCACCCCCTTGTCAATCAGCCATCCCGCTGCTCTGCAAACCCTGTGTACCAGGCGCCCTGTTTAGGGCCTGAGGATCTGAAGCTTCTTGTTCACACTGAACAAGCTTCCTTTTTTAATGTCTCAGGTTGTGTGACTCGCCATTAGTTGTGTCTGCAGGCCTTTAGCATTTATAGTCACCGAGGCGCTTTCTGCGGGCAGGCCTGGTGAGGGTTTAACACTGCACACACAGGTCGACGGAGAAAAATATGGACAAATGCATACTTGGCTGTGATTCCGGACTATAGGGAGTGAGTAGGTACTGGGTACGCACAGTGTGACAACAGAAAAAGCAGAAGGGAAAGAGAAAGCCAATAATAAGAGAAGAAGAATAAGAGAACTAGGAAGATTAAGAGAAACTTAATGCATTATGTACAGTTATTGATTTACCATGATGCCCACCTTAAACCTATATAATGTAATGATACCATGTTCCTTCAACAACACTTTTTAAAAAAGAAAACAAAAGATAAAAACAAAGAGGAACCAGATACAATTGCATTTATACATCTGGAGAAAATGTTACAGATTTTAAGGTATATATAAAGAAATTAAATTTAAAATTCAAAGGTAAAGAGAATGTATATGGTGCTTGGGTGATTTTAAAAGATACAAGACAAAAAAAATAAAAAGGCGAACCGCTTGACTGCAGGGCTTGAGTCTTTCCTCCCTTCTCCAGATCTTACCCCAGGGAAGGGTTTGTACAAGGACGGTGAGCTCACAAGCTGCAGTTTGGCTTCATGCATTCCCTTAATGCTGCTTCCTAGAGCTTGTTAGCTGCTTTTCTACAAAAGTCTACCATGAATAATTGAAATTAAGCATTCCCATTCAAATTAAATCAACACTGAATGATACAATGCCCTTATTTTTCCTGTTTCTTACATACTTCCTAATCCACCGAAAGGGGTAGCTTCAATTAAATTGAATTTCCCTGTCTTATCGCTGAATTTGCCAGGTTCTACCAGATTGATTTTTAGATGAGCACAGAAACTGAGCTATAGGAAAATCTCACGTTGGGGGCCTGGGTGATGCATGTGTATGTGAGGAAGAATTGTTAACCCTTGTTGTAAAACTTCACAATTAATTGACATAAACCTTGGAGGTGACAAATTCTGGGTTTGGACGATTGGTTCAAAAACTATCAATGACGTGTGCCCTGGTGGAGTAGAGGTTAGGTCCACTGCCTCCGGCTGGGCATAGACCACATATATCCCAAGAACCTGGGTTCATGCCTCGAGGTTGGGGGTGTGTGTGTGGGACAACCAAGATGAAAAACTAAACCAAAATAAAGTGCTTCCTCCTTTTTTCTTCCTGCCTGTCTTTCTCACCTTCATGCTAGCCTGGACCTTTCCTTTAAAAACAAACAAAAGTCAGTAACAACAATGACAAAAATCAAGGAGTGGATGTTATCATCAAGAACCTGGAACTTTTGAGCAGTTTTCTCTGATATTCTCACATGTGGACTTTCCATCCTAGACTTGCTGCCTCATTGTAGTGGTTTAAGCAGTGGCCTCTCCAAAGACACGTCCACTCAGACCTGTGAATATGACCTTATTTGGACCAAGAATCTTTGCAGATATAATTAAGGATCTTGAGGTGGGTCCCAAATCCAACAACAAGTGTCCTCAGAAGAGAAGAGCAGGGGAGGAGAAACAGAGAAGAGGCTATGAAGAAAGGTAGAAATTAGTGATATGTCGGCACAATGCCAAGGAATGCTGGCACCTTCCAGAAGCTGAGAGAGAATCCAGAATTTCCAGAATCATGAGAAAATAATTTTCTGTTGTTTGAAGTCACCATGTTTGTGGTAATTTGTTGCAGCAGACTGGAAAATGAACACAATCATGGTCTTAATATGACTGCAGTATTGCGGACATCACATCCTCACACCACTGTGTTACTACTGAAAGAGGAAAGAAAAAGAGCAGGGTTAAGAAATAGTTATGGTTGTTGGGGTTTTTTTGTTTGTTTTTTGTTTTTTTAAGTAGACCTTTCTTTACTCCTTTTGTTTCTTATTAGGCAGGCCATGCAATTACCTCTGCCTGTAAGAGAATCTGGGAAAATTACTATCTGGCAAAAAGGAGTTACAGGAATTTGAAAACGTGGAGGAAGGTGAAGAGAGGGGGAGGGTATTTTTTGCTGTCAACAATGACTGCTGGTATGTAATGAATGGGGACTAGTGAGTCTAAAAGTCCTGTAACAGGAGGTCTGTTGAGACACACTGGAAATAAATTGTTATCTCCTGGAGGAGGGTGAAGGAGTTTTCCCTGAAGACCCATACCTGGCTGCCCTATTAACAAGGAACAGAGAGGGAGGGGGACTGGGGAGTACAGATGAAGTGCAACTGATGATGACTGCCACAACATGAGAATGATTTACTATGATCCTATAGTAGAACAGACGCTGTTCTAGAAGCCCATGGCAAAGAGACTGATTGAGATTGTAGTGGATGTCTTGCTTTCTGTTGCTATGTGGCTGAGATCATGTATTCATCCACTCATCCCATTCACTCACTCATTCATTCATCTGTCCACATATGCAGTAAGCACGATTCAAAAAGACTTAAGTTAAATCCAGTTCAGTTATTAGTACAAGGACCAGAGGAAGATTTTCAGGGCTTCCTGGGCAGCGATTGACTTGGTCTCTTCCATGTGCCTCCTTGGGCTCTGCTATGCCTGTGTTGATTTCATGTAAACAGGAACCTTCCTCCTTGGAGGTGAAATGGTCACCAGCCACTGAGAGTTCACATTCCAGTGTCTCAGGTACCCCCAGGGGAAGAAAACCTCTCTTCACAAGTGTTCCAATAAACACCCCTGCACAAAGTCTAATTGGGCCATCTGGGGCAAGTACTGTATCCTGTGCCCTCTCTGTGACTGGGGATAACTTACACAGCTCCTCAAATCTTGGCTTACATGGCAGCCCCTTGAGCAAGAGGAGTGGGGTGTGGGGAGTGGGGAATTCAGCTACTCAAACTACATTCAGAATGGAGGAAACATGGTTCTCTAAGAAAGCTCAATTGCTTTTATTTTTTAGGTTTGAATGAATACAGAGTAAAGAAAAGGAACAAATTCCCATTATACTCATAATTTATAAAATGAATGCTATTGCATACAAGCATGAAACAAATGTACATGATTCCGGTGCAAATTTATCATTCCTCTTGGTGGAGGAAGGACAATTTGAGTATAGGAAGGGACTTCCAGTGTGGCGAAGGGGTCAGTAGCATCATCTAGATATACATCATCTAGTAATAATTGAATCCCGTGAAGGGAAAGCTGAGGATGTTAATAGGAAACCACACTGGAAAATTACTTCAGTTAGGGCCTGTAATACTTAATCTATAAGGTGTAACGTTGAACATTAACTGGACTATCTGGTTTGATGTTTATAGGGCATTTCTAACATCGGAAACATCAACATGAGGTCCAAAGTGCTCTTCTATTACAATGATTGATCATAAAATTATATAGTTTACTAAATGATATGAGATTTGAATGTTCGGGAAGTTTCTAAGTGGTACTTTGAGTTTGTACTTTCATAAGGTTGTTATCTTATTATTTTAAATACATGTTAACTCTAGCAGGCTAAAAAGAGGCAGAGGAAGAAGGAGAAGAAATTCTATAAAGTAAGCAGTAGCCAAATGGACCTGTGGGCATGTTATTAAGCAAGTTTTAGCTAGCAATGTTGTTCAGAGTTTCAGAGGAAAAGACAATCATGGACATGATTTCATCCCACAGTGGATTTGGTCTTCTCTGTAGAGTTCTATACTGTATGAGTATCTCAAACCAAGATCCTAAAATTTGGCTTTTAAACTTTGCCAAACTTTGCTAAACTTTTCCAGTTTTCTACCAGAAGATGACAGACAGCCCTGTATTCTGTCAAGCCAGTTCAGGGCACTGGCTGAGTGATCTAGTTCAGCACCATGACTTAGGTTTTTTCTGAAGTTAGTTCTCCAGCAGAGCTCTATCTTGCCCTTTAAGATGATCCTTCTAAAAAGGGCGAAAGAACATGGAGAAATACAATCTGGTCTCCCATTAATGGCGTGATTGGTGGGAGCCCTCTATTAGATCTGCATTCTTTGGAGGACAAGGTTCACAACATGAAGTTCTCAGTTTCTGGCTGCCTCCCCAGAGATGAACCTGAGTGCCATCACCAACTTTTAGCTGTTGCTTGCTAGGAGAGTGGAAAAAAAAAAAAAAAAATCAAATACATTTCAGATATACTTTCTTCAAGATGCCCTGAAAATTAGGGACATGTAATCTACCTGGATGTTCAAAAGCTTCCAGGTGCTGAGACAGCACTCAGTGAGAGAGACATGTAAATGGCAAATCATTAAAATGTTAATTTGATTAAAAAAAACCAGAACACATGAGTGGGCTGGGTGTCCAAGTGCTTGGAGAGTTTTGTGCTGCAAATTACTTCTTAATGTTCCACACCTTGATACCATCCTCTGTTTTTCTTCTTTTTACTGCATAATTATTAAAAAGATATCTAGATCTGGTATGAAAATGTCGTAGAGACTATCAAAGTCAAAATTATATAGAGATAAATATAGTCAATTATTTGAATGTCAATAATAACAATGACAATAATGAACTTTTTCTGCTCCATATACTCTGCTAAGCACTTTACATGTAGTGTCTCATTTGATTCTGACAACATCTCAGTGAGTTATCTATCTGATATTTCCACTTTGCAGAAACGGAGAATGAGGCTGATGAAGCCAAATAACTTGCCCAGTGAATGACAATCCTGGGATTTGAAGCCAGTAAGATTGAATTTCTATTACTGTACATTGACCTTCATGATGCATGGGACTATACAGGGATTGTACATGGCATGTTAGTTTGAATTAATAACCTATTCCTTTCAAATAAGATTGGGGTGCTTTCTGTAATGAGTATTTCCAATAATTACATGAAATCCCTAATTTTGATATACTTCAGTTTCCAGGAACTGTGAAGATGGGGGACACTGAGGGATGAAACAGAACTCATGAGCCTGTTCCAGGGGGCATAGGAGTGTGTCTTGGACCAAGGAGAAGCTCTGGCAGTGTGAGCTGGGTTCTGGGTTTCTGGCACTAAGTAGCATCCAGGCAGAGCAACAGGGGATAGAAAGGTGACAGAAGCATTAATTTTCCCCGGGCCACCAGCTGGGGACTGTCAGACACCCTTTCCTATCTAGACCAGGGTCAGAAGTTCTGTTAAGAATAGCTGCACCTGGCCAGCTCAGGAAGTCAACACTGCATCAAAGGTTTATTAAAGTTCACAAAACTCGCTGGCGGCAAAGCCCTCCTGGAAAGGCCAGCGAGAAGTCAAGAAATGGTGCCTGTATTTCTTTAAAACCTATTCAAATAAGTGTCCTCCCCACCTACTACATTGGGTCCAAAAGCTCAGTCTTTCCTGTGACATGAAAGTGGGTGGAAGAGCAGAGGAGGGTTGTTCTAGGTCACTGCTTTGTCCGGAAGGCGAGGGTGAATGAGCCACAAGGTGATGGACAGATGATTGGACATGGGGCAGTGGGCAGGGGAGCAAGCTACCCAGAAGCCCCTGCACCTGCCCCACTGCCAGGACCATAATGCTCCAAGACAGGAGTGTTTTCTGTTCTTCCGCCAAAAGAAACCTTGTGTCTTTGATCGTTACTGAATGTTTCAGCAGTTTAAAAACGTCAATTTAAGCTCACATCTTTTTCTGCTTCCTGTAAATGAAAGTTGTAGCCTCTCATCCACATCTCCAGACTGACAGAAACTACCTGAAATGAATGAGCTTCTCTTTATTCCCCACTCCATAGCCCCCCATTCTCTGGGCTCAACATCTAGGCGAACTGTGGACACGTAAGCTTCACATGTCACTCTGACAAGAAGCTGGTGTGGCCCCACCATAGGAGAAAGGTGCTTTCCAAGGCGTCCATTTTATCAGTCTATTTTGGTGGGGAGATAGAGGTGCAGTAAAAGATATCACAAAATTTACCATTTTAACCCTTTCGAGTATGCAATTCAGTAATATCAATACAATCATATTATTGTGCAGCCATCACCACCATTCATCTCCAGGACATTTTCATTTTCCCAGACTGAAACTATTCCCGTTTAGTAACTCCCCAGTCTACACACACACACACACACACACACACACACACACACACACACACACACACACACACTCTCTCTCTCTCTCTCTCTCTCTCTCTCTCTCTCTCTCTCTCTCTCTCTCTCTCTCTTTCTCTCTCACACTCCTGGGAATATCTGTTTTACTTTCTAACTGTATGAATAACTTCTCTAGGTGTCACCTGGTCCTTGGTCATTTCCTCAAAATGGGTAAAGTGAAGCTAACAGATGGCTCAGTTGTGCTTATTTTTAATCACAACAGATGCATAACTGGCAAGGTTACAGAAGACAATGGAATTTACAACCATTGATCAGAAAATGATGGCGGCTGGACTGTCTGGGCTCTGGAATGTGCTTGAGGGGAAACCTGGGAACTAGTTAGAACTGGGAAATGGACAGTATGGTAGCATGGGGCCCAGTGAACATTTCCCCCATTTCTCTGAGGTTCTTCACAGGTTAGAGGAAAAAAAAAAATCACATTAGATATGATTAGTAAGAGAAGAGCTCAAATTTAATGACATACGTATGGAGAATTTACATGGCTATAAATTCTGAGGTAACTGGTGCAGATCAAAGACTTCTGTCTTGTACTGAAGCATGAGAAAGGGGATCTGGGGTATCAGGAAGTGAGGAGATGTCTTTAGGTGGCAAAGAGGCATGATTCATCTTTACACTGAAAGTAAGGGTAGGGTTTTTCAGATAGCTAGGAAGTGTTTTCAGATAAACTAACTTCTGGATTAAGACCTTCTCAAACTGCGTTCTTCTCCAGGATAAGAGAACAATAGCTACGTCTCTTTGGGGGAAAGATAGAAGCTTAAGAAATTGGCCATGTTTCCTTGATTCAGAGAAAGACAAGAAGATTAGGAAAAAGGTTGAAGCTCTCCTCCAAGGCTACCATTTTCAGCTCAGAATAATTTACGTGCCAGAGCAGTCTCTACAGAATCTTGGGTAATCTTTTCTGAGCCCCTTCAGAGGTGAAGACAAGACAAGGATCAAGAAGATGGACATGGCATGCTCTGGTGGAGCAGGGGTTGGGCACCATCCACATACATCCCAAGGTTCCAGGCTCATGCCCCAGGAGCAGCAGGAATAACCAAGAGGAACAATTAAATAAAGTGGTTCTTCCTCCTCTCCCTTCCTGCCTACCTCTCTGCTCACCTTCATTCTGGCCTCTACTTTTGCTTTCCAAAATTAAAAGTCAAAAAAAAAAAAAAAAAAAAATTGACCCATTAAATCTTCATCCCTCCAAGCCATGAGTTTTTGTCCAAACCAAATTAAGACTGAAAGTGGAGGTGATCCCCTGTTTTTGGAATACTCTGCCACAAATCCAGAAGTCCACAGATATCAGAGACCCCAACATTGCCCATCCCCTCCCCTTCCTTTGTAAAACTGTACAGCCTTCTGCACATGTGCTAGCAGAAAGCCTTTAGAGGACAAGCTCCCTTCCCCTATTTAGCCAAAGAATGCATTTCTTTTTGTCAATTTCAACTTTTGGTCATCAATTTTTATTAGCCTGTATGAAAAAGACTTAGAGG
The DNA here is from genome assembly GCA_004363575.1 of Solenodon paradoxus. NCBI lineage: Eukaryota > Metazoa > Chordata > Mammalia > Eulipotyphla > Solenodontidae > Solenodon > Solenodon paradoxus. The sequence goes on from RJWH01000441.1 coordinate 442,606, forward strand.
ATACTGGTAATATAGGTACCTGATATAAGTGGAATCATACAGTCTTGGTTCCTTTGTCATTAGCTTATTTTACTGAGCATAATGTTTTCAAGTGTTAATGTTAAAGAAGTTAAAGGAGTCAATTAAAAGACAAAGGGTGTTTATTTGGGATCAAGGAATTCCAATTTTGGGGATACACATACCCCAAGGAGGGATAAAGTTGGGGAGGAAGAGGAAAATGAGGTCAATGGCTAAAGAGAAGAGCTGATTAATGTTAACAAACTTAAGCTATTCCTGAGTACATATAAATGGTTACTGATTTTCTAGAAAGCACAGATTCTATCCTGTGGCTAAAGGTCCATAATCATCAGTTCTGTTGTTTGCTTGATGGTTTCTTAAAAACACGCTTATTGTTTCTTAAAACAATTGATATTGGTCTAGTCAAAAGGTGTCTGGCCCAGTTCAAAGGTCTCTGATCTGATTCAAACTTGAGGTAGGTAATATAAGGTCTCTGTAATGGGTCACTGACTCCATCTTTAAAAAATTATTTCACAGCTGTCAACTTTTCACATAAGATTCATTCATTTTGTAGCATATGTTGGACTTTTCTCTCTTTGTAGCATTATTTATAATAGTCAAGACATAAAACAACTTAAATGTTCATTGATGGATAAATGGATAAAGAAAATTACATGATACATGCATATATAAAATATTATGAATAGGCAATATATATACACAATGGAATACACATATATATGATAAAATTATTAAGTCATAAAAAAGCAATCATCATTTGGGACAACATGGATGGACTTTATGCTAAAGAAAATAAGTCAGTACTATATGATCTCACTTGCTTGTGAATCTTTAAAAAACAAAACAAAACAAAAACCAACTTAGAGAAACAAACTGCTGGTTGCTGGAGGCAGGGGTGGCAATGAAGTAGGGGAAGTTGCCAGTGGATGCAGGACACTGATGTGTCCTGAGACACAGAGTCAGCCCAGAAAAGAATTCAAGGAGAGATGCTTGATAACAGCACAGGCTAGTTATGAGACACAAAGCTCTTTGTGGCAGGAAAAGCTGCAAAGCAGTACTGAGGGAGGGCCTCATATACCCAGAGAATGGAATTTTTCACTTGGCAGGAGTTGCTAAGAAAATGTCTTTTCTGCAAGCCCATCCCCAGAATGCTGGGTCTAGGGTGGTGCTGGCCTACCTGGGTGGTATGGGCTTATTTGGATGATGCTGACTTATTTTCAGCATGCCTGCTAGTTAACTATTCTCCTGCTGACCTCTGCAATCCTGTCTCCTTGCTCACAACGCCCCATTTTCCCTTCACAGTCCCTCATGGGGACGGGGCCACAAAATAATGAAAGGGGTCAAAAAGTACAAGCTTCTCATTGATAAGACATAAGAAATCTTTTGGAGTCTTTTGAATCTGGGTAACCCTAAAACAGAGCTGAGTTTGTTGAATCCGGTCCGGGCATGTCCAGGCATGCTCAGACACAGCTACCTTCCATGCTGAAACAAAGCCAGCAGGTCAAAAGACACCCAGGATTGAAAATGCAATCATTGCTCAACTAACCTTTCACCTGATTTGCATGTTATTGCACTAAAGGACCGTTGACTGACTTTCAGCCTAATTTGCAAAATGGACCACCAATTGGAAGTTGATAGACTTCTAACCCTAATTTGCATAATGACTATCCCTTTTACACATGGGACCTCATCGAGGTCACTCAGAGACAATTCAAGGCCGTCTGGAGACCATGTCTCCAGGGCTGCGTCCTAACAAAATCCCAAGTAAATGCTTATTTTTGCCTGAACCAGGTCTCATTCATTCTGGCACAACACAGTTATAGAATAAATAAGTTCTGAGGATAAAAGATTTCCTCTTTTTTGAAGGCTGAATGATTTTGTATTGTAGGGAACACCAGTTTTTATTTATCTATTCACCATCCATAGACATTTTTGCTGTTACTACCTTTTGACTATTGTGAATCGCGCTGCTGTGAACGCGGGCGCACAAAATCTGTTCGAGCCCCTGCTTTACATCCTTTTGGGCATATGTCTAGAAGTGGATCTGGTTAACTTTTTAAATTATATATTTTCAATACAGATATCTTGTAGTGTATACTCATGCTTAGTAGCGTCACCATACATCCAGCTTTGCGCAGGATCATCCTGGTTTGGCAACCTCGTCCTACCCAGTTGGAAATTCTGTCTAGTTTCAATCACAGTTTACTAAAAGTTAATTTGTCCCACCTAAAATGCAGATTTTCTTTTCTTTTGTAAGAAAAGGTGAAGGCCAAAATGAAGGGCAGCAGGCAAGCAGGCAGGAAGAGGAGGAAGAAGTGTCTTCACTTATTTTTATTTTTAATTGTATATCTTACTCGTTCCCTCCCCACAACCTTGTGTCTGGGACATAAACCCGGGTCTTTGCAAATGGTGTGGACCATGCTCAGCCAACTCCGCTAAGGCATGACTAGGTTTTATCTTTTTCTTTTTTAAAAAATTAATTAATTAATTAATTTTTAAGGAAAGGGACAAGCAGGAATGAAGGTGAGTAGGCAGGTAGGAAGAGAGAAAAGGAAGAAATTATTTATTTCATTCATTTGTTTGTCAGTGTTTGTTCATCCAGCCCCAGGTCTTAAACCAGGGACCTTGGGATGTATGTGGATGCTCCTGGTTTAACACGCTAGGTCACCAGGGTGCACCACTAAGGTTTTCTTAAACACACTAACATCAGGACTTTGGTGTTATGAGAAGTAAACTTAATGTAACCGAGAAAAAAATTCTGCTTTTAAAGACTGGGATGCTCTGAGCTTCCCATTACACCCATGAGATTGTTTATATTTGTAACAACATGTGGCAATGACACCTGCCTGTATGCTGGCCTTGCTGTCAGCCAATAGCAATGTCCAATCTATTTACATAGGACAGGGTCATTCATTTGCATGGGGATGTCCGCTTTTGTATACTTCTGAACTTCACTTTGGCAAAGATTTTGATATTTGTATTTTTAACTTTTTAATTAGTAAGGCAGAAAAAAGGATGCAGGTTTACCAAAGAACTTCAAACAGGATGAGTACAGGCAAAGACACAAGGGGCAGGTTGCCACAGCTGCTACATCATTACAATTTCTATTTTTGAAGAAGAAGATCAGAAGCAACTGAACTGGAACTTGCACTGCTCTAGGAGCCACCTTTGCTTTTCATATGGTGTCTCGTGATTTGAGGTGTTTTTAATTTTTAATTTTTTGGTTTTGTAGGAAGAAGCATTTTATTTATTTATTTACTTATTTGGCCCTACATCTTGGTGGTTAACCCTGCCCTGGAATGCAAACCCGCATCCTTGGGATATATGTGGACTGCACTTGGCTGGAGATGGCGGATCTAACCAACATGAGTAACCCCATGACTTGAGTTTTAAGACATCTGATTGTCAAAGTTGGTCTCAAAATTCTTTGAGACAAAATTTCATCTAGCACGGACACAATGTGAAGCCGTGATGTGGAACGTCGCAACAATGGGCAAATCTGAACTTGCTGAAGAACCAGCAATGGTAAATTTTGTGACCATGTCTAAGAAGGCGCCAAAGTGATGAAACAGAATAAGGAAACACCCTAAAGAACAATAAGCACAGGAAAAGAGAAGGGGACAGGATTTACTGCAGAAGGAGCAAATCTCTTCTTGTGGGAAAGCAAAGAGGAGGAAAGGTAGCAGTGAAGCAAAATGTTGACACAAATGAACTCCGCGTCACAAGAGACCCCCTGGCCCCTTTATCATAGGAAAGGAATGTAGCAATTCATCAAAAAGCAGAGGAAGAACAAGTACAGATGAGAAACACCCATGAAATCGTTTATATTTGTAACAACATGTGGTAACGACACTTGCCTGTACGCTGTCATGTATCCCTAACTCCTAACCCAGGACACTGTCCCTTCCGCAGCATATATAAGGCCACACCTCAGCCCCAAAACTGCAGCTTTACAGCCCACAGAAGACTCCCTCCCCTTCCCTCACTGTGCTTTCCCTTAATAAACTTTCCATGTGCTGCCTGGCTTGAGGTTCCACAGAATTCTTTCTCCTTATCACTCAAAGAGACTAAGTGAGCTTCTCTTGCATCAGAACAGAAATTGTGTTAAAATCTTCCCTTTCTTGGTTTAATACTATGCTCCTAACCAAGGGGTACAAGCTAAATTTTTGAATATGCAACTATTCCCTATGAGACAGCTGAGATCTTGACTGATTGTCTCAGTTATTGATAAACATGTATTGAAGGGAAAAGTTCAGTTTTGTGGGAACAACTGCAACACAAATTTGGGGAATATTAAAATAAAAGGCAAGAACATCTTCAGTTGATCAAAACCAAACTAGGAAGGGTTGGCATTGGCTGTGGTACATACAAGTGCACAGCTGTCTCCAAACAGCTGGTGATTTATTGCAAATGACTGTGAAAATTTTCATACATATATAAACATATATCTATATATGTATGTATATATGTATATATATACTGCTCATGTAACGCAGTTGAAGGAATTTTGTGACTTTGCCAGAGTAGAATACAAAAGAACTATTCCATCATGGTAATACCAGACTTTTGGCAATACTTCCAGCAACTTAAAGAATTCTTTACATTTTTGATAACTTGAAATCCTACTTCTGTTCTTAAGAACACTGCTCAGGATTGATAAAGCAGTTCTTTGACAATGATTGTGGTGAAATATATTTATGGTTTGTACGTGGACAACTTAGCCTTTTCAGCAAAGTGAGTTTGGTCGTGGAGGACAAGGCCAATGCAGCAGATACCAAGCTAGAAAGGCAAACCCTGATGACAAACATTGGAGGATGAAAACAGTGTGAATTTGTTCTGCAAGGAGTAAAGGCCTTGCTGGGAATATTTTCAGGAAATGGTGAAAACATTGAAAATGTGAAGGGCGAATTTAAAACTTTTTAGGCAAGATGTCTTTCATAGCTAGATCTATGGAATGAAAGCTCTGGAAGGCAGAAGACTTAGTGGTTAAATTCTGGGGACTTGTCTTGACCCAATGTTGAGTACTTCATAGTTAAGATCAACTAAAAGATTGGCAAACAAGTAATAAACATTGATCAATTATTTGATGAGGCACTTTTGGCCTTCTAAGGTAGAATTTCAGATAATGCCAAACTCTAAATATGAAGAAAAGTGGTAAGACACTTTCTGCTCATTGCAAAGAAAGACAGTAAAAAATCTTAATGCCATTGTCGAATTCTTTGTCTTCCTAGCACTTCTGCACCAGTTGAAGGAGTGTTTCCTGTAATAAATAATAGCTGGTCAGACGATATGTTGGAAGGTATATTCTGAGGTCTTCTGATGACTAAAATAAATTTCTCAATAAGCTACTCAGTTTTATGACAAAATTTAAAAGGACAAAGAATTTCTCAGAAAAGTAGTTTCAAATGAAAAATATAGAAATAATAGTGATTGAGTAAAATATTATCTGCCAATAAAATGTGTTTTGTTCATTTCTGTCACTTTTTTATGTGACAATCTTTTACGTTTTTGTGCTGGAAAGCAAAATTTAGTTGCTTTGTATATCTCTGTTTCTGTTTGCCGTCTTGCTGTCTCTTAGTTCTTATTAAAGTTCCTTCTAAGTCCCAAATGCTAAAGACAAACCATACTTCTTGCCAGCTCACACATATCCCTAGAGCACTTACCAAGAGCAAACTCCATATAAGAAGAAAACATGGAAGTATGGTAATACATTGACAATAGACTCTCTTCCACATTCCCTAGATTGAGGGAAGACTGAGCTTGCTCTGCCCACATAGCTTACATTACGGGTTTCCAGACCTTGTGAGATACTCTGGGGCAGTGCAGGGTTTTTCCCAGTGAGGGGCATGTGGGGGCAAACACTCAACAAAGTAGCTCTAAATTGCCCAACAGGAGCGCAGTTTATACCAGCCATTAACAAAGGTACCTGGTGATATTTTAGTTGGTCCTGGTTTCAACTCTAAAATTCATGGTAATTCTAACCCTTAGCAGGATGCTTCCACTCTGTAAGAGCTAAAGCCGGTAGGTAAACAGGAACAAAGTGTGCTACAGGTGTCTGTGATATCACGATTCATAGCAAGAAATGCATATTTGATCTTCCATCCTGGTAGTAATTCCCAAAACTCTGATAGTAGCCTAAGCAGTACAGCTTTCGGGCATCTTTGTTCCCAGTTCCTGAAACAGCTGCAAAACCATAAATGTAAGTGAGTGTCCTGATATTCTTAACAAGCCCCTTGCAACCACATTTTGTTTGAGAGGAAGGATATGAAAGGAGAAATAAATTGTTGGGTTTGTTTTTTTTTTTTTGGAGAGGAGGTGGAGAAAGGACAAGGAAAAAGCACTTTTTACTTATTTTTTGCACCCCCGCCCCCACCGCCACAACCTGTTACATACCCAGATCCTTGGGCTTTGCGTGGTCCATGCCCCAGGTGGTGTCCTGACACCCAGCCACCTCAATCTCATTTTACATTAATGAAGTAACTCTGAAAGCTTCCAGGTAACCTAAGGGTGGATGCTGGTTGCCAGGGGAACAGGTGGTAATGAGAGGGTTGGACTTTCGGCTCCACCTTACTACCCCACACACCTTGGTGTAGGTAGGGAGAGGGACTGGAAGTTGAATCCATCACCGATGGTCAATGATTTCATCGATCACACCTTTGTAACGAAGTCTTCACTGCATCTGGCTGTTCTTGAGTTAGGAGCTTTGAAGTTGCTCATAACACAGCGCCCCCAAAGACTCTCAGTGTTGGTTTCCTCGGATGCCAGCTCTGATATGCAGATTATTTTTATTGGCGAGCAATGTAAACTCTGAAGGCTCAGAGAAGCCTCTGCCTGTCCCCAACCGTTTTCGCATTAAAGAAGCAATCTCCAGTCCCACAGCTTGGTCTTACTCAAAGAAGCAATCATGCTTCCATTACTTATGCTCACCATACATCCAGTTTGCCTGAACCCACTTCCTGCTCCTCTGCCGATACCCCTCACCGCACCCACACACCCCTTTCCTCACCCACCTAAGCACACTGACACTTCCCCATCCACCCCCATGATACTGCAATTGGTCCCGGTTTCAACTTAAAAATTGTGGTGAGTCTACTTTCACTGCCTAGGAGAATGTAGTTTTGGATGATCGTAACCCAGGTTGAAAGTGTCTGAAAACGTGTCCTCTCGATCTAAGAAACCCCCCTCCTTGTCATATGAAGTCCCCTTCCTCTCCCCTCACACTACAGATGCCTTACCTCATTCTTTGATATAAAATATATACCCAGCTCCCTGGTCAAAAGCAGGACCTATCTAATCATTATAGCTTGCCACTGCTCACATTTTTAAATTAATCCTATCCCTCTCCCAACCCATCAGGTGCTGGTTTGATTTGGTTTTGAACTCTAGTCCTAGATCCCAAACCCAGGTCCTCGGACTTTACATGGTCTGCACCTTAACTGCCTCAGCCACCTGAGCCTGGACCAGCTGGAGGAGAACCAGCCCAGAGGGGAGGGAGAGTTCTTCTATGTGCACTGACATGTTTTATAACAAATCCACAGTCCCATAAGTCAACTTTTCCTGAGTTCTTTGAGCTGCTCAAACAAATTAATTGAGCCTAAAGAAGAGGCACGGGAGCCAGGCAAATACAGCTTGTTGGCCAGAAGCACCAGTGACAACCTGAACTTTTGACCGGCATCTGAAGGGGCTGTAAGTGTCTTATGGACTGAGCATTTAGCCTGTGGGATCTGATGAGTCGTCAGAATTGAGTTAAACTTGACACTGAGGCCGTGTCACAGAATTGGTTGATATGTGGAAACTCACACTTCTGTGTCAGAAGTGAAGCTGTGTTAGAGAGGAGCATTGAGAGTAAAGGGGACTTAGCGGGGTGTTTTCCTTCCTGACTCCAACAAGCACAGCGAGGAAAGCTGAGGGGCCGAAGATTCCATCCTGCACTGGAGAGCAGCGTTACTCGGTTCCTTTGGGTGCCAGCATCTCACCCACAATGCGCAGCAGCTGAGCAGCAGATCTTTGTGGATTGAATGCATGACTGAATGAGCAAATAAAATGACAATTTTGTTGGGAGTGGATTTTATCAGTCATGCCCTCCCAGCTCAGGCGGCTCAGATGACCAAGGCGCAGACCATGTAAAACCCAAGGACGCAGGTTAGGGACAGGAAAAAAAAAAAAAATTTATCAGGGAATGAATAGCATAGATGTGGAAAGAAGACATTCTAGGGGAAAAACAGTGCCTAAGCAAAGATGTGGACACAGAAAAGCCCAGTGTATGTTCACTCAAGGAGGGCGCCAGCCTGCTAGAGCTGAGGTTACAATCATTCCTCTGAGGAATGGTTAGGAAGACACTGGAGGTAGAAAAACAGGACTGGAGAAGAGACCAATGGTTTTTCCTCAGTGTACACTCACTTCTGCAGTTTACTGAACGTATGTCCCTCTCATCGCTGAATTACATCCTCCACAAAACATATTGTCAAAAAACTTAATCTAAATAAATGTAGAGATTGAACTGGCTTTATCAATTGTCTCCTGGATCAGGCAGCATCCCTGGTAGAAAGGGGCTGTGAGAAGTGCAAAGTGGAAGGCCTTTAGAGTTGAGAGTGTTACAAGAAAATAATTATTTCAGGCAAAACCCCCTTCTCTGAACGGAAGGGGGTGATGGTCTTATGAAGATTACCTCACTAGGGAAAATCAGGAAACTCCAGATTGATTTGCTTAAAATTCTACTTTGGGGAGAGTTTTGAGTCTTGGTGGAACTTAACAGGAATGACTCCATTTTGAGTCCCTTCCTTCCTTCCTCCCTCCCTCCCTCCTTTCTTTATTTTATTTTATTTTTTTTGAACAATATATTCCTAGCTCACAATACCTCAGAATTAACAGGAGACAGGGTCTGTAAGGAGGTGATTATGTTAAAATGGATCCCTTCTTCAATACTACCAGTGTACATATAAGAGAGGGAATTTGGACACACAGAGACACCAGAAATGCACCTGCACAGAGTAAAGACCGTGTGAGAACACAGGGAGATGGTGGCCCATCCACCAGCCCAGGAGAGAGGCCTCTGGAGAGACCAAACCTGCTGAAACCTTGATCTTGAACGGTTAGCCTCCAGAAATGGGAGAAAATACGTCTCCATATGTAAGCTGCCAAGTTGGTCTTTCTTCATTACAATAGCTCTAGCAAATATAGAAAATATAACTTCCAATGAATTTTCAAAATCTCTGTGACCAACAGGGCATAATGTGCAACTCTCAGATCATGGGCAGGTAGAGGTGGAGGACAGGAACTCATGCTCCCCCTTCTTCTCTCCTTTCCACGCTCTATGGATTTGGTGCTGAGTTGTCTTTGTGCAGAGAAGGCCAGGCCCAGGGAAGTCTGCACAGCAAGATGGAAGGAGCCCCGATGACCATTTTTTTAAGTTCGAGGAAAAAAACACATTCCTTAGAGTGACCACTACTACAGAGTGCAAACTGCCAGACTCCCTAATACTGAGAGGTGATGGCAATGATGATGATGACAGTGACAATGATGATGATGATGTCGACGATGATGATGATGACGACAATGATGATGATGATGATGACGATGATGAGGAGGAGGAGGGTGGTGATGAGATGATGATAGTAGGCATTTACTTGTACATTTCTGTGTTGGGCACTGGGCTACACTCTTCACAGATTATTTCATTTACTTTTCACTAATGGATCTACAAGGTGGTCCTCAGATACCCATTTTGCCAGTCAGGAAGCAGGGTTTTGGGGAAATTAGAAAGCTTGCCTGAGGCCACAGAGGGAGTGGTGGAACTGGAGAGGTGCCCAGGACAAAGGGGCTCCCCTCTGGTTTGTTTTCCATTCTTTCCAACCCATTATAAACATCAGTGCTTCATCAAAGGATATGACAAAACTTCTAAAGCTTTTAGAATAGGAAGTTTCACTTTTTTTTGGTAAACTTTTTATTAAAGTATAGAGATAGCCATTATTTTTAAGAGAGGAAAGAAGGAAGAAGAGAAAGAATTTTAAGAAAGAGGGGGAGGAAGTACTTTTGTTTATTTACTTTGGTTGTTCCCTCTAGCCCTGGGTTCTTGGGCTTTACATGGTCCACACCCCAGCCACTGGCTTAACTCTTGACTCGGGGGAAGTTGAAAGCTTCGCTTTTTGTTTTTTTAATTATTTTCTTTTTTTTCTAAAACATTTTCAGACACAGCCTGTGTTTTGAAACTATTAGAAAGCCCTTAAAATAATTAGAAATGAAATTCTTGGGAACTCTTTCCCCAAACACAGCAAAAATCTTACCCAAATATATTCTGGAGACAAGAGAAAATGTCATCTCTTTATCTTCAGACTTAAAAAAACCCAAAATATTTAAACTATTTTCCTTTTAAGTAATTATTCTGGTCTTGATATAGAATTTTATAATCTGCAGGGGTGGCGAGGGAGGAAATAGGGTCCTGATTTCATTTCAACAGTTTTCCTAATCCAGATTCTGCATTAAAATGATTTTGAGGGTAAGTAGAGTTAATTACAATAGCTTTCTGAGTCTGAAAAGAGATATTGTTTAGGATTCTGGAACGGGTGAGAAGCACCCAGAGTCACAGTGTACCAGAAAACTGTGATGGATAATAATCAAGGGGCAAGGTGTTAAAATACATAAATAAATAAATAAATAAATAAATAACCCAACAAGCAGCAGCCAAACCAGCTACAAACAGCTGCAAAATTTGGACAGGGGAGTCCAGTCCAAGGGAGCATCCTCCTGGGTAAAGCATCCCACCCGACAGGGTACTGCGGTTGGCACACCCAAGGAAGAAGGCGACAGCCAGCAAAGGAGCCTGCCTAGTGGAAAGAAGGTGGCCCAATCCAGAGAGCGTCTCCACCTCCCAACAATCACCCCCAAATATTCACAATGGCTGCATCTCACCTGGTTCTTCCCTAAAGGAATTGGGACAAATCGGTGTTTGTTGAAGCTTAGGGGGAAGCGCCCCACAGTGCAGTCACTGGAGATGCTCAGTCCCCACCCTGCCCTGCCGCATCAGGATCTCTGGGGCTGGGGTGCAGGGATCAGCCTTGTTAAGCTCTCCAGGGCTTTAGATCCAAACTCAAGGATAAGAACCTCTAGACTGTAAGCGATTTGAAAATGGGAGTGGTGTGCTGACCACTGGTTCTCCTTGAGCCTAACACAGAGGCGTGACTGATACATGGTGGGAGGTTGTTCTGTGAGTGATGAATGGAGACCAGATGCTGCTTCACCAGCATGGGGGTGGGGGTTAGTTCACAAGCAAGGCCTCTGGGACTCCTGCTGGGATCTGGCATCTCTCCTTTGTTCCTTTGGCCTCCCTTGGCCATGCACTGTGACTCAGCCACATCTGAGAAGCTCCAGCTCTGGCCCAGAGCCCAGTAAGGCCACCCTGCAGTTAGACGTTTCCCTCTGCAGTAAACTGCCAGACTCACCAAGTCGGCATGCAGAACTGGAATTTGACAGAACAGGAACCAGCCTCAGCCTTGCAGACAGCCATACCACCCAGCACCAGGAGAGAGGTGCTGGGGTCAGCCCCAGGAGAGGCCGCAGGAACTCTTGTTGGTTTAACCCCATTTAAGCCGCATGGAGCCTCCAGAAGCCGGGTTTGCCCTGCTTAGGCTGGTTCTAGTTTATTAAAAACAGTACAGCAACCCCCTGCCAACCCCCAACCCCCAACATTTCTCGCAACTTCCAAGACCGTGAAGTTATCTGATGTGGCCACAGTGTTTGCAGAGAGCTATTGCCTTTCAACAAACTTTCATTTTTGTTATCTCCACTATCTCACTTTGTCCTTTGGGTAGTGCAGAGGTGTTATTACCCCAACTGGCAGTACAGCGTGCTCCAGGGCGCACAACTGCTGCGCGGCTGAGCCAGAGCCAGGATCATCATCTGAGATGGAGCCTTTGTTCAAGGGCCCTACCTGGCAGTCCTGGGAGAGGCAACCTGGCCACATGGTTCTCACACGTTCATAACCAAGATGAACAATTAAATAAATAAATAAAAATGGTCTTCCTCCTCTCTTCCTACCTGCCTCTACTGGCCTGCATTCCTGCCTGCACCTGTGTTAAAAAAAAAAAAAAAAGTCAGCAGCGAGGTTTTAGAAGCCCTTCAGAATCAAAATTGTGTGTGTGGGGGGGGGGGGGGACCCTTAAGCCCTCTTCTGCAGCTGCATTGGGTGCCCCAAAGTTTTCACAATGCTAATCGCTTCAGAGTGATGAACTCAAAGAGAGGAGATAAGGACACACTTACCCCCTTAGCCCACTGCTGCCGTGTGTTGGTGATACCCAATCAGCAGGCATTGATTTCTTTCTTCTTTTCAATGCCAGTAACCTTTCCTTGTATATTGTTAGGCTAATTTTGAATTTAGCTTCCTTTTTGCTTTTAGGTGGTCATGTTGATGTTGGTGGTGTTTTTAAAAGAAAGGTAGGGGTGGGAAGGAAGGTAGTAGGCAGGCAGGCAGCAGGAGAGAGAAGGAAGAAGTACTTTATTTTTATTTTCTTGGTTGTTCTCTCTGGCCCAGGACATGAACCCGAGTCCTTGGGATGCATGTGGCCTGTGCTTCGGTCGGAGGCAGTTGACCAAACCACCATCCACCATTGTTGTTGTCTTTTGAAGCACTTTTAGTTGGCGTGCCCTAGTGGCCCAGCAGATATGTCCACAGGATGCAGTCCCCATACATCCCAAGGACCTGAGTTGGAGACCCAGGCCGGAAGAAACAACCAGGGGCTAGGAGAAACAACCAAGATAAGCAACTAAATAAAATAAATTAAAATGTTTATTCCTCCTCTCTTGTCCTGCCTGCCTATCCCTAACCTTCATGCCTGCTCGCATCTTTCCTTTCAGAGAAAAGAAAAGCAACTTTAGTTGTCACGGTATTCCCTGTCTTTCAAATTCCTGAAAGCTTGGTCTTCTCTCTCACACACCAAAGTCTCCCTGGTTGAAAAATGTCTTGGGTTTCTATTGGAACATCAGTTCTTGTCCAACTGCACCCCACTTGGACGTTACCACATTTGCATGGCCAGACTTCAGACCCCAGCCAGCCCTGCCGTCAGGTCACTGAGAGCATCTCTGACGTTTACAGTGCTGTATTAATTAAATGTTCCTAAAGGGAGAAGGCACAGAATGGCGCCTCAGGCCCCACAGCCCTGGAGGCTTACTCCTCCCTGAGATCCTCGGGAAGTGAAGTTGACAAGATGAGAGTGATGGAAAATGAAGAAAATCCAAGTCAGCTCTGACTATGCCTCCTAAGCCCTCAGAGAGATGTTGATGTGACTGAGGTTGTGATAAAGTCTCCTGTACTTTTTCTCCTTTAAGTGAAGAGCTAGCAGGCTCCCGAAGAAGTTACTAAAACATTTTCCTTAACCTTTTTCTTCTAGTTACTTCTAGTCACTTTTAAATCATTGCATAACTTGTTTTTTAATTATGAATACATGTTTATTTAAACATTTGGAAATCCCAGAAAAGTCTAAAATAGAAAACAATCATCAATGGTCTCACCACCTAGAGTCCTTGTATTAACTAATATTCTGCTATATATAATTCCATTTTATATACATAGAATTACAAATATATATATACATATTTGGAATCATACTATTTTTTAACAATTTTTTCACTGAATATATTGCAACGACTTCCTTAAGTTACTCTAGCTTTGTCTGAAGCATGATTTTGAAAAATTTTCCATAGAATCGCATCACTTGGATGTGCTTACTAATCCTCTTAGAGGGCACTGGAGTGGCCATTCATCACTCCTGAGAACCACTTAGTACACTTTGTATGTGAATCCTCTTCCTATATTTAGAGATTTGCCCACCCAGTGAAACAGAACCACTTCCCATGAGGAGAGTTGGAAACAATATTCACTCCCAGCCTGCCTTGGAGCTAGAACCTGGGCGTGCATCCTGGGCTTTGAAATGGCTTTGTCCTAGCTTGGAATCTGAAGTTGGCTTGAATGTGAAGAAGCAGGGATCTCAAGGCCCCTAGTCAGGTGAGAGTGGGACAGAGATGAAAGTTCTGTCAGGTCTCCAAAGGCTCCAGAACCTCACATCCGCAGCTATGACAGGGGCATCACAACTCTGTGGTGTCTGCGCCCAGCAGCACAGCAGAGATGTTTATGAGACAAACCAGGACTTGATTCTGAGTTCTCTTTCTGTCCTCCTCCAAGACTGAATCCCCGGTTTTCCTGAAGATGCTGTGAGCAAGCTACTGACATTTAAAATATTCCTTTTCATTTGTTCATTCATTCATTCACTCAGTTAACTTAGTCAGACTTTGCGTCATTCGTAAAAAAAAAAATCTGACTGAAAAAAAAATTAGATTGTTTCAACATATGCCTTTTTAAATAAATATGACCAACATCCTTGGATACAATTCTTTGCACATGACTCTAGGTTGTGTTGCCCTAAATTCTTTTGCTACAAGCATTTTTTCCACAGAACACATTGGACCAGTTTCTCTTTTACAATAAAAGAAAAATAACTGGTCCAAGAGTTTGGTTTTTACTGGCACAGTGCTTTTCCCATTTTTATATTACCGTATTTTTCTGTGTATAACGTGCTCCTGTGTGTAAAGTGAACCCATGTTTTTGGCCCAAATTTTCAGGAAAAAAAAATCTTTTTTTTAAATCATAATTTTATTTGTTTATATTTAGGTACTTGTTTTTTGTATTATAAAGGAATTTTAACATTTTTAACATGTTATGTTACAGAAATTTTATGTAACAATTACAAAACACAAGAACAGATACAAGGTAGAAAAATTTTTATGTGCTGGTAACAAATGTATGGTATTTACACAGCATAGAAGGCGGAGAACTCTTAGTCACTGTCAATATCAGATGTATCATCTTCTTCCGTTTCTATGTTACTGGTGTCTTCTCAAGAAACACCCTCCTCATCCCGGTAAATCTCATTGACCTAAGATTCATCCATTGCAGTGTTGATGCCACTCTTTAAAAACGATTTCATAACCATTTCCTTCTTGACATGGTTCCATGATCTTAGGTCCCAGTCACAAACCTGGGTGCTGTCTTGATTCTGCCTGTAGGTGTTAAGTCATCCCCAGCTGACTGCATCCACGCTTTCTTCAGTAGGGCCTGAAAGGGCTTGTTTACTGACACAGCGAGAAGTTGCAGGTACTGGTTAGCCCATCAGGTACCACAGCAAGTTGAGCTTTCAAGTCCGCTGGGATTGCTTTTGCACTTTGTGTAACACATGCTTTGAAATGATCAAAAACGAGCAAAGCTGGTTTTTAAATAATCCTCTAGGCCTTTGTGACCAGACTTCGTTCAACCCGATTTTCATGCCTTCTTCATTCATCCATCTTTTTTCCATGATATTATTTTGCATACAGATATTGTTATTGTTATTGATTTCCAGAGTTACACTTTTAACTCATAGGCATAAATAAAAGAATTAAGGTTTATATAGGTACAGAAATAGGACTACCCATGTGTAATGTACATCCTTATTTTTCGCTCACAAATTTGGGCAAGAAAAGCACACATTATACAAGGTAAAGCACAGTATATCAATCTTAGCCTTCATAATGATCTGCACAGCATGAGTAGAAGTGTCAGTCTTAAAACAGTGGCTTAGAACAACTATGTCTGTATTGACAATAGAAAATATAGCACTAAAATTAAATGGAGGTACAAAATGAGATGTAAAGCCAGATTGCAAACTATACTTGAAAATGATACTTACATACTATACTAGAAAATAACTTAGCCGTTTGAAAATCATTTCATAAGCACAGTCATCTCCTCAACCCACCAAAACCAAAAGTTGATGTGCCCTGGTGGCTCAGGTGTTAAGTCAATGCCTGGGGGTGCAGTCCATGTACAGCCCAAGGACCAGGGTTCAAGGTTTGGGGCTTGGAGAACAACTGAAAAAATGAACAACTAATAAAATAAAATACTTCTTCCTTGCTTGCTGTCTGTCTTCCTTTCTTCCTCAAAAGAAACAAAAAGCACCACAAAAGTGTACCAAACTATGGCAAATATAAAAGAGTTTAGTAATGCACAACAGTTTTCAAGAGCATTAATTTTTAATTCTTTAGCTAATTTAGATATGATAGCTTATTCGCTAAAGCCCTCTTTACCAAATTTATCATACAACTTTAAAGAAGGTGGAAGCAGAAGAATCAAGTTTCTTCCTACCCCCTAAGAAAAAAAAACATTACATGATTTCTGATGAGTATAAGGCAAAATTGCCTTCTAGTCAATTAGTTACGCAATGAAAATGTTTGTGGTAAAGAGCAGCGAATCTACTGGGCACCCTTTGCACATACATATCAATTGCTGCAGGTTAAATTCTTAGAAGCAGAATTCCTGAACTAAAAGTATGAGCATTTTTCAGGTCATTGGTAAATGTCAGCAAATTGTGCTCCATAAAACAAGAAATTTGAATTTCCTATTTTACAGTTCCTTGGGTTTTCTTTAAGATGTAATATTTCTTTGTATTTATATAATTTTCCAAGTTTTTATTATTTTATTCAACAAGTACAGTGTCAGGCACTGTGCAAGGCCTTTAAAATATGTATAGTATTAACTTAAAACTTAGTGTGAACTTACAAGGCCTACAGCAGAGTGTTAGGGACTTACCAAGTCTCAGTCAGTAGACCTCTCTTCCCAACATGAATGCTAAGCCAAGTGAGAAATATGCAAAGGAATAAGGTATGTAAGGTAAAAACAAACAAAATGCTATTAAATGGATGTTGAAAAATCTGGCTCTGTCTACAGGCAAATGGGCCTCTTAATTCTGACCTCCAAATCAGGCAAGCTTCTCACTTAGCTAGTAGCCCACAACTTGTGCTCCTTGTTAGAAAAAGCGAAGAAGAAAAGCCTGGGTTCCCACTTTCAGAGTCATCAACCTGACAGGTCTCACCTCACTCCAGGAGGTGAGGTAGTAGAGGGAGCTTCCCAGGGATTGATAATCCTGGGAAATACTGTTCCACAGAAGAACACATTCAGAGTGAGGAAATCATGTTGATTTCCCGGACAAGAGGTGCAACCAAGAGGAGAGGGAGATCGTTACATGCCCTGGGCCTTGAAGGCTTGCACCCAAAGGACAAGTAGTCAAACTAGGCATGTGAGCAGTCATGTGGAACAGACTTTGAAATCATATATGAAAGAGAAATGTCTGATGACGATTGGTCAGTGATTGCCACAGAAAAGGATCTAGACAAGAAATGTCAATATAATCCTGTTCTATGGAAGACTCGTTCTTCCCCCGAGAAGGCTAAGATACCTCGGCTTGGACTTTCATCATGTAGCAGCGGTTCACCAAATTGGTTTCCTAAGCACAGCTAGACCACATTTCCCAGCATCTCTCTGTTTTCCTTTTTTTAAAGGAAAGGTGCAGGCAGGAATGAAGGTGAGTAGAGGCAGGCAGGCAGGCAGGAAGAGAGGGGGAAGAAATACTTAATGTACTTCTTCATGTTGGTTGTTCACCTCGGCCCTGGGTGTTGAACCCTGGTGTTCGAGATGTATGTGGACTACACTCAGCTAAAGGTGAGTGACCAACTGCTACTCCACCAGAGCATGGCCCTCAGTATCTCTTGTAGTTAGGTATGGCCATGTGACTAATTTCCGGCCAATGAAAGTAGGCACAAGAAACGCACCAAGTCTAAGCATGCCTTTCTCTTAAAATGCAGTGTACCCCAAATACATGTCTACCCAGAATCTCAGAATGTAACTGAGAAAGACTTTTGCTAAATTCAGAACACTTCTGATGCCAAATGTGGGGGGGTAGGGCTTCCCATACCAACAGATTCTCCAGTTCTCAGAGGATACTAGCTAGCTGTCCTATAATTATCTACGTTCTTACACTACCTGGCGTAATGGCACAGATTAAGGACTTAGGACTTCCCCTCACTTCTGACATTCATTGCAATCCCAAATTGTCACCTGTTTTTGACCAGCCAGCTATAAATCAGGGTTTCCCACAATCCTTTCCCTATTCTTGAGAATTTGTTAGAATGACTCATAGAACTAAGGTAAACACATTTATTAAGAAACATTTATTATAAAGGAGAAAATGGTACAGATGAACAGCCAGGTAAAGAGGTACATAGGGCAAGATCTGAAGGGGTTTTGAATGCAGGAACTTCTGTCCCCATGGAGTTGGGGTGCCCCACCATTCCAAAACATAAATGTGTGTCAATCTGAAGGTCTCTTGACTCCCATAATTTAGGGATTTTCATAGAGGTTTCATCATGTAGGTGTGATTATTTACTCACTCTTCAACACTTCTCTCCTCCCAGGAAGAAAGTTAGGGAATGGGGCTGAGTGCCAAGCTTCTAATCATGAGTTAATCTTTCTGGTGACTAGAAACTACTGATGACTGAGGCTACTCAGGAGCCCTCCAGAATTATCCCATTAAAACAAAAGTCATTCTTATCACTTAGGAAATTCCAAGAGGTTTAAGAGCTTGGTATCAGGAACTAGAGTCAGAGCTCACAAATAGAAAGTAGAACAAAAGATGTCTTAGCACCTTTAAGCTCCATTTTGGAAGCTGGGAGCAGGGACCAAATCTGTATTTCTCATTATGTCACAATGGCCTTATTTGGAGTAAGGATCATTGTAGATGCAATTGAGGTAAAGGCCTCATATGAGATCACCCTGGATTAAAGTAGGTCCTAAATCCAACAACAAAGTTGTCCTTTCAGAAAGCAGAAGAGAAGAGGCAGAGTGGAGAGGTGCCTCTGCAAAGATGGCGGCAACGCCAGAAGTGGGAGGGACCTGGACCAGATTCTCCCTCAGACCCTCCAGAAGGAATCAACTCTACTGACATCCTGGTGTCAGGCTTCTGGTCTCCAGATTTGTGAGAGAAGATTTTGTTTTAAGACAACCAGGGTGTGGTCATTTGTTCAGCAGCACTGGGTACCAGTACAGGCTGTAACATCCAACATCTCCCTCTGCTCTACCTTGCCCTATCTTCCCTGAACTTTCCCAATCTGACTGATGGGCATGGAGATAACCTGGGATGATCTTTGCTGAGGCCAGGGGACCCACAGATGGAATGAGCCTGGATTGCTGAATCCCTGGTCCAGGTAAGCAGAAGCCCTGTGAGGCAGAAGCTATGTTCACTGTAGTAAACCTCTTTCCTATTTATCTATAACAGTAGCAAATTTACCTTAACTAATAGCCCCTTCAAAGAGCAATCAGTTGATGTTCTGGTTTCATATCTCTGTGGAATTTAGAATTCAGTCTGTCACCAAGAGATCTGTCATCTAGGAATACACTGAAAAACTTTCTGTTGTCAGATCTCGGGGCTGGGAATTAAACCCTACCCCTGAGAAAAACAAAACTGGGGCCAGGGACCCCATCTGCACTCAGTCACCACCTGGCTGGTGTCCCCATTAAGTAGGCTATCTCTCGACACCCGTCAAAGCTTCCTGGCTGTACCCACAAAGACCTGGAGTGGGAAGGAGTGGATAGGGGCTGACGGGGAAGGATGTGCACGCCCAGAGCATGGCCCCCATTTCTGTTCTTTTTGGATAGAAACACGTGATGTGTCCCAAGTGGTATCATCTTCTTGCCTCCAAGAGGAGACACTGCGCCTGGTGAGGGGAAAAGTATCTGCAAGCTGTAGGGAGGGTAGGAGCAAGAGCAGACCCTTTTCAAGGAAGGCAAGAGAGGAAGAATGGAGCCGGGGAGGATGGACAGGGAGCTAGAGGATGCGAGCTGCCAGCTGGCTCCCCTGACCAGAGTGCCCTCTGAGTGCAACCTAAATGACTCCTTCTAGGGAAACTTGGCCGTGACACCTGACCTGTGGAGGCACAGGTAGGGCTCACCCACTCCAGCTCTGAGCTCCCCCAGAGGCCAGAGGGGGATCTGCTGGGCAAAATGGGATCTAGCCCACCCCTCCAACCCTCCGGTGTCCTTGGCTCACAGGACAGAGGAGTAACAGACGCTGAAAGAATGGGAGGCTGAGGTCAGATTGTGAAGTTGGGATCCCACTCTGTGGGTAATGGGGTGACTCTTGGTAGTGATTTTTTTTAACAATATTTATTGAAGTAACTTTCATTTACAAATTAATATAAGGCCGACATGTGCAGGGTCACCATTTGTCAAATATATGACAACACACCAAGCCTACCGCCAAAATGCCAAAAGCCCTCCATCACTGACCCTTGAACCCCTCCACCCCTTGCACCCACACCCGCACCGGCTTCCCTCTGGAAACCTCAGTTCTATTGTCACTGTCCAAGGATTGGTGTTGTTTAATCTGTTCATTTGCTTTGTTTCTTTATATTCTACATATGAGTGTGATCACTGGGTATTTGTCTTTTTTCTTTGGACGTATTTTCAGGGGTGGTTTCTAAGCTCTGTGTTTTGGAACTCCAGCAGCGGGAGCAGGGCCTATATAGTGTGAACTGCAATCAACGTTTGTTTACTTAGTGAAGGCAAAATTCAATATTAATGTTCATCTGTTAACCCTGGTGGAGTAGCAGTTGAGCACAGTCCACATACATCTTAAGGTCCTGAGTTCATGACACAGGGCTGGTGGGAAAAGCCAGGATGAACAACTAAATAAAATAAATAAAGTGTTTCGTCCTCCTCTCTCTTCCTGCCTGCCTGTCGCTGCTCACCTTCAGGCCTGCCTGTGCCTTTCCTTATTAAAAAGTTTTAAAAAATGAATTTTCCTGTGATGTTTGCATGTATGTAATTTATTGCAAATGTATGATGCTTTTTATAAATGTATATGAGAATGTAAGTAAAAATTGTGAAGTTCTATCTCAGGATGTTGAAATTGATTATTCTTAGGTGAAAGAAGTCAAGTATTTGACTTTATTCATCTGAAGTATACTTTCATTTTATCAAACTTGTCTCATTCCATTATTTTGTAAAAGTTATGTGTATTTCTTTAAGAATTTACTCATTCATTTAGTAAAAATCAATAATAATATAGTTCAAAAGCATCATTAGCCTATATGTGAAATTTAATTCGAAGTTGTAAAAGGACCTTAACTTCTCAACCTAGAATAAGCATCACTCCTAAAGTCTTATTTGGAGAATGAACTTTTGCTGTGACCTAATCAAGCTGTCCAAAAAGGAGTGAGAGTGACCTCTGAGTTCTGTCACTACCATTCACTCTTTTATTCAGACTGTGTGATTCATTAATAATAGATGCATTACTCTTATAAAAAATGAATATTCGTTGCATAACACATTTCCGTCTCTCTCATATACCTCCGCCTCCTGATTCTAAAAGCAAGCACATAAGGGGGTGGCTCGTTTCCAATGGGTTCCCCAGACGGCAGACTGGCTGCAGCTTTCTGTTCCTTCTTTGGCAACAGTCAGTGAAGACGGAAGTTACCAAGGGTAAGGATGGGACGTGATATGCGTGAGGTTAGAGGAAAATCAGCTTCAGCCACACAGACCCTGTCACACCATCCTCAGTCTGAGCTCCCTGTGTGCAGACACACACAGAAAGCTTTATGAAAAAGATGGGACACGAAGATGTGGCCTCCATTATGCCCAGAGTCCTACCAGAAGGGTAGGAATGGACCAGGGCGGGACGAAGATTCTCTGGACAAAACCTGGAACTGCTGAAATTCTACCCCCTTCCTCTGACCAGTGAGGTTCGGGCTCTGGTCCCCTGCCCTCTACCTTTCTGCTGGCTCCTCTGCAGTCCTGGGCCTACAGCAGGTTCCCCTCAGCAGTTCCTCTGAATTTCTCTCCATCCTGAGACCTGCTGGGAAGGGCACTACCTAGACTGGGCCTTGGACCGTCTGCTAGAGGCGCCCCCAACTTGGAGCAGCTCAACCCCTAGGAGCTGGGTCTCCATGGCCTCTTCTCCTGGCAGGGCAAAAGGAGAAGGGAAATGTATAGCCCCATTTTGGGGGAAAAATGCAGAGGAGAGGAGTACAAATGAGTGCCAGAAACCACCTTGGGAACAGGAACGGGAGGAATCAGGGTTCGGGGATCAGTGTGAAAACCTATAAACATGTCGCTCTGACCACTACAAACCACCCCAGGACACTGGAAGTGTAAGAAAGGCGACGCTTTATAAATCAAGTCAAATCCATTCACACTTCTACTTGCCAAGGTGGGAGAAAGCCTAAAGTCCATCCTTCTAGGGGTTCCCTTCCTCCACTCCATACAAGAAACCTGGGTGCTCACTTAGTTCAGAGGAAAATGGACGATCCTTCTACAGAATAAAGCCTGTGCTGAGTGCAGGCCCATGAGCTTGGCAGCTGCTCCTGCACAGGGCCCTGCTCCTGGTGGGACCTCTCCATTCACAGGCTCTGCCCCAGGAACCGTTAGCCCCTGGTCCCAGAGCTCCAGTTTGGGGCCTGCTTTGCCCAGCATTCCCACAACCTTCACCATCTAGGACAAAATCACAAAGAATCACTGAGTGGCCTCGAAGTTCCAAACTGGCAGGCAGCCAACATAAAGGCTTCGTCTTTGTATGAATCAGATGCCAGCAGTCAAAAATCAGAAAATTGACATAAAAATCTAGATTCCAGCGATGCCTGTGCAACATCGAGAATGCACCTAAAGCCCCTGAATTGTATGCCCAATGGAGTTAAAATGGAACAGCACTATGTTATGTAAAATTTATTATAGCGAATGTTTTTTAAAAAGCATACATTTCCAGGCTATTCTGCATCACTGCCTTCCCCCAGGGCAGCATTGTCACCTGTCATCTCAGCTCATCTCCCACACACGAGACTTGGTTCCCCTGCAGGATCTACCCAGATCCTGTAGGTCCTACTGCCTACATTTGGGGTTGAGGCCCTGGGCCGATGCCTCCAAAAGGCTCTCAAAATTGGAAGAAAGTGGTTTTCAGGGTGGCTCCGCTCTATGCTTCCTCCACAGGGCAGAGAGCCTGGATGCCAGGAATCTAGGGGTCCGGAAGATTTCTTTGGGGATCCCCTCCTGCTCCATGCACTCAGGTCTTTCCCCATGTTACTGTCCACCTGTTTCTCAGTAGCCAGGTGCTTGGCACATCTATCCTGTGAGTCTGTCTTGGGACAGCAAAAGAGGAGAGAAGTAGAGACTGGAAGTCCTAATTAGATGTCAGACCCAGAAGAACCGGGATAGAGGGGTGCAGTGGGGTGCAGGAGAAGAAAGCAGGCAGGATCCCTGGTGCTCAGAGGCTGGCACTGAGTCTCCTGAGGGGGAATCCCAGGGTTCAACAAGTGCATCCTGTTATGATTCACGCCCTCCCCATCTCTGCACCCCCACCAGTTTCTATGTCGCAGGCCCCATTCCTACGACCGCAGAATGTGATCTTGCATGGAGATGGGGTGTTGCAATGTAATTAGTGACGATGAGGTCTTTAGGGTGGTCCCTAAACCATCATGACTGCTATCCTTATAACAAGAGGAAATTTGGACACAGACATGCAGGCAGGGAAGCAGCCACATGAAGGTGATGTTTTCACAAGTCAGGGAAGGCCAAAGACTGCCGGGAAACCATCAGAAGCTAGGAAAGGCCTGGAACAGATTCTCGCTCTTGGACCTCAGAACCAACACAGCCAACACCTTCATCTCAAACGTCTGGCCTCCATAACTGGGAGAGCAGTTGTTTCTGTTGTGTCAGCCACCCAGTCTATGGAACTTTGTTACTGGCAAATGTTCATTCCAAGTGGTTCCAGGACAGGCCTTTCCCCTTTCTGCTCCCGAAATGGGCATTAATAATAGAGAATAAGATTTGTATGTGGATAGCAGGGAGGGAGGTGACCTTTCTAGACAAGAGAAGTACTGTGAACAGACCTAGCACCCACAGGATGCTCTATGGCAGTGAGGCAGGGAGGTGAGAGTGAAGATAACAATGCTAACTGACATTTCTCAAGCACCTTTGTGGTCCAACACATGTCTGGCCATCTTTAAAACAAATTTGAGGCCAGTACTAATATCATGTCCATTTTACACATGAGAAAAATGTGGCTCAGAGAAGCTAAACAATATGTCCATGATTAGTCAGTGGGGGAAGCCATGGTGGAAGCCAGGAACACAACAGCTTTTCAGCTTTCTAAGTAGAAGAGAGTGGAACTTGGGCCTTGATCTTCCAGTTGGCCAGGGATCCCATGTGTGTTTAGCCTGGGTTGGGGCTAAGTCTCCTAGGCGCAGCCTGATCTGAAGCAGTTCCTTCCTGTTACCCCTGGTCCAACATGGCCACTGGGCAGAGTCAGTGTGAAGTCAGCCAAACCAGAGCAGAGGAGCCAGGGGCAGGGCCAAGTTCCTGCTCCAAGTCTCTCCTACCATGACTTGTGGCTACTGCTGAGGCCACCCAGGGTGTCAGCACACTGGTCATCAGAGGCAGGGTGGTTTGAACGCAGTCACTCTTACTTATTCCCCTTGAAAAGACAGACTACACAGGGACCCAAGAAAGCCTGCTCAAATCCCCAAAATACTCATATTTAGGTAAAAAAAAAATGAAACAGGCCCAGGGAGAAGTCATGGTGTAATTCCAGCTTCTGTGTCATTGCCTGGGACAGTCAAGGGACTCAGCTGTCTTGTCTAACTCCAGAGTCTTTGTGGTTAAGCACTCCAAAACTGGGCCTATAAAGTTCTCCTTTGTTTCATTCTATAAGGCAAAGATCCCAAAAAGTCAATCTTATCCACAGACGGGATCCTTGCGGCTGGGGCATTTGACATGCAGACATCATTGTTCTCATAAACACTTAATATCATGCTGACTATGTGCCAGCCATTCCAAGTGCTTTCTATGTACAGTTCATTTCATCTTCACATTAATCCGAACATGTCCAAAATCACAATGCCAACAGTCCAGAGCTCATGCCTTTTGCCAGCACAACATGCTGCTTTCTTCAGGTAGTTAGAAAAGAAAATCAACATTTTGCCAATTTAGCATGTGTAAGATCCTCACCATGAAAACCAGCACAAGATAGGATCATGCTGTCTTTCCCACTATGCTGCTTCTTTCTTACTCCTTAGAGCTACTAAGGACAAAATGCTGGGAGAGATCTGCTTCCTTCAGCACATCCCAGAGAGTTCCACCCTCCAGTCTTCAAGTGAAGGTAGATTATCCCTTAAATACTTAGGAAGCTCTGAATGAAGGCATTCATTTCTGAAGGTCTTATCTGTTATTTAAGATGGCATCATCGCAACTGTTAAGACAGTTGTTGGTAATCAGCTTTGTCTCCATCAGCTCAAGCAGGGAGGGCCAAGGTGATGTGTGAGGGGAGGAGGCTTGCTTCTCTATGTAGAACTAGGTGGACATTACCACATGCCTTGCTTCAGATAGTCTTTGTTTAGGATTCATGATCTGGGACTTGGCTGCTCTTAGTTATGCAAATATAAGGCCTCCATTTTCTTGGAGGAGGAAGTGGGACAGGTCTTTTTGTCTTTTATAGCCATCATTTTTAATATCATGGTATACAGAAATGGTCCCTGGAGGTAGGTGGATAAATCCACTTGGAGCAAAGCAGCCTTATGGGACGAAAGTGATTTGTATCAGTCAGCATACATTTATATGTCAAAATTATGCGGCGGCAACAAATAATCCCCCAAATCATAGTGTCTTAAAAACACAAAGGTTTAGATCTTTCATATTCTTTGTCACACTCAGTCCAGGGCTAAGACTGTCTAGCTGGAATATTGCTGGTCATCATAGTAGCGGGAAAGGGAGTTAGAGAGGGCCTAACATTGGCAGTTAAATTCTCTGGCCCAAAAGTGATAGACATCACTTCCACTCACAACCCACTGACCAGGCCTGAGCACACGACCCCCTACAAGAAGCACAATGCTATCATGTGTCTGAAAAGTAGAGGGAAATATTGGATGAACTCAGCACTATAAACTCTATGAGGTCAAGGACCCAGGCCCTCTTTCTGATTGAAAATAACTGCAATAAAAACCACATGACAAAGAGTAGACTGGACCTGATGAATAGGAACAGAAGGCATCATGGTTAGGCTGTGTCTCCAGCCAGCAAGGCTAACAACAGCCTTGACTGAATTTTTCCAGTCAAATTAAATTTAAATTGGGGAAGAAAATATGTAACCCTTTATAAAATTAAAACTGAATAAATCTAAACATGGATAACAAAAGACTATGATATTGTTGGGATCAGGGAGAGGATTTTGAATCCCATTTATATCTTAGGCAGGCAAGGTTATTTCTTGAGACAATTAAGAGAAAAAAGAATTGTCACAAGTAAGTATGTAATGAAGAAAAATTTTGCTGGGAAGAAAGAGTATTCCATGACTGAGAAATACATGAGTACATAATTGGAAAATATATCTTCCTAATGGCTGGGAATTACACATTACACTGGGCCTGATGCCACTGTGTGCCATGGAGTAGGAGATGTGGGACACTAGGCTCTCATAGGAAATTTATCAGATACTAGAAATAGGAATTTCAAACCAGTTTATAAATTACTGTTTTTCATGTATTAGACGGTCCAATATATTCTGGCATATGTCGACCAGTGTTACTGGCTGAATTGTGTCCCTTCGAAATTCAGAGGTTGAAGTCATAATCTCTGTTCACTCAGAATGTCACATTGTTGGGAAGTAGGATCTTTGAAGAGTGAATTAATGTAAAGTGAGGTCTTTGTGTGGGTCCTAATACAAATTTCCCTTAAAAGAAGAGATTAGAACACAGATAGATACAGAGGGAAGACCATGTGATGACACAGGGAAAAGACGGCCATCTACAAACCCAGGAGAGGCCTCAGAGGCAATCATCTTCCAACATCTTGATCTTGACCTTCTAACCTCCAGAATTATAAACAATTTTGTGAACATTAACAATTTAACTTTTCTTTCGTAACAAAGACCATATCATAAAAATTTCTTACTGACATCAGGTTATTCGCCCCACCTCTAAGGGCCTTATCTATCTAACTCATTGATCTGAATTCTGATAGTACAAATCTTACCACTGATAATTGGGGTATCCCACTTAGCATTTGTATCCCACTTAGCATTTGTTTGCTTATTTATTTCCCACAGTTTTAAAATCTAATTCCATTTTGGGAAGCATGTCAGATAGGCATTATAGTCCCCATTTAATAGATAATGAGAAAGAGTCATGAAATTGTTAAATTGCTTAGGTTGTTATTACAATCAGTTTAGAGCAGTTACCTTCACACAAGCTCCACGACCCCAGAAATTTCCCTTCACAAGGCCACACTCTTTTATTTTGCCCAGTGGTAATAAACACTCAATATTTGTATTTATCTTTCCAATAAGATCATGCAGGCTAAAAAGGTGCCTTTTTGAAATAGATATTCCAGGTTCAGATAATCTTATCAGAGGAATAGAGAACTGCTTCTACTGCTTGGTTATCTCTGTTACTTGTTAACTTCCCTCTTTCTTCTCAGATCTCAAACAGATTTTTCCAAATTTAGGTTAAAACTCTACTGATTAGGGGTTATACTTAGAACTACAAACTAAATTAGATCAAGAAAATAAAATGAATATTACATGTCATTTTCTTAAACTTCGGGGTATTCCCCTCCTTTTTAAGCATCCCCCTGCTAAGCTGGTCAATCAAGGTCAAAATGGGATTGTTGGCATCCCTTGACTAGAAAAACACAAATTTCTAAATTTCTGTCAAAATTAGATGGCAACTGGCAAGAGATGCTTAAAACAGCAGGCTTTATTTACGTGAACCCATTTAGTTTTATTCCTCCTACAGAAACAGCAATCAAAGATGAGAAAAGTATGCTTCTTTGGAAATCTATTAATATGGGGCCACATTATCATAGCAGATCCAATACATGTGTGGCCTAACAATTTTCTAGGGAGAAAGATGTTTTTGTCACTCATGCTGACCCGCATACCCCTGAGATTTTCATTCCTAAAGCTCTGTGTGGTAGTTTTAGTCCACACTTGATTGACTATCATATCGGGCACTTTATTATGAATTAATGAAGTTCTGATTTGGAGAATTCACTCAACCTGAAGTCATTATAAAAGAGAACAAGGGGCATTCCATGAAGTGATCAACTCGCTCCGTATATATCCATATATTGGATACTTCTATCAAAACCCTGCCCAAATTTGTACTTTAAAATCAAATGCTGAGTGTCCGTGCTTTAGTTATACTCAGGGAATGACCAAGGCTTTATGTTTCGTGCTTTCCTTCCCATTAGATTGTCCTCTTGGAATGAGTTACTGTAAATGGGACACCCAAATAATGACATATGTAGGTAAAAGTGTGGGACCCTTGGATATCAAAATTCTCAGATCACTCCAGTTTTAAGTGAATTCCCTTTTCCAGAAGTGGCCACACTTGGGCATTATAATCCATTCATTGTCAGGTCATATGTTCCCAGACCTGAGAACTGTAGAATGCATTATGCTTTATAAGAGTTTTTATGTCTATAACCTTATTTGAGCTTGCCATAGCAATATGAGCTGAATAAGGCAGGTGTGTCTAGCCCCATTCTTAAAGGTGGGTGCTGATACCCAGAATAATAAAGCAATTTTTTTCAAGGAATAAACTAGCTATCAATCCAGGACTAGAATCCAGGTGTGATGGTTAATTTTATTTGTCAACTTGACTGGGCCAAAGGGATACATTCTAGGTGTGTTTGGGAGAGTGTTTCTGGAAGGTATTATCATTTGAATTGGTTGACAGAGTAAAACAGAGAGCCCTCCCTAATGTGGGTGGGACTCATCCAATCAGTTGAAGACCTAAACAGAACCCCAGGGTAAGGGGGAATTCCTACTACCAGTCTACCTTCAAGCTGGGACAAGAGTTTTTTTCTGCCGTTAGACTGAAACGGAAATAGCAGCTTTCCTGAGTCTTGAGCCTGCCAGCATTTGGATTGGAACTACACCACCAACTCCATTGATCTCTATCTTGCCCACTTGGGACTTGGGACTTGTCAGTCTTCATAATTGCATGAACTTATTATGAATATACATCTATTGTTTCTCCTTCTCTAGAGAACCCTAGAGATACACTAGGTCTTTCAATTTTATTAGTGCTCTTTCCCTAATACCTTCTTCAGGGGACAGCTACCGATGCAGAACATTAGAAGCAGTTCTATTTGATAACCAGCTCTAAGTTATTTCTGAATCTGACCTTAAGTTGGTTAGAAAAATGCCAGGACTGTATTAAAGCATCAGAATAAAACCAGCAGGGCACCTCTCGAAGAAAGACTTCCTTGGTGTCATCTTCTAAAAGATTTCTCCTCATTTCAAGTCTTAACCAACTGCACTTGATGAAAGTACTCCTTTATGTTCTTGCCTCATTCTGAGTATCTTCCAAAGAGAAAGGTGGGGTGAGGGTTGAGACAACATTTCCCAGTCACTTCAGGCCAAGGAATTAAGAGTTACATGGATGGCCGTGGTCCATCGATCAGGGTTCGTCCCTGCCCTGTTAAAAATGCAGTCAAGAGAATCTAAATACCATGAGACCTTTTAAAGGAGATTGAAAGGTCAGTGCACCCTGGTGGAGTAATGGTTGGGTGCTGTTCACATTCATCCCAATAACCTGGATTTGTGTCCTGGGGCCAGGGAAAGCAACCAAGATGAACAACTAAACAAAATAAATAAAATACTTCTTCCTCCTCTCTCTATTCCTGCTGGCCTGCTCACCTTTATTTCTCCCTGCACCTTTCCTTTTAAAAAAAGAAAAATGGTAGATTGAAATGTGTGGTAAATGGTCCATCCAGCTCCAGCAAAGATGGATATAAAGGAGAAAAAGGCAGTCTTGAGCTTTCCGTCACCTTCGCTTCCTGAAAGTCATGTAACAAATCCCTCCTCAACCCCAACAGAACTCCTCTTTGTTCCTTTTGCAGTTTGACAAACTGTAGTGAGCCCCTGCCATGTGTTAGTCACAGTGCTAGATGCTGGTGAGAAGAACAGGGAGAAGACCCCCACAGTCCCTGTCTTCATGGAGTTTTAGAGTCAAGGGGAAAAAAGACAGACATTAAGCAATTTAGTAAAGGGTAACAATGATTAAGATAGTGGAAATGTCAAGGTAAAGGAAGGCGAACACTCCCAGCAGGAAAGAACAGCATGCATGAAGGCTCAGAGCTTGGACACATATAGAAAATTAGGTGGAAAGTGGGGAGGGAGACTGGTAGAAGCCTGATGGTGCAGAACCTTCTAAGTCTGCTCAGTTCACCACAGCAGCTACCGGCCTTGGGTGGTTACTGAGCTTGAACTGTGGGTATAGTCCCAACTGAGATGCGCTGTAAGCAATTAACACATAGTGAAATTTGAAGATTAGTATAAGATACATAATCTATATCACTAAGAATTTTATATTGATTATATCTTGAAATGATATTTTGGATATACTAGAAATAAACAAAAGTATTATTTTTTCTTGTTTTAATGTTTTGATGTGGCTACTAGAAACATTTTTTTAATATTTTTTATTTATTTAGTTCACAATACTAAATTCCATTTAGGATATTGAAACTGCACCTCAGCCTATGTTTCACAAAACACCCACCACCAGAGTTCGTGTCCCTTACCCGTTTTCCTCTCATTTCCACTCTTTCCCCATAACCAGATATTTTTGTTGGAATGTGTATGTTCATTTGTTTTATTTCATTATATTACACATAGGAATGAGACCATCTTGTATTTCTTTTTCTAACTTACTTCAAATTTCAATTTACATGTGGCTCACATTCTAGTTCTATTAGACAGCATTGTTCTAGACCACGTTAAGAAATATAGACTTTATCTTGAAGACTTTGGGAAGTGTTTGAAGTTTTTAAACAGGGAAGTGACATGGTCAGATGTGCATATTCAAAAGGCTCTTCAGTGAGAAGACTGGATGACAGGGAGACCAGTTAGGAACAGCTGTAGTGGTTCAATAGTAGTCGGATTAACTGGGATGGTAGCAATATGAATAGAGAAAACATTTTAGAAGTCCAATTGCTAATACCAAGCAGTTCTCACTCCAGTGAAAAATGAGGTTGAGGTTTTCCCTGGTGGCTCAGGTGTTAAGTAAGCATGCAGCTGTAAGGGAGTCCACATAAAGCCCAAGGACCTGGCTTCATTGACCTGAGGCTAGGGTGGTGGAAGCAACAACAGAAAAATGAGCTAACTAATAAAAATGCTTCTTAGGAAAAAAAATAGGTTGAACTATATGAAATATTCATCTCCGTCAATCTAAAGTGGTTGAATATTAAAAGAGCGAACAGGAGTCAAAGTGTGCATAACTGAATCATAAAATAATTATAGTATTGTATTATAATTCAAAAAAAGACATAAATATCCATAAACTTATACAGACATAAATAATGGAACAAAGAAACAGAGGAAGAAGCAACACCTCTTTCTTTTACAAGGATTTCAATTAATAAGCAATGAAGGGAATAGGAGATCACATTAGCATATCACAATAACTGCCTCAGGTGAGACTCACTTAAGAATACTAAAATGAATGAGCAGAAGTTCAAGCTGAAACAGGTTATTTACAGTCTTAAAATATCTCCCCCCAAATATTTAATAATCATGAATAAAAAATTGTCAGTTTACAGTGGAAAATAACAGCAGACATTACCTTAGTCAAGTAATGAAGGTTAATATGTCCAGTAATATAGAATGTCATCATGTGTTCCTTGATATGACGCGTGGAAGATACTGTTACTCTGTGATATCTTCCCCCAAAATATGTAACCTCAATCTAATCATGAAAAAAAAATCAGCAAAATCCAAATTAAGGGGCAGTCTACAAAAACACTGACCAGTACTGTTGAAAGAAGACAGGAAGACTATAGATTGGATGAAACTATGGAGACTTGACTACTTAACGCACTTTGAAATCCTGAATTAGGTCCCATAATAGAAAAAAGTAGTAGGAAAAAAAGTCGTCATAGAAAAGCTATTGAAACTCAAAATAAGTTCTGTCCATCAGTTAAAGTATTGCACCAAAATTAATTCTTAGTTTTGATCAACGTTCTACAGTTACATAAGATGTTATCATAGGGGAAACTGGATGAAAGGTATATAAAACTTTTTGCAACTTTCTCTAAATCTAAAATTATGTAAAAATAATTAACAGTTAGAAGACAATGGAATAGCAGCAATGTCACCAACTGCCACTTACTTCAGACAAGACACCACCAAAACCGAAGTGCTAAAACTGCAGTAATAACACATCAAAACACACTGCAGATGTCCTTGTTTGGGGCAACTTCTGCATCAAGATCAGAGCCTACATCAATATTCAACTCAAACATAACACCGTACTTCCTCCTTATCCATGGGGGCTACTTTCCAAGACCCCCAGTGGATACCTAAAAAGCTGATACAGTACCCAACCCTATCATTTCCCCCTCTACAAGTTTAATTATAAATTAGGTACAGTAAGGGATTAACAGTAAGACAGAGCATTCTCACAATATACTGCAGAAAGTTTCATGAACGTGTTCTCCCTCAAAATAACTTATTGTGCTGTACTTACCCTTCTTGTGATGGGAGATACTGTGCAGAAACATTTGCAGTTTTAGATTTGACAGCAAAAGCAGCACTTATTTTTCTTTCTTCACAACTTCACACAGAAAAGAAGACTTGTTCTTAATTAGATCTTAGCAACCTCAGTCAGTATGCAGTTGTCTTTTCCTTCCTATTGTCAAGCTACCTTTCACCTTTTTTATTTAAGGGAGGCACTTCAGTTTCTCTCTGGCATCCAAATTGCCAGCGTCACTCCTCCTGTGCTTTGGGGCTGTTAAGTAAAGTAAGTTACTTGACCCATGAGTTCATCTGGCAGCCAAGATGGCTCCTAAGGGCAGGAAGCTATACAGCATGATCCACTCAACAGGTGATTAACATCCCAGTTGGGAGATTTCACTATGCTACCCAAAAGGCGAGCGATTTCAAATTCATGTTTATTTTCCACTAAGTAGTATCAGACTGAGGTTGACCAAGGGTCACAAACCGCAGAAGACAAACGTGCGGGCAAGAGGGGGAACTACTGTGCACTATTCCAAGCACTAACCAGGACTGAGAAGAGTACAATAGAGGCAGGGTTCCATCGACTGTGTCTTGATCAAGGACTTCACACTGGGACTGCAGGGGATCCATATTGCCACTTTTGAAGCCCAGCCACCACAAGGAACTCTAGGGGTTAGGAGGGTCAAGGTTCCCAGCTCCAAAACTGACAAACAGCAAGCCCCACCCCACCAGCAGCTGTGTACTCACCTGGGGCTAAGTTCCCATGTAGCCACATATGCAGATGCTTGCACTGTAGCTGGTTCCAAGGGAGCACGTTCCCCCCACTACGGGTGGGCCGACTCCAGGTGAAAGGTTAGACTAGGCAAGGCAGCTGTTTCCTGACAAGGGTTCTTCAGAGCAAACTGAAATACTTCCACATTTACCACTGGCACATCAGGTAGCATTACAGCTCTGGTTCTATTGAGTGACTAGCAAGTGTTTCTCTTCAGAGGTGGACTACCTTTCATGCAGCTTAAATAAGAGGTGGACTACCTTTCATGCAGCTTAAATAAGAGGTGGACTACCTTTCATGCAGCTTAAATAAGAGGTGGACTACCTTTCATGCAGCTTAAATACTAATGTTTACTGCATTTAAAGTATCACTTAATAGTCTGAGTTAATTTAACTTCTAGGTGAACAATTTACTCTATTTAATAGGTCAGGCTTATTTTCATTTACCACAGCAGCCTCACTGCTTGTAATTACTCACTGTGGTGCTGCCTTTAACTTAATGCTTCTTAACAAGGTTTTGCTGAGGGCCAGAGCTGTATTTCAACCCAAAATATCAAAATGTACAAGAATGTTTAAAAAATAAAATGTACTGGTTTCATAGGATGGAAGTCTTATACATTATCTCAATAAACATGGTACCAAAAACGATCAATAAGGTCAATGTGATCAATGGCAAGATTATAGAATAGTTTTCAACAAATGCACTCAATTATACATATATATACCAAAGGAAATTCTTTATTGTAAACAAGATATAAAGTACAACGAAAGAAACATTGTGCAAATCGTAAATCACAAGGATTTTATGAAAAGAAAATTGTTTTTCCCAAGAGTCCAAGCTTTGATGTCATAAATCTATACCCATTATCAAGAAAAATGTTAAATAGAAAGATAGTGTTTTTCACCATACACTTGAAACAATTTTTTTTAACACTGGGTGTATTATCCATGATACAACAGAATATAACAAATACTGCCAACCAAAGTGAATGTTCTAATTACTTCTACCCACCTTGTTCCACATTCCCCCCAAAACTCCTTTAAATTAACAGGACATTTGTCCATTTGTGAGTAATGGTACTAACTTTCTAATTTAATAAAGCACATGTTATATATCTTCATAACATAAAGGTATTTTGCTGATGACGTAAGTCATCTTTTTCAAGGAGTTATCTAAAGTTCTTGATATCCCTTCTTTACAATATAGTTTGATTTTCAAATCTTTTTCTAAACAAAGTGCAGTGTATTTTAGAGTCTACAGAAAACACATTTGCATACAATTTTCAAATCTACACAAGAAACTGCAGGCAAGCCAAAGTTTGAAGCATAATAAAATGCCTAGATATGGTCATTTGTTAAACTTTCAAACCAAAAATGCAAAGAATTGTAGCACGCTTCAAAGCTATTAAATTAATGAGGAGTCCAATTCTTTGGGCCCCCCTTTAGCAATATACAGCTGTTCAATTCCAAATGTCAGCAATAGTGTAAAAATGCTAGTTCTAACTATATTTAACTACTACATCCACAAAACTGACTGGAAAGACGAAGACTAGTAAACAAGATAACTCTAGGAAAAGATGACAATATTCGTAATGCAAATCTCCATCTCGGTACCGTAATGTTTTTTATTTATTTTCCCCCAGTCTCTATACTCCTGAAACCAATACTTCGCAGAATCACATTGAGAAGTTGGTCTCAAGTATGAACAGTGAAAGTAACAAATTATGCACACAAATTCAAAATCCGTGTGCTATCTGTGTTGACCTCATCTGAAACCTTCAAAAAATATTTAAAGGAATAAAAGCTTTATCACCTCTCTTATGTGATAAGAAATGAATCCTGCCGCTCTGGGACCTATCTGTGGCCGTAGCACTTGACATAGAACTGAGGCTGGGCCTTCTCCCTAAGCTGTGAGGCTGCTTCTCGCAGCCCACACTGGAGGGCCACAGACTTACAGTGGAAGCATTTTTTCTATCACCACCGGCTCTTGGCTGTGACCAAAATCAGTTCTGGTTCTTCTAATTTCAGATCTGTCACTGTGCGGGAGCAGGGTTTGGAGGCAGGGCAATGTCGTTTAACTTGCTCACTTCCATTTGCCAGTTTGGTAGTTTCTTGGCTGACAGATGGCGTCTGGCATGCTTGGTCAAATGGTCACTCCTCATGAACCGCCGGTCACACATGGGACAGGCGAATTTCTTCTCCCCTGTGTGGGTGCGTCGGTGTCTGGAAAGTTCATCAGAACGGGCAAACCTCCTTTCACAACCTTTCCAGCTACAACTAAAAGGCTTTTCTCCTGGAACAAAGAAAATCAGATCATTGTTACTATGGATTTATTAAATCACTGCAAGTGTATCCTCAATTATATCTAAATACTTAAAACTATCTAGAGATAAAGCTTTAAGTATTAAAATGTTTAGTATACTAGAGACATATATCAGACCATTTTCAAGTTTTACTCTACCACATTTATCAAATCTTCCCCTTCTAAAAGCCAACACCAAGACTTTCAGATGTCAACTATGATAGAAAGGTTTTTAATATAAAGGAACTACTCAGACATTTAAAGAATCATTTGAGAAACTGAAAACACCTCCATGGAACTTTTCAGAGGATCTTGTACTGTTAAATATCATCCCCTGAAATGACTAATAAGACAACTTTTCCCTTATTTGCCTGATCTATATTTGTAATCACTGCCAAAAATTCATCTGTTTCTAAGACATAAACAATTGGTACCTGTATGCGTTCTCATGTGAGCCTTCAGATGAGAACTTTTAAAGTATGTCTTGCCACATCCTGGGTGACTACAGATGTGGCTCCTTATCCTTGATGAGTCAATCTGAGGAGTGACTTTTGCTGCCGAAGGTGAAAAACCAGGAGCCGGGGCAATGGGAGAGAGTCTGGTGCCATTTGGGCTTACCACAGGAGGCTTTGGGTTCTGAACAACGGGCGGGGGCATGACAAACATAACAGCGCCTTTGGGCACCTGAGTGCCCATGAACACAACAGGTGGGCAGACGGCTGGTGGTTGGCTGGGTGGAGTGCTGGGAACAACTGTTGTCATGACAGGGTTGTTTGCAGGGAGGGGAACCATCTGGCAGATGACTGGCATAGGTGGCACTCCCCCTGTTGAGACTGCAGGGGGAGAGACCAACACAGATTTTTGTTGTGGGGACATGGGAGTGGGTTGATTTCTACAGATGACTGTCTCTGAAGGTGGCACAGGAAAGTCATAAAGTGCAGCATTTGCTTTCTCATCAACATCTGCCTCTGTGTTTCTTTCACATTTGGATCTATTTGGTGACACAGCTGCACAAGGGATGTTTTTTCTTGTAGCCTCTGTATTTAGGTAGGTTCTTTTTCGAAAAGAATTGTCTTGATAGTTAAGGATGCTGGCTGCTTTCACTGGGCAGGATCGGTGGTTACACAGCTGGGCATCAGCTGTATGACGAATCACACTTGTTGCCTGTGCCTTAGGGACTTTGGGGGCAGGAACAGGGCACTTATCTTCCTCTTTGATATGAGCCGCAATGTGAGGTTTGGCTGTATCTGAGAAAGACTTGAAGTGTCCAGTAGATGGCGCTGGTGCCATCGGATTCGATACTTGAGAGGGTTCAAAGTCAGAAGGACTGTAAGGTGGAGTCAAACACTGGAGAGAGAAATAAACGGGCAATAGTATGAGAAATTCAGAGTTCATTAGGTAAATTACAAAAAAAAATTCTATGATTTACATTCATCTTAAAAACAACCACTTACAAATGCTGGGATGGTATGAAAATCAGGTGTACCCGGAAGTAGATTTTCTTCCTCTGACATATCAGATACAGGAGTAACAGGTCTGTTTTCAATGTATTTCTTAAAATCTGATTTCCAACTGCAGCTCATTGACATAAGTGCTTCTACAGCTTCAAAATCACTTTTTTCTGCAGTTTTGTTCCAAGAGTACATACTCTCTTTTGATCTCGCAGAAATAACTTCCATTCTTTCTTCCTATAAAAAATTAAATGTTTGTAAGTATATTTTTGTTATCCCAATGACACACAGAATATCCAATTCTCTCTTTTTAAAAACAATTTGCACAATATTCCAATACATTTTTGACCCCAAAAGGAGAAGAGAAGCACTAGGTTTAGAAGGAAACGTTTCATATTCTTTCCCAGGGTATCTTCCCACAACTGTGGTCCAAGTTACCTAAGGGAAGGCTCTGCAATATTATAGGTATGGTACGAGGTTCCTAATGGGGAGAGGGGGCACAAAACAAATGTAGTGGATGGAGCTCTGGCCTGTTATTCAGATTTGACCTTTGTAAGGCCACTCTGCACTGATATGTCAATAGGATAAGAATCTTCAGTTCCTTTTAAATTATTAGTTGAACTTCAAATCTATTCACTGGATCTATTTATAGTTAGCGCAATAGTTTGTTATCTATGACTGAGCAAAGCAATAAATGCTAAAAAAAAGTGTAATCAGTAAATGTACTATTTCTACTCGAAATATGCAAAAAACTGATGCAAGGAGCCTGCAAAATTTTATCTTTCAAAAAGTACGTGATGACAAAAACGTTGTATAGTTTTTATCAATTAATGCTTCACATTAAAGTTCCTAAAACTGCAGTTTTAAAAGACGGTACTTTCCACTAAAGTGACTCCAGTCTTTGGGTCAATAGACTTGTAAAAATACCGAAAAACATTCTTTACGTAGGCAAGGTATTATTCTCAATGCTTGTTTTTAAAAATGCAGGAACCCATCGTTTTGAAACCCTAAGGGGCCATTGCTCTTGAAATATCGCTAACAATGCAACTGCATAATCGCGCGCCTTTATGTGTAAAATGCCTCCTGAAGACGCCAATGCAAAGAAAGGAAGAAAAAAAGGCAGGCAAGCAACTGGGAAGGGGCGTTAAGAGATGAGAATGGCAGGAAGAGAAGCGGAGGTGGGGGGAGGAAAGGGAGTGGGGCGCGAGGCAGGAAAGGGAAGCTTGGGCGGAGGAGGCAGACGAGGGGTGGGGATGGGCGGCGGGGGAGATCCTCGCTGGCTGGGACAGACGGATGGGGCCGCCCTAACCTCATTGAGGCGCGCGGGTGAGTCACTGGGAACATTCCATGCCGCTCGCACGTCCCCGCGCCTCTGCCCCCGCCATTGGCCACCCGGCTCAGCGGCCCGGGCTCGGATTGGCTGAGACTGGAAGGGCGGGGGCGTGGGGGGAGGAGGGGGCGAGGCATGTGAACAAAGCGTGATCAGCGGCTGTTCCCGGCTGCACAGGAAACGTGAACTGGGAATTGCCGCGCAGTCACCTTTCACCTACTTCCTGAGCCCCCGGCCTCCGCCCTCGCGCCGGCCCGGGGGAGGGGCCGCGGGCGCCACTGCCAACCGCCCGGCGGTGCGCGCCGGAGCCCGCAGGGAGGGGCGGGGCCGCGGGCGCCCGGCTCCGGGAGTACCCGCCCCTTCCAGCTCCCCGCGAGCCACGGTTCCCTTAGGAACCGACAGCGGGCCGGGCCTCGCTCCCGCCCCTGGCGGAGGCCAGGGCTGGGTCACTCGGGGACGAGAAGCTCCCTGGGCGCACCCGCTCCCGGCCCGCCCCCGGCCTCCGCCTCAGCTGCGGGAGGAGGAGCCGGGTCCCCGCGGAAACCCGGCCCCCGCCCTCCAGCCGGCCGCAGCCCCTGGGACCCAGCCGAGTCCTCGGTGCTTCCCGCCCACGCCGCCCGCGGGACCTCAGACCACCCCGTCTCTCCCTGCAGACGCAGCGCCCTCCCCCCGAGGCTTCGGGCAGCTCCAGCCCCCGCGCTTCTCCTTGGGTTCCCAGACGTGCAGCCCCCGCAGGCCCGGGCTCCAGACGCGCGGCCCCACGGTCTGCGACTCCCGCGTCGACACGCGGCCCCCGCGTCTCGCGGCTCCCCCCGCCCACCTTTCCCGCCCTGCAGATGGGTCCTGCTGCCCACCCCCTCCAAGAGGTCCTCAGAAAGCGGCCAACTGCCTCCAACGGGGTCAAGGACTCCCCTCCCGATGTCTGGGGGCAAGTTCCCGTCCCCCTCCATCGCAGTCCTGGGCCCGCGTGCCATCCTCCGCGCCTATATGGGGGACCCCTCCCCCAGCCCTCGTCTGTCTGCTGAGCAGTCCCGGACCCGACCTGCGAAATGGGGAACCCCTTCTGTCCTGTAGACATCCCGCCCCTCTAATGCTCGCGAGCACCCCCCTCCCACCCTGAGTCGCATTCTTCATTCAGACCAGGGCATCTCTGCCAGGTGCAGGGTGGTCCCCTGGAAACCTCCCCTCCTATACCTTCCCCATCCTCGCTACCAGGGCAGCAGCCCTCTCCTCGCTCTTCCCGCCTCTCCAGTCATCCTTCCTCACAGCCGCCTCGATCTGCCTGCGGGGGAGCCCCTTCCCCTCCTCATTACACCTTGAGCAAGACCCCCGTCCCTTCGTCTCTAGACGTCCGCTCTCCAGACCCCCTCCGCGACACACGAGCCAATGCCCAGTCTGCAGGCAGGAAGCCCCTGCGTCTCCCACGACTCCGCTGCAGTTCGTGTCCTGAGACCCAGCTAATGTGAGGGACTCGATTCGCGCCCCCGCCGGCCCCTCAGACGCTGCGAGACTGAGAAGAACAGGGGCATCCCCAGGTGACTTACGGCAGTCTGCTGGAGAGAAGCGCCAAAGTTGAGCATGGTTGGCTGCCTGGCCGCTGCCCGCGCGCTGACTGGCTGCTAAGCTGCTTAGCTGCCTAGCCACAGACGGGCGCCCGGAGACACTCGACGCCACTCCCGCCGCCGCGATCCGCGCCGTCTGCCCCCTCCCCATTCAGGTAGCTGCTCCGCCTGCCTCGCGCCGCGGGCGGGGGCGGGGGCGGAGCCTGCAGCCGACCAATCAGCGACAAAGGTGTGTGAGGCGGCGGCCAATGGACTCGCGGCGCCACGCGTGATCAGCGGCTGCTCGGCAGCGTGAAGCTTGTGTCAGTGGAGCGTGTACACAATCCCCGGCAGCGTGTTTCCTAGACCCACCCTTAGGGAACTCCCGCCGCCTCATGACTTAGTGATAGCCCTCCCTTCGCCCACTCTTCGCCGTTTGCCCCCGGCCCAGGCCTAAGGGGGCGGTGCCTCCGGCGGGGGCCTAGCCGGGAGGCGCGACCGCGGCGGCGCGCCCAGGCACTGCGGAGGGCCGGCCCCACGTGGGGGTGGCGGGGAGGGATGTCCGCTCCGCCCAGTCTCCGACTCAGGGTCCCTTCTCCGCTAGCCGCGGGGTGGGCGGGACGCCGGGCCCCCGGGCGGAGGAGGCGGTGGCTACGAGCCGAGGGGCCCGAGCCAAGAGATTAGCATTTGGAAGCGCAGTCCTCTTGCGCGTCTGGCGAGAAAGCAGAGCTGAATTTGTGGGGCCTTTGGGGCGTTTCGTCTCGCAAAGCCGTGGGGAGCAGCGGGGAGGTTCGAGAAGAAACTCGTCGTTGAGGCGACACCTGCTCCCGTGCCCCCCGCCCACGTTCCGGCCGCAGCCCCGGGCTCGCCCGCCGCATCTGCGTCGTTGGCAGCAGTGCCCGCCCAAGCCCGCCCCGCCCATCCTTCCTCCCGGGCAGCTTGAGAAAATGGTGTAGGGACTCTGGAAGCCCGGAGAACTGGACCGATGGGGCCGTGGCGAGTCGTGCACCTGAGTTTCTCTCCTTTGACACGGACTCTCGGTTGTAGAATCGAGTTGTGAGTCCAGTGTAAAGTTGAAATTGCACTCTACAAGCTGTTTCAATGGTAGCTGCCCCGCACCCGGGGCGGAGGCCTCCGGAAACGCCCCGCGGGTAAACCGCCCGAAGGGTTAGTGTGGGAAGGATCTCCTAGGGTCGCCGGGCGCCTACCCCAGCACTGCCTGGGGGTGAGATTGGGTCTGGCTGTCCTCCAGGTCCCAAACCCATCGAACGCACAGTCCCTACACGTCCAGTCTCCTCAGAACCCCCACCTCAGCCCCCCGGGCTGATTAGGCTGCTGAAGCCTCCCCAGCCGGAGCCCTGGCTCTGCTTTCTCGCCGTTTGCTCCCGTTAGTTTGGTGCGCGTTCACAGCAGCTGTTGGAGAGGCGGCCAGGGACAACGGGGCTTAAAGCAAACCGGAGACTTTTCTCTCCGTTGGACAGGCAGGACGCGCGGCAGAAATCGTGCTTCTCCCGCGAGCGCTCTCATCTCTAACTGAAAGGGCAATCCGAATATCCTCCCCTCCGCCCCACAACTACAGAATAAGCAAAGAAAGGGGATTATTTTAGAAACTGCCAAATCTGTGAACATCTTCTGATGGTCTCCACTGGTCTGTCTAAGGCCCAGGCTAGCCAGCAACCACAGTAATAATGATAATAAGATTGACCAGGGCCAGAGCCTAGGAAGAGGACGGAATGGCCTCCAGTTACTGCCTCTGATTCAGCTGGAGGGGCGCCAGTTCAGCGGCCGGGCAGCTCTTCCTCTCTCCCCCCGTGCTCCAGCTTCT
Source organism: Solenodon paradoxus (assembly GCA_004363575.1). Taxonomy (NCBI): domain Eukaryota; kingdom Metazoa; phylum Chordata; class Mammalia; order Eulipotyphla; family Solenodontidae; genus Solenodon; species Solenodon paradoxus. The sequence goes on from RJWH01000441.1 coordinate 484,207, forward strand.
GTCTGCAGGGGTGTCTTTCCCTGCAGGCTTCCTTCCGCCTGAACTGTCCCATCCTGTTGATCTGAGCCTGAGGGGCAGGAGCAGCTGGTCTTGGGCACCTGCTGCAGCAGAGGAAGCTGCCGTCTGTGCCCGACCCGCAGCCCAAACTTCTTTCCTGTTGAGGAGCCGCCCCTCCTCCGGCGGCCACAACCAATCCTCCTCTTCTGAAGCCGGGTCCCATCCTTAGGAATGTGAGTCCTGCTGGCATGGTGCCCCCAGCACGCTGAGAAGCAGGGAGCATTCATGGCTTGTGGGAGTGATTCAAAACAGGAAAGAAAAGAAAAAAGGTGTAGGAGGAACAGTGTGGTGGTGGCACAGTTCCTAGAGATTCAGAGAAAGATGTTCCTCAGGCACCTCAGACTCATCACCAAAAGTAAAGTAATTGTTTCGTTTCCTTCCTGAAGGGGCTCCTAGTCTGTCTGGCAGCCTTCACCATCTCTCTCAAAGCCCTGGATCCAGTTGGTCACCGGGTGCCAGCAATTTTGACTCAGAAACGTGTCTCTTCATTTTCCGTTTCTACCCCTTACATGTTGTTCTAGGTCTCCCAGTCATTAACTCTTGGATATATTAACAAAGTAAACAATTTCAGTTTCTCCACTCAACTTCCACCCCCAACCAGGCTTTTGAAAGTCTTGATCCAATCATGACACTACCTGCTTAAAAAGGATCCTTTTGCTCCTATTGCCTAATAGATACAGATAATTGCCTTCAGGGCTATACTATCTGCCTCCAACTATTCTCCCACCTAAACATACCCTTGTCCACAGCCACAGCAAATGACTTCCTGTTCCTAAAAAACATGGTGCACTTTCAAGGCCTCATCTAATAAACATTTGTGTTTTTCCACTCTTGTATCCATTCCATTCAATAGATACTTGTTGAATACTATGTATCTAGGTACTGTGTCTACAGGATTAAGTAAGACAAGCCAGGTGCCTGCTCTCAAAAAGCTTGCATGGGTAGACAAAGACAAGTACATTGTGTGTAAAACATAGGTTAGCTGCAATTATAGACTTGGCAATAGGATGATATCATGATTCTAGGTAACTAGTTTGACCAGGTCTGAAAGATAAGAGAAGCTTGTTTTTCAGCTGAAAACCGAGTATTATGAAGATAGGGAGATCCAGGGAGGGAACATGTGAGTAGAGGGAACAGTAAAGGCTGAGTTCTATTAAGAAGCTTGCCCTGTGAGATGCTTGGTGGCTGGAGGGGTGAAGGGGAGGTTGGAGAGTGAGGCAGAAGGAGCTAGACTACGGAGAAATTTATAGACCACAGTGTGAATTCATATTACAATGGGAGGCCATGGTGTCTTAGAAGAAATGCACATTTATATCCTTCAAGGACCCCTTTGCCTCCCTTTGCTCCATTGCCATCTTGTTGAAGTCTTCCCAGTAACTCCAAGATGAATTCATTGTTCTCCTCATCTCATTGCACTTTGCCGCAACTCCATACTGGGAGTGAACACATATCACCTCTTATTGCAAGAAGTATTTTACGATACCAGTCTTGTCTATGTTCCACCCGGATCTGAGCATTTTCAAGATGGTAGCCATGTCATATCATCTTTCTGGTTTTCCTCATGGCCATTTTGTTCTATATTAGGCACTCAAAGTTTTTTAATGGAGGAAATAAAATTGTAGCTTGTCTGTGAAGACACAATGGGTTTATATTATAGATAGAATATAGATAAATGCCTAGCCAAAAGTATGAATTCTTCTATACCTTTCCCTTAGCTTGTATTATTGCAGGGTCTGGCATGCAGAATTCATCTTGGGCATGAATAAAAGAAAGTCCTGGGCAGTTCCTTAGACACCTACCCTTCCTGCTGATGTTGCTAACTTCTTCAATCAGAAGAATGTGGGGGAGGGGGGAAGAATTGGAGACTAATGTAAAGATCTCTCGGTTCAGTTATGAATATTAATACATGTGTTACCCACCAGCCACTTTCTTATTGCTCCTTGCAGTTAATGGGTAACATCACTATGCATTCATTATCACCATATGCCAGGTACTAGCCGAACACTTAAGAACAATCATAAAAAAGACAGAGTTGAAGAAACTTCCAGTATGGTCAGAGAGGTAAATAAGAGAGCCACCATTACTACAGAGTTAGGCTGAACATACGTACCATTATAAATGGGACAGTATCATTTTTACATGTCAATTTTGTCCCATTGATAATAAATCAGGGCTATCTTTAACATGGGGCATATGCGACAATCGAGTTGTCCTGGTTCAGTCTGTTGAGGGATCCCGAAAGCAGTTGCCCTTTTGACCCCATTAAAGCCGGCCCTTGCTGGCACTGACTGTGGCCAGCCATGGCTGCTACTGCTGTTCCTGCCCCCACCCCCACCGCGTGTGCCTGTTTCTTCAAAGGGAACAATATCACAGTGTGATTGAGCCACAGGTAAGTGCTGTGGTGGGTTACTTCTGGCCCTGTGGGGGTTATGGGGTATTTCTGGCACTGAGTTGGTTAAAGCGGCATGTGTTTTAGGCAGTACATTTAGAGCAGGGCTTATAGGGGTACAAAATTTGGTTTTCGCCTAAAGTGCCCACATTCCTTGCACTGGCCTGGCCATGTGTATGGAGTCCCATTGAACCACATGTCATTATTGATTTCAAACAGTACTTACTTGTTGCTGGCTTGGCTTCTCTGCTCCCCCTTGGATTGCTCCACCTCCTCCCCTCCCCTTAGTTGCCAGCACATAACCCTTTTCTGTTTTTGCCATCCCATTGTACCATTTTTGTCTCAAGGAAATATGGTCATTCTACACAGAGAATGTGGTAAATGAAAGAGGTATGCCCAGAGTGTCCTGGGAGGATGGAGAAGGGGTACAGGAAGCTTCTCCCAATTCATCTCTAAACTGGAGGTGAGCAGGAGTGGAGATACAGAGTAGAGAGAGCTTTGGGGATTCAGGATGCCCTGACTTGTCTGGATGGCAGAATTTGAAAGGTAGGGTAGGGAGCTGAAGGTGTTAGGGAAAGCACTCCTCAAACACGAAGGGTTTTGTGTGGCATGCTAAGGAATGTAGATGTAGAATTTTTATCCTGAGAATAATAGAGAGCTACTGATAGATTTTAGCAAGGATCGATAGTATAGAAAGCTCATTTTGGTCCATTGTGGAGAATGTACCATGTAAAGCTTAAAGACTTGGTTGGCAACTATCAATCAATCAATAAATGTGCCTCCTCTTCCTTTGCTTGCCTGCCTGCCTGCCTGCCTTCCTTCTTTCCTTCCTTCCTATCACGTTTCAAAATACTTCTTCCTCACTCACCCACAACACCACCCCACCACCACCACCACCACCACCACTACCCCCTGCCATCCCTTCCTGTCTTAAAAAAAAAAAAAGGACAAAAATAAAACAGGGAGGAACTAGGCTTTGGTGGAGAGGAAGAAAATACCAAATTTGATTTAGGGCATGTAAAATGAGGTTGCCTGTGGTACATGAAAACAGAAATGGATGTTCAGTGGAAATTTTTATCCAGGAGAGAAAGATCTGGGCTGAAGATTAAAATTTGGGAGTCACGAGTGTAAGTGGCAGCTGACACCAGGAGAGTGGTTGAAATCCCCTGGGAAGAGCAAAGAACCAAGAAGTGAGGGCGTGCCCTGGCACATGAAGGAGGCAATGACATGGGGAAATGTCGGCAGAGGGTGACAGGGAGGACTTCTCTTCTATCTGCTGCACGAACGAGTTCTTGGGTTGATGTGATCAAAGTGCAGAAGAGAGGCAAGATGCAGAAAGTGAGAGCTAAGAAAAAGAAATCTTCTCTTCTGACTGGTGAATATTATTCGATGTTTTCATTTTCCTAATTCTTTTAAAGCTCATTTTTTAAAGGTGTGTGTTTGTGTGTGTGTGTATGTTTTAAGTTTCGAACTCTTTATGTTGAATAGATTGTTTCTAAAGTTGGTCACAAAAACCCTGCCCACTCTGTATAACTTTGTCCAATGTGACTTTGCCATTTCTGCAGCAGGGAGTGAATGAAGTCTTCCGCAGCCCCTGACTTGGGGCTGGCCCTGTGGTTTGCTCTGACCTATAGAATCTGGGGTGTCGCTTTAGGACTTCCAGCCTAGGCTTTAAGTCTTTGAAGTCTCTGTTTTCACTCTCCTGGAAACCAGTGGAGAGAGGAGTTTAGGCTAATGTACTGAATAAGAAGAGAATGTTTGAATGGAGAATGTGGAGGAAACCAAGAGGAGGTAGACCATACGTCCCATTTTAAACGGAACAGTAATGTTTGTTTTCATATTTCTGGACTGTCAATGTTGTCCTGGTTTAAATAAACCAGGGTCATCTGTAAGGCAGAGCAATAGAAGCAGCTGAGTGGTCCCAGGCCCAGTCTGTGGAGGGGGCCAAAAAGCCCCACTCCCTTCTGTCCCTTGGAAATATGGTCAGCCTAACCAAGATGCCCCAACCAACAGCCAGTCATAACCCTGACACTGAGCAGGGCCAGCTCGGACCCGGCACGCCCAGCAGGCAGAGTATGAATTTCTGGCCCCCAAAAGTATGAACAATAAATGGAAGAGCGATCCAGGCCGTGTTTCCTGCCTCCCCTCCACCCAACAACCTCCTACCCAGGCAGTCTGCAGGCAGGCCCTGGGCTCATGGGTTGTTTGCTGCTGTGCAAGAGAAAAATGAAACGGTGTTTGTTTCAGCTCTGGAGTGACAGCCGGTTTTCAAAATTTCATTTCTAGGAATACTTCTTAAAAGAAAAAGACTCTACAACAGCTGGGAGAAAGCCCCTGGAAGAAGAACTAGAAAAACTGATAATGTAGTAAAGAAGAAAAACTGGAGTAAGCATTCATGTTTTTCTGATTTTGGAGAAGCGGCAACTATGTAGATGTGGAAGAAATATATGCTGCCTCCTCTTCAACTTCCCTCCGTACCAGAGTCCTCCACTGAGCTCCCTGAGACGGAAATAAATGTGCGACAGGGAGGAAGGGAGTCACCTTGAGGGGACGCCTGCGGTGTGCCAGTCGTGCCTGTTTCACTAAGAATATGGGGCATCTAATTTGACCCCCTAGATAAAGCGCATGGCATACTGTAATACTTCACATTAGGATGTTTTGGGCAAAGAATCAAATTTCTCCACTTTCCATTCTGTTCTTTTGTTATTTCCACAAGAAGTGTGAAGCTACTCAGGTGTGTGTAAAGTTTCAACTAGCAGTAAAATATGGTGTATAACATTTAGATTTTTACAAAATAAAAATACCCTTATTGCCTTGTTTCTTACCAAAAGTAATATATGTTGATCATAAAGAAGAAGGAAAAAGACAAAAGGGAATAAAAAGGCAAAATCTCCTTTGCCCAGAATTAACTACTAACATTTCACTGTTTTTTTCAGAAATATGCTATTTCATAACCTTTTTAAAGACATTTGCTTAATCTATCATGGATATCTCTCTACACATCAGCAGTTATAAAGGTAGAGTTTTCATTTTCTCTGGAGGTCCTGGTTACATTCATTTGTATAAACTGTTAACCGACAGATTTCTTTCTTTGAGGACTCACCAGCAGTATGACCACAGCCACCTGTGATCTCGGGTGTGAAGTCCCCAAAGTGGCACAGTACTTTAGGGCCCCAATTCTTCTTCAGACGGTCCCTCCATCCAGACTACTCACCAGGATGTGGCTGTGTTTCGCTCTCTTCACACATTTCTGTCTGTTCAACAACCTCTCACAAGTCTTGAACTGGTGTGGACTCTGCATAATGCCGCCCACCCGCTGCCACCTCATCCCCAGTGAGCTCCCTTGCCCTTTCGGTGAGGTCGGTGTCTCCTTCCTCAACACCACGTGAGCATCTTCCTCCCGCACCCTTCATTGCCGTGATGGCAAACGCTGTTTTCTGCACCCATCCATGTCAGTGTAGAGGACTCACAAAACATGCTGGAGCGCCTCAGGGATCCCTAGAGACACAGCAACAGCCCCGGGGCCAGCAGTGGCCAGTAGGCCTTCTGTGAAGAGCCTCGCCTTTACCCACTCTGACTTCAGAAACCTGGTCATCTTGCCTGGATGAAAGGGTGCGAAAGGAGAGGTGTTCCTTTTCAGAAGCGGAATGTCTTCTGGCTTCTTTGTGAATGATCATCAAGATTGTAACACAGCCCTGCAGGAGGGTAAGTAACCACAGAAAGCTGTGGTTAATAGTCCCTCTGTCTAGCATGTGGCATGACATTTTTAATTGAAAGCTTCTGAATGTTAGGTTCTTCTAGAAGGGCGAGGATCCTGAGTGTTCTCCCACGGGCCTCTGCAGCTCCCGCTCCCACCAAGCCTGGCTGTACGTTGAAGTGCAGTCTTCTCTGATAACCCTTTGTTTTGCCCCTGAAGACAAGCCTTTTGGTTTTAAGTGCTATTTACTACTGGTGACAGATATACAACAAATGTAAGGAGTGACCCAAACCACCAAAAACAGACTGGAGGATGTGATAATGTTTCTAGAATCTTGTGTGGTCTTTTTGCAGTTTAATGAAGACTATAAGCTTTTTCTCAGAATAATTTTTTTGCATTCATAAGTAAAATAATAAAAGTACAAAGCAAACCATTATAATGATATGCAGTTATCACAATAGCAAAAAATAAAATGATAACAGTGGAGTGATCTTTTATGAACACACTCGATAACAAGAGCTGGTGTGAATCTAATAACAAAAGTAATATCAAAGTGCCGAGCATAAAGAACTGCACATGAATGCCAATGCAATATAGAAATATCTTTGATTTCTATTAGTGACAAAATCACAGGTCTTGCTACTGCTACTGTAGTTTGTTTCCTATAGTTTTGATGAACAAAATGCCAAGTTTCCAGACTCCTGAAATCTATCCACAAATACCTGGGGGGTCTGGAGAGCCCCAGATGAAGTATCCCTGTTGAATCTGCTTTTAAGAAGAAAAGATAGAACCTGGTACCCTTCACTCAAGGGAGGACCCACTAATACCCTCCAGCCACCTCATGCTTGATGATGCTCTGGCTGCTCTCCTAACGCAAATTCCCAGCCAGCAGGAAAGAACTGAGGCTGCAGAGCAGTGTGCACTTCTTGGGTTCAGCAGGCAGTTTGTGGCCCTGAGGACCCCAGACTGGGAGACTTCACCTGCAATCCGTGGTTTGGCTCTGAACACTTCCTGTGTGTTTTCCTTTTGGAGGAAACATGGGGCCTGGGGAGAAAGGGACATAAAGTATGACACTGAGAGGCAGTTCAGCCTGAGAATCCATTCTCATTGGGCTTTTCTGGGTACTCCTGGGTAAATCACTTTAACCTGCCTAGCCTCAGTTTCCTCAACTGTTACATAATACCTATTCTCTACTTAAGGAAACCAGGGTGTTAGGACAATCTGTGTGAAACTGTTTGGCAAAGACGGATGTACTGCTTCTCAAACTAATGTGCAAAGAATCCCTTGGGGATTTGCTAAATGCAGATTCTTTTTTTTTTTTTTTTTTCAAGGAAAGGTACAGCCAGGAATGAAGGTGCATAGGCAGGCAAGCAGGAAGACAAAGGTGGAAGAAGCATCTTTATTTTAATTTTTGTTTAGTTGTTCACACTGGTCGTTCCCCCACACCCTGCTCCCCACCCCTTAGCCCTCCACCCCTCACCCCAACCCAGGACTGGAACCCAGGGGTACGTGACCTGTGTCTTTCAGAGGCAGTTGACCTAACCGCTGCTCCACCAGGGCACACCTGGTGGGTTTGGGGAAGGTCCCAAGATTCTGCATTTCTAACAAGCAGCACAATAAGTGATACCTACATTGCCAGTCTGAGGAACACACTTTGAGTAACAAGTACTCTACAAATTTTGTTATTATTACTTATTGTCACTTTAATATTCCACTCTACTCACTGATACAAGGTACATAGCATCTGAAGACAGGGAGGGAGGCAGAGCTCATCTGTGAGACCACGCTTCTGCTCAGAAGGGTACTCTGGTCCTACAGCAACACCTCTACTTCCCTGTTTACCACTACCAGTCATGGGAAGGACTGACCATGACCAAGTCGAATCATGTTTCAGGTCAAATCAGCACAAGCTAACCAAACATGGGAATGGGAATAAATCCTGAACAGGATATTTGTACAAAGAAGGAAGTATAGGTAAAAAATATTTTGCATTTGTAATGTTAAATATCTCCCAAACTTCCCAGAAGGATGTATATACACATCTATAAATACATGCATATAATTTGAAATTATTTATTTTGGGGGGAAGGAAGCAGGCAGAAATGAAGGCAAGTAGGCAGGCAGGCAGGCAGAAAGAGGAGAGGGAAATGTTCATCCACTCATCCATCCATTTAGTTATTTATGTTGGTTGTTCACCCATCCCACCCCCCATCCTGGGCCTAAATCCAGGTCCCAGACCCATATCCTTGGGCTTTTACATGGACAACACCATCCAGAGCCACTAACAACCACTAAACCACCAAGGTGCATCTATATGTTGTATCCTTTGATTTGTGAGTCAAATCATTCATTCTAACACAATTGTAAAGCATTCCCTTTCTTGTGGCATTCATAGGTAAAAAACCTTAGCTCTCTCTGACTTACTGCATCTACTCGAAGCTTCTCTCTTGGAATGTTTAAAAATTGCAACATCGAAAGGGAGATAATATCCAGCTAAGAATGTGGAAGGTGAAATTCTGAGGCACTGCTGGAGGGAATGTCAACCACTCAGGAAAGCAAGATGGCATTTGTTGAGATTAGGTGTGCACATGCTCTATAAACTGCAAGAAAACTCTGGGATCTATATATGCCAAGGAAATTCTCCTGCAGGTCCACAGTTTCATCATGGAGTTTCTTGGGGGTAGAAGGATGTTGGAGGCAGCCCGGGTGCCTATCACAAGAAAAATGGATTAGTAAAGCATGGCAGATGGGCACTGTCAAAAACTAAATAGGAGTAAGAAATGTCAACTAGATGTATATAGCAATATTATGGATCTTAAAAACCTATCATGAAAAGAAAAAGCTAAAAAGCAGAACAAGATTTATAGCACATTATTTCTGCAAAGATACATTCACATAAAAATAATACACCTTTTACAAGAAGGTATGCATGAACAGTTAATGATAAACATACAAGAGTAGGTGCTATGGAGGCAAAGGACATATAATTGAGGTTTAAAGGTAAAAAAGAAACAAGAAAAATATAAGATGAACCTTTCTTACATAGATTAATGATGACCTACTTAAAAACTGGGTTTTTAACTCAAAATTCTTTACCTAGGGTTAAAAACACACACAAAATCTAAATAACCCTCCTGTAACTCTTTTATTAGCTACTTTACAATCCAGCCCTGCATGATCTAGTCCTAGGTAAACTCTCCATTTCAGGTGCCATTTTCTTCACTGTTGACTCACAACAGACCTTAGACTTCCTCTCTTGGACACCTTTTTGACTGGAGTCAATTTCTTTTCATTTTGACTTCTTGCTATATTCACTTTCAATAAGTCCTAGCAGACAGGGACTGATCCCAATGTAATATAGGTAACTTTAGCCAAAGATGTGTTAGGATGGGTTGGATCAGGGAATTTCCTTTCCTCAGCTTTGGTGACACCATCAATTTGACAGAGAACATTAAGAAGTCACTTAATTGTGCATCTTTCTCCTGTAGCATATAAACACATAGGGAGGTGTTCTATAATTCAAGTATCTCTGCTCTCCATTAGACTACATGCTCATGAAGGGTCCAGACCTTATGTGCCTGTGTCTACTGTTCAAAATTAATATATAAGAGGTGCCTCTCAGATAATGTTTGATAAATGGGATTCCCTGGTCTCCCAGAACACACAGTGGAGTAACCTGGCCTACAACTTAAATATCTCATTCAAAACTTAATTGGTAGTAGTTCCAAAGTGCTTTGTATTATGGTCCTAGATAGGTCACCAAATTAATGCATGGTAAAAAGGTGATGCTGCACACTCAAACTCTTGTGTCCTGAGGCAGAAAGAAACATCTCTGTTTCAAGAAATTGTGGAATATATGTTTCAGATACAATTGAACAACATTAAAAAGAGTTTGTCTATCATTAAAGTCAACTCTGGGATTCCCAAGATTTGGGTTGGAAAGCAGAGTCGTGTTAACCTTTGCAGATGAAAGCCAGTACAAATAAAGAGTGGGTAGAATGATTGCAGCCCCGCATCTTTTTAGAGAAGCAGAAGCTACCTTCTGTGCATTCAGGTCTGGCGTTGACTGGACCAGAAGGGACCAAGCATTCGCTCGGTTGGTCTTTTATTGGAAAACCTGCACTTCTGCTTTAAGAGAGGTGAGCTCTCAAAGCAACAACAGGTGCCTACCTCCGGCTTACACTGGCCACAGTGTAACCAAGCTTCGTGGAAACCCACCAACCTCCTGCAGAGGACGTGGGGTCAGTCCTGATTGGCGCATTCTCCCGGAGGCGGGGCCCGAGCTGAGGCGCCTGGCCGTGGAAGCCTGGGGAAGTGGGTTTCCGAGGGCATTGCAGCTTCCTTTGCAAACATGTCATTCATCTTTATGACCAAGGTGAACACCAAGCCCAGTAGAAGGGCTTGGACTTCTGGAACAGGCTTTTCTTATACTGATGATTTTTCTCAAAAGGAAAGATTAATTTTTTAGAGAGGGAAGGGAGAGGAAGGAAAAAAATCTTTAAAGGAAGAGGAGGAAACACTTTTATTTATTTGCTTATTTATTTTGGTTGTTCCCTCTGGTCCTGGGTAACAACCCTGGGCTTTAACATGGTCCACAGCCAGCCCCCAGCTGAATGCCTGAGCCCCCAGGGCTGGCTGAAAAGATACATTTTTAAATTTAATTTCCCAGATGGGGCTCCAGCACTCAGTTTTACACACACAATGAAGTGGAATGAAAAGGCCCACTCACAGCTGAGGGACTAGCGATTACACAGTAAAAGCGATTGGTCTAGGACCTAGCTTCGTGCTCCCATCATCACTGAAGTCTAGTATTTTCAGCTCCAAAAGTCATTTGCTGTCTGCTAGGACTCAGCGTGGTTGGCTTCTGCAGGCTGCACCAGCAGAGAATACAAAACCTAAGCACATGCAGAATATTTAAGCTTAAATTTGGTTAGATGACTGCTGTGAGTGTGGCAGTGAGTCCCTCATATATTTGGCTTTGAAATCCACCATCTGTCTGGCGTAACTAGGCTCCGCGGACTAGGCTCTGTGGACTAGGTGTCTGAGCCTCCTTAATATTCTACACCACCTCCCCTGAGGTCACACACAGCTCCACCTTTTCTGACTTTAATAATTGTTGGGATATGGCAGCACTAGAGAAGAAAAAAGTAGAAGGCTAGGAAGAAGGACTGTAGTGTAAAGTAACATAGGAACGATAACATATCTCAATATTGATTTCTGTTAGAATTAGAATCCTCTAGGGAGCTCTTAAGATTCCCCAGTTCAATCTCACCAGTTAAGTCAGTATTTGGAGACAAGACCCAGACATCTGTAGTTTTCAGAGTTCCTCAGGGTGAGTCCAACGTGCAGTAGGGTTGAGAACCAAAGGGACTTGGTTGCAATTAAACTCACTAAGAGCCACTGTGGTCTCCAGAAAGTCACCATTCTTGCTCCAGTTTTCTTACCTATGCAATGAGGGAATTGCCTCCAAATGTATTGAACCAAAAGCTATACAATTTTGACCCCCAGGGGCAATTTTCTAAAGTGGTTTTCTAGTTATGAAATTCTAAGAATCCATTCAAATGGCAATTGAAAGTCAAATTGATGTTTGAACTCTGAAGTGTCTTCAAGTATCTAATTGGAGAGATGTTCTCTGCTTCAAACTCGGGCCAGCAGAAGTCTGGTAAAAGATCCTAGATAACTTTATAGGGCCTTCTCTAGTAAGAGGAAATGCCTTTCTTCCTCCATTTCTCAAGGCTTTAAAGAAAGGACATGGGGTGTGTATGTCTCTCATTGCTTGCGACTTAGCTAAAGAATTAGGCAACTGTTGAGAAAGGTCACTGTGCTTGTTCATACTCCTTCCCTTCCTCTTCCAACATTTTAGGATAATTGCCACCAGGAAAGGACATTTATCATATGAATGCATTTTTAAAAAGGGATTTTGTAATCAATGGAAGGAAGTTTGATTGGAACTTTATATTGAAAAATGAAACGACATTGGATTAAAATCTATTCTATACTAAAATAGGTTTAAGCAGATCTAAATTATAATATGAAAATATGTACTAATTCTTAAAGAATGGATTTTGTGGAACTTTTTTCAGCATACATTTCCTGACAAAATGACCTATCATTACATTTTTCATTTTATTTGGACTTTTCAAGTTCTATCACACAAGAGGCAGGGGTAGTAGTGTTAGCTGAGAAGTGATGTTTTAGTAGGGACATTTGATAACTGGTGCATTAGAGAACATTTTCACTTCTCGACTTCCTGACTTCAAGGAATTAGATAAGGAACACTTGGGTCATTATAATATACCTACAAATACTTATGACGTGATCCTGTGTATACACAGAAGAGGCAAAAGCACACTACACAGTGTATGCTAGTTAATACAAGTTCCTGTCGTTTGTAACTGAATGTGGCATTCCAGACATGGTTACTATTTCTTGGACTTGGGAAATGGGCACATTAGCCAAATTTTAGTTTCTAAACTCAGAAGTGTGCCTTGAGCTACTCTGCCACAGGCAGTTTTCATAGATGCCCACTAAAGCAGTCTAATTGTGTTTGCAGAAAGAAATTGACAAGCTGCTTCTTGTTCTCCTCCTCCTCCTTTATCATCTCTAACATTACTGAGCGACAGCTCCCTTTTAAGCACATTTCCATATTGTCCCTTTATTATTTGTATCAGCCCTGTGACCAACATAAATAACACTATCTCCATTTAGTTAAATAAATTCACATGCATGCTCTACTTTGTTAACCGCCTGTTGAAATAATTGGAAGTGTTCTATAACAGTTTTTCACTCATAGAAATTATTTTTCTTTAGTCCAATCTGAAAGGCATTTCCCTGTTCCTAGATAGACGATAACTCCGTTCAGGGCCATGGAAGATAGCTTTCTAGTCCAAATGTTCATCAAAGAATATTAGACCTAGGCTGAACACCTGCTCTGCTGTTAACTCAAAGCCCTCCCAGCATTGTGACAGGTGACCCCTCCACCGCTGCTTTCACCCTTCCAGTGCCCAGATACTCACTGCCTCCCAAGACATTTCATTTTTTTATTATTATGTTTAATTATAATTGTCCAAAAGTTCTTCTTTGTGCTGTGGAAGATTTCTTGGACTCTTTGTGTAGCTCTCTCCCACTAATTGCAGTTCTACCATTATGTAGTTACTACCTTTTCTGTACAGGGTCCTTTTCTGTATGAGTATTCTTCTTATTTTTGAAGTCTCTTATCTTTGAACTATGCTGAGACCCTTCATGCTGCGAGTCTACTACACATCTTAATCACTCTTCAACAGGATGAATCACTTGTAAAAGTGTTTGCAAATCCTCCAAAACAAAGGGTGTTTTTTTTGTTTGTTTTTTTTTTCTCCCAGACAACTGTGCATAAGGGGCCTAAAGCTACTATCAAGAATGTGGTGAGAAGAGCCACAAAGTTGTTAATCCTCTTCCAGAGCCTGACAGGGTCACCCTTCCTACCTCTGCTTATAGCTTGAGATCATCTAAGGGTTGTATTTCTGAATTTGTTCATTTTTGACAATTGACCTCTTTCTAAAGCAGAGGCTCTCTAAGAGACGGCATGTGAGTTTCAGTAGCCACCTTCTGTCTGATTCTTCCCTTTTATAAGGTGTTTGGGCTGTGTAAGAAGCTTGATACAGGGGAAAAGCAGCCCCTGGGATATTTTACTTCCCTTGCAACGATGGGGGAGGCAGGTGTACAGTGTATAGACAGGAGGAAGTAACCTTTTGGTTTTTCAAAGTGAAGGCGTACTGAGTTGGGGAGTTCAGGGACTATCCTTCGCCCAGCTGCTTCCTCTGCGTTTACCCCGGGGATGTACTCAGTTTTTCTTAGCAACGCAAAGGATGGAGGCCTCCTTTCCTGCTGTGTTAGCCCTTGTGGGACCACAGCTTCAGAGCTTCCCAAGTCACAGGCCCCATCCTCTCCTTGAGGTCCATCTAAACTTCCTGGTGGCCCAGGTGCAGGTGCAGGCAGGAGGAGCAGGGGTGCTGGAAGTGGACACAGAAAGGAGAGAAAAGTGGGCAGAAGCAGTGACTGTGTCTGAGAGAAAACAGTAAGTTGGCACTACCTGAATACACCACTCAGGTCCCAGATGGAAATTGGGTTTAACCTCTCCCCCCATATATCCTGAGCATCAGTGAAGCACAGGCATCCAATCCGTGGATGCCACTTCTGGCTTTAGTGGAGTCCAGCAAAGGAAAGGGAGAAGCTGGGTGTGTTGCTAGAAAGGTACTGGTGATAATGACTAAACAGGGCTGCTCTGGGTCCTGGGCTAACTCTGTGAAGATTATCTTCCACAGCCTCACTCAGGCTACCGGTATCCTCTCTGTGCAGTGGAGGGACTGAGACACAGAAAGAAGTGTAAGAACAAGTTTTAACCACAGAATTTGATGATAATTGCTTGGATATGACACCAAAGTTAAAAGAAAAAAAACACAAATTTGACTTCATGAAAATTTTAAACATTTGTGCATCAAAGCATACTATCAATAGTGCAAAAAGACAACCCTTGGAATATGAAGAAAATATTTTTAAAATAGCATATCTGTAAGAGATTAATGTCTCGAATATATAGAGAACTCCTAAAACTCAATAAAAGCAACAACACAAAACTCACTAAAAAATGGGAAAAGGACTTGAACAGACATTTTTCCAAAGAAGATAGAAAAAGCCAATAAACACATGAAATGATGCTCACACCATTTTTTTTTTTTTTTTTCAGAGAAATGCAAATCAAAACAACAATGAGATTCCAGCTCATACCCACTAGGATGGCTATAATTAAAAGAAAAACTAACAAGGAAAACAGAAACAAGAACAGAAAATAACAAGTGCTGGCAAAGCTGTGGAGAAATGGGCACACCTTTTTGGCTGCTGTGGAAACCAGTACGACCGTTGCTCAAAAAATTAAAAAAAATTCGTGCCAATGATCCAGTAACTCCACATCTGGATATGTACCCAAAAGAAATGAAAGCAAGTTCATGGAAAGATCTTTGTATACCCATGTTCGTGTTCATAGCAGCCTTATTCATAGTCGTTAAAATGTAGAGAGGCAACCCCAGAGTCCCTCAATAAATGAATGGCTAAACAGAAGATGATATATACAACAATGGAATATTATTCAGTCTTGAAAAGGGAAAGAAATTCTGATATATGAGGCCACATGGATGAACCCTGAAGACATTATTTATGCTAAGTGAAATAAGCCAGTCACAAAAATACACATATTCTGTGGTTCAACACAGAATCAACCCCAAAGTGATATTATTCGGGGTTGGGGGTCTTGGGGAGATGAACAGATCATGAAGGTGGCACCCTCACAAAAGGGATTAGTACCCTTACTAAAGAGCACTCCCTCACCCCTTCTGCCATGTGAGGACACAGCAGAAGACAGCTCTCCTGCTGGCATCTTGATTTTGGATGTCCCAGCCTCTAGAATGGTAAGAAATAAATGTCTGCTTTTTAAACCATTCAGACTATCATCTTTTTGTTATATCAGCCTGAATGGGCTAAACTAACGAGGTGCCTAGAATAAGCAAAATCAAAGAGAAAGTAAAGTAGGGGGCGTGCCCTGGTGGAGTAGCAGTTATGTCAGTCACCTCCGAAGGATGCAGGCCTCATGCCCCTGGGTTCGAGTCCTGGGTTAGGAGGGTGTGTGTGGGGGTGGGAAACAGCTGGTAACTTGTAAGATGAAAATGGTTCTGGAGTGAATGGTGGGGACGGTGGCACCACAATATGAATGTACTTAATAAGTCTCCTTGTGGGGTGGAGGCACATTCATGGGTGCGGATCCTTGGCCACCTCTTCAGTCTATACTGTTAGATAGGACCAAAATTAGGAGAAAATGGGGGAAGGGACATTTTAATGTGCTTCAGCTCTTTTGTGATTCTGTTTACTAAGGGAAGGGTCGTTGTGGTACACGCTGGCCTTGATACTGACCCTGCAGAGTTCTGCAGCAAGATCTCAGCTCAGCTCAGCCTTGCACCTTTGCTGGGCCATTCAGACTCTGCCTCATCTTCCTCTGAGACTTCTCCAGTTCCCTGCCTTACCTCCCCAAGGGGCTAGAGGCTGGAATTGTTGGCAGCTTTGACAGTTGGGTCAAAAGTTTCCATGTGCTGGGCAGGTCCGTGGCCAGGGGTGGGTCTGAGAGCCCCAGGGCAAATAAGGGAGAGTCTGTAAGTCTGGTCATCCCTGACCTCGAAGGCAGGGACCTGTCATTTTCACTTGCTTCACCTAGTGCCCTACACAGATGTCCACACACTTTGGGGTTCCAGACACATACTGTTTAATGGTGATCATCTGAAAGAGCTAAAGCAATTGTGTGAGTTACCAGTAAGCCCAGTTTGCAGGGTGGAACATTCCTTTGGCTTTCCCAATCCATTAGCCCCTTGGCAGTATCAGCAGGACGAACCAGACACACCCAGCTCCCTCAGAGGAGAGGTCAAGAGTGGAATTTGAATCTGTCTTTCAGCCTGTTCTTGAGACTTCAGGCAGACAAATGGAGGACCCATCAAAATCCAGTGCAGGAGAGGGATTTGGGGTAGAATCGGTCTCTGGTCACTGTTCCAGTGTCCCTAAAAACGATATGCTATTGCTTGAGGTACCCCACAGCAGGCCATTGGTGTTGAATTCATTAATCACCTATTTATTTGCAAGATCGAGGACAGAGGTTTTTAGTATTCGTGCATATCAGTTTTTTTACATGCAGAGCTTGTTGAAACAGGCATCCATTCTGCACTTTGGAATCTGGAGAGATGAGGTTTCAACTTTGTCTTTTCTACAACTTCCCCAAGCAATTCAGCTACATGCACAAATCTCCCAACCTCTGGGGCTGGGGCTCTGCAAGAGGGACTTCTGCAGTGTCTCTTTCTTTATTAGAACTGGGGTATTCCACCCTCACCCACCACCTTTTCTTCAGGCCAGGTGGTTTGTATTTTGTCAGCTTGACTACAATGAAACTCTCTTTCCCAGATCCCCTTCCCCATATGTTTCCAGTGAGTTGGCCAAAGGAGGAATGTGTATGTAATCTGAATCAGGTGAAGCAGTGGTCAATACTCTTAGGTCGTCAGTGCTAGATGCAGGCACAGGCAGATCCAGTGCCAGATTTCAGCTTGTCCTTGTTCTCCTGCACTCCACACCCAAGCCCTCTTCCTGATGCTGACACCAGAACCAGTAATAGTAGCTTTAGGCCCTGTCTAAGGCTTGGTGGCAGATCCATACAGGAGGCACCCACTCAAGGCACAGCCCCCGAAAAACTCCCTGCAGCCTTATCATTGTCGTCACTTCCTAGTGGCAGGGTCTACTTAGCTTGTCTGGTTGACTGCTGGTGGCTCCTTCTCTCACCGTCCAGCCGTCCTGGGTCATCACCTCCCGGCTCCTCCCACATTTGAGCCAGGTCTAGTTCCCACCATAAACCCTTTACATCGGCAACCCTGAGTGAACCCTGATGGACCAGTCAAGAAACACTTCCACTGGCTGAAGTAAAGCAAGACTCAGGTCTTACCCTTCCATTTAGATTCAAAGGAATGATGCTGGGATATTAAGGTGTATAGACACTAAAAAGTAACCTCATCAGGGTAAAAATATGATTCCCCAGGTTCTATGCTAGAAAATACAACATTGGGCAAGTTAGTAAAAGCCCTCCCATATGGGCAGAACTAGCAAAAGTCATCCTTTCCATCCTCCTGCTTCTCTAAGGGAGTGCCCTTGTGCAGTCCACAACCTGTGCAACTGTATGTAGCAACCCTAGGAATCTATTCTGCCTCTTAATGCAAAGGGGTCCTGAACTCAGCCTCTAACTGCTTTCCTGTATCACTGAGCACAGGCAGGTCACAAAATAAGTACCAAATTTTTTCAGGGAAGAAAAGGACCTCTATGATTCATTTCACAATTTTCTCTCCAGTTCATGGGTAGCAATCTTTTCCTAAGCAGTTATGTGAATGAGCTCTGGTAGTTTCCTGCATTCCCACCACAGCCCTCACTCTCCTGTAACATTACTGTTTATTTGACATGTCCTACCCTCTAGACAGTGAACATCCTGATGTTCACCTTTGGATCTCCAGTAGAGCACATAATATATTAACTCATGGGACAAGTTCATGAGCCAAGAGAAGGAAAACTCCTGTTTTCTACTGGATGTGTGAGGTTTTCCACACCAAGAATTTCCCCAATTTTCAGTGAACACCAATGTCTTTACAATTCAGCTTGATTCTGACATTAACTGCCTAGAGTTATTGCATAGCTCTCAGCTCGAAGGGTCTGTCTACGAGACCGCACCCTGCTACTTTTAGGCACCAACCATAGTCCCCAGTTGTCACCTCTATAGCTACCTACCTGCTCCCAGATTTTTGTGTCCATTAGATTATGTGATTCACACATTGAGAGACAGACCATCTACTAGGTACCACGGATCTTTTGGGTCTGAGGCCCCCAAGCTTGATTCATCTTGGGTGACCATCAGCCACATCAGGGTTGATAAATATGTGACACAGACACCCCCTCCATTCTCCAGAGCCCACGATTTCGAATCCATTACGGCCCTGGAGCCTTCTTGAGATAACAGCCCAGATAGTTACTACCACCAGACCAGAGTCGCTGCACTAAAGCGCCTGTTGTTCTTAACATCGGCAGACTCCGCAAGCTGTCTTACTGCCATCTGGGCCACAGGAGGCATCGGTAACCTTACTGGCAGGGAGGTCTTTACACCAAAGAAGACTGACAAGTGAAGAAGTAATTGAGTCATAAAGAAATGGTCCCAAGTTTATCCAACTGAAGTAACCAATAAAACAGCCACAGATAATGCTTCCCCCCAGCCAAGTGGAAAAGGCAAAAAGATGACTTCGTTTAAATGATATGGTGCAACTTTGAAAAATGGGGGTTTGATATGGACCCAGGTGCCTGTGAACAAGGCTACTGGGCTGGGGGCAGTTTCACTGCAAGGACCACCTGCTGACAGGCAGGTTTTGTCTGGAATCCAGCAGAGCTGTTAAGAGTCTGTGAATTCTGCCCATTTCCCTGGACTGGGGCTGCCTGGGTTAGCTGCAAAGTTGGCATGGGGAGAGTGAACTGACCCCAGGCACCAGGCACACTGTCGGGAAGGCAAGGAGAGGACTGTGGTGCAACGGAGGGAGGTGCAATGGAGGGGGGTGCATGGAGGGAGGCAGCCACTTGGCTTCTTGTTCCAGCTCTGCCACTTAGTAACCATGTGACCTGGGACAGGTCAATAGTGTTGAGTCTCCATTTTCTCATCTGTGAAAGGGGTGCCTGGTTGGGGGGCAGTGAGAGTAATTATTAGGGTGTGTGTGTGTGTGTGTGTGTGTGTGTGTGTGTGTGTGTGTGTGTGTGTTGGGAGGCGAATGAGACCATCAAATCTAATTGAAATGACTAATGTGAAAGTGTTCCTTTTTTTTTTTTTAAAGGAAAGGTACAGGCAGGAAGAGAGAGGAGGAAGAAGCATTTTTCAAATTTACCTTAATATCGTTCATTTTGGTTGTTTCCCTCAACCCTGGGACACAAACCAGGCTCTTTGGGATGTATGTGGACTACGCTCTTGGCTGGACGCAGCTGACCCAACTGCTACTCCACCGGGACGCACCTGGAAGTGTTTCAAGTGAGGGAAGGTTTTGTTTGGTTCACCACTTTATAGCACAGTCTGGCCGATAGCAGAGTGGGGTGTTTAGTAAAATGCCTGTGAGATGAATAAACACGACCACAAAACTCTGTGGCCCCCAGGGTAGAGAAGGGGATGCAATCAGGAAGGGCCGCGGGGAGCATCAAACTTGGCAGCGCTGTTCCGCGTCTGTGGCTGTGCATCGCGCTCCGTGCGCCTGCGCGTTAAACATTCTTTTGTATGTCCCCACATCTCATCCTGGCACTTGACAAAAACGAATGCACAAAGGAAAAAGCAGAGAGGAAAAACCCTGCAAGTACTTGCCAAAAGAACGCAGTATTATTGTAACGCTTGATGTTGCCTCTGGCCCGCCCAGCCTGGAGACTGTTCTGAGTGATCTCACTTCATTCATCATGGTCCTGTGCTGCAGCCACGCACGTGGAGGAATTCATGAAAAGAAAGTTACGGCAGAAACCAAGACTTGGTGGGTTCTGCTTTTTAAAGAGCGAGTAGGTAGGCTGATTCTTCCGTTTGAACTCATGGCCTTTCATGATGTACACATCATGTCACACCTGGGCCTCAACAAGGTAAAGTACAGGTCACTGTTGTGACTTTGCTCCTGCAGTGGCTTCTGCTTGCTTCACTTGGCTGGTTTCTACTCGTCATTTCAGACCTACCCCAGATGCCATTCATCCTGGGACGTTTTCCTGAACTCCCATACTGGCATCCTGCTGCCATACACCATTGTGGCTCAATTGGAGGTGATTTTGCTCCCCAGGGAGCATTTGACCAAGTCTAGAGACATGTTTGATTGTCCAGACAATCAGTTGGGTCGGGGTGGAGGTGCAGCATAGTGGCATCTAGTGGGTAGATGACCAGGACGTTGCCTGTGTACCAGACAGCACAGCCCTCCCCACGATGAAGAAACACCCGATCCCAAGTGTCAGGAGCGCTACTATGGAGCACTTCTGTTTGATGCTGTGAAATGTGGACTCCACATCTCACAGAGACCTGGGCTCATCCTGGTCAGGGACCACGTCCACAGCCAGAGACACACCTGCTCAGACTTTCTCCCATTCATCTGTCCCCCTATTATGTGCAAGGTGCAGTACTTAGCAAGAGATGCCTTAAGGAGCTTTGTGAGCAAAGGCAGGAAAGGGTCCTAATTATTCACATTACCCACTTATTCACGGGCCAGGTTGAAAACAGGGCCCTGACACCAGAGCAGGCCACGTGCTTTGGGAGAACGGATTACTAGGTTGAATCAAATGAACTCACTGACAATCGATCGCTTTGATTGGAAAAACAGCAATTTTGTAAGGTTCATTCACAAAAGTGGTTTAACCAAAATACTTGGGGCTGAGTTGGACCTGGTGATCAGACGTCTCAGAGAATGAGAGACAAAGGAAGTTCTCGTTTCAGATCTTGCCTCGCCTCTTTTGCTGTGTGAAAATGGGACTGAATCTTTTTGCTTTGCATTTGCATCCTCTTTTATTTCTTTGTGTTTCTCCTCCCACGTCACACTGACTGGGAGAGTGCCTTGCATTTTGATGGCATTAGTAAATTTTTATTAACTAGGGTTCAGGTAAACTCTTTGTACTGAAGGTTGGTTTTATCGTTGTTCCTTTAGCCACAGGAACTCTAAAGGACATTATTATAGATCCACAAAATATGTGGTGCTCTCCTGGTGGCAGTAGGTACAAGAAAACACAGTCTCTCAATGTCATCCAAAGCCACAGCCTGTCAGAGGAGCCATAATGCAAACTGTCAGGGGCTGAAAGTCCAGAGCGTGGCTGGTGGCCATCTGTGCGATCATGTGAGCCAGCCTCACACATACCCAGTCTGTGAGCCTTGGCTACTTACTCACTACGTGCTCTGGAGCAGGTGGTGGAGGATAAACATTTCAAAGCCGGACACAGAACTTGGCTGAGTCCTGCTTCTAGCCATGTGCACACCAGAAAACTCTGGAAAATGGAATTGTTTACAAGGGTCAAACTTTGGTAAGTCTGATAAAGACTGGCTCCAGATGTACATCTTGTCTCTTGAAAAAAAATTGCCCAGAAGCTCATTGCTGACTGGTTGAAGGTGTATAGTCTCAGCTTGTGGTTGGAATCCGGCTGCTGGGACACAGCCCCACAGCTCCCACTGCAAGTCTGGGCGGGAACTAAGAGGCAAATGGCCAAGATGATAAGCCCAGGAGAGCCCCAGGCTATCCAACCAGCTGCCAGTTGGACTTACTCAGGGCTACTGGTGACTCCTGTGATGACACCAGACACTAGTAGCAAGACAGCTTGGGATCCAGTACGCTTCTTCTTTCCTTTCTATGGGACTCCTAGAGAGTAGAAGTGGCTCATACCCTTCGCTATGCAAGTGACCCCAAGAACTTTTGTTTAAGTGGCTCTCAGTTGATGTTTGAATACTGCCCTAGTTAGATACTGCGCTCAGAGTCCTGGATCTTGGCCTAAAGTAAGCAAGCTCTAGATGTGGAGGATTGTGTTTAACTAAAATAATAATAACAATTCAGGCCATTGATATAGCATTTCTTTAGCTGTTTCACAGAGATTTATTTTTGTCGTTGTTTAACCCTGGTCATTGGAAAAGGGTGTGGAAATTTGACAGCTTGATGGTGATGGACACAGATTCTTTGGAAATTATCTATGACACTTGGTGAGGCACCAGAACTTCCCTCACTTCCTCTGGGAAAAGTTGACTCACTTAGAAGCCCCATGATTCTCCCATTTGTTATTGTAATCTGACCATTCTTCAGCTATAAAGATGCGGTTAACTTACAGTTGCTCTGTATGATCAGCCCTTCTCAAACGTGCTCCCTTTCCACTTCCTCCTGTGGGGTATGCTCTTGGCAAATCTCCACACTATTGATGATGAGGGGAATTTGATGTATGTAAAATTGAATTAAAATACTGATAAGCAAGATTGTATTTTCATTGTGCTTTTAGAGGGAGAAAAATAATTCTCTGGTCAACCCATTATAAATCTTAACAATTCATCTATGGAGCTTCATTCGCAGATACTGCATGCTTTGCTTTAATTTTTAATTAAGTAACCTTGCTTCATATCGACACTGCCTGTCACAGCCACCAACGTCTCAAGGGCTGGGGTCATATTTGGTTTCCCTCTTTCTCTGCCATTCTATACAGTAAGATAAATACTTTTTGAATGACTGTGCATTCCCAACCTCATTTCTAGCTTTCATCTTTTTCTATTACTATTATAATTACTATTATAATATGAAGTATGAAACCCTATAAATAGAGTTGAAGTCCATAATTTGTTAAGCAAAACGAAATATCCTTAATGTTTTGTAAGGTTTTCAACCTGAGCAATGTCCCTCTCACAGGTAGAGAAAATACCCTCCCTTCCTTCCTCCTCCCTCTAATTCAGCATGCCCTAGTGCAGTGGCAGTTTGATCTGCTGCCTTTGGCCAGGCAATGTATATATACCAAGTACCAGGAGCCAGGGAGAACAACCGAGATGAACAAGTAAAAATAAAATATAAAATAAAGTGCTTCTTTCTCCTCTCTCTTCCCGCCTGCCTCTGCTTGCCTTATTCCTCCCTGCAACTTTCCTTACAAGAAAATAATAAATAAAAATTCTAATTCATCTACACTAGAAGCTCCTGGGTAATCCTATATGATCATGTCCACAGTTTGTCACACTTAGTATTTAAAGTGTTTTCTCCAAAAGTTACAGGGATGATTGCAATGGTGAACTGGGGGTGCTTCCTACCAGCTCTTGGGAGCTGACTGAGCATCTCTTCTCAATCTGCTCTCGGTGACCTCTTGCTTGTAGCTTGAAATCAGCCCCGGAGGAGTACTTATACTAGGAAAATTGGAAATGCTACAAATCAGCACCCCACCACTAAAACTGGTTTCTAAACACTTACTATCATTCCACTAAATAGTTGTTTCAAATATTATATGATTGACACATCCTGTTGAGTAGCGGTTAGATCAACACCGGCCACAAACCTCTGGGTTCAAGTCCCAGGTGGGATGAGGGGGGAAACAACCAGTGTGAACAACTAAATAAAAGTGTTTTGTTTTTTTTTAATGCTTCTTCCTCCTCTCTCTTCCTGCCTGCATGCCTACTCACCTGCATTCCTGCCTGCACCTTTCCTTAAAACACACACACACACACACACACACACACACACTAACCCTATATATATATATATATATATATGTATGTATGTATGTATATATCTGTATATCTATATGTCATATAATTATAGCTCCCTATGTCATGATACATTTTTAAGGAACAGTTTTTACTTGAACAAATATACCTATGTGTTATACTACAGCAGAAAGTTCTGTTAAAGAAACCTCCCAAGTATGCAGTTTAAATAAGAGAGAAAATGGTTTTTCTCTCAGGCAAAGGACGGGAAGGAGATGCTGCCCCGGTAAGTTTGTATCATTGAAATCTCTCATCTATTTTCTCTGATTTTTTTCTGTTGAGTAATTTATTGCAGTAGTTACTCTTGTTAATTTGGAAAACACATTTTCTGAGTCTCTTGGTTAAGCTGTTTTGCTCCACTGAGCTAATGGCCATCAGATATTTAGACAGTTTACTGTCTGCAGACACAGCAGCGTCCCTGGTGCCGGGGAGGGTGTCTCTTGTCCCCATCTGAGCCCTGTCTGGTTATCAGAGAGCAGGAGTAGAAGTGGCCGCAGCTTCCGAGTCTGTAACCACTTGATCATCTACAGCTTGTTCCTGTGTGTCCACAAAGGGATGAAAAAGACCAGGGCTCCCTGGGGTGGGCACAAGCCTGAGTCCCAGTACAGGGAGCAGTGAAAGAAAGAGGGAGGAGGAAAAAGGAGGAAGGAAGGAGCAGTGAAGAAGTGGAGGGAGAAAGAAGTAGGGACAAGAAAAGTGGAGGAGGAAAAGGAAGGAGGAGAGAGGAGGAAAAGAAAGATAAAGGAGGAGGGAGGAGGAAGGAGAAGAAAGGAGGAACTAAAAGGTGGGAGGAGGAAAAAAGAGGAGGCAGAGAAGCAAGAAGGAGGGAGGAAATGGGAGGTGGAGGAGGGAGAAAGAGAGAAGAGGAGAAGGGAGGGCATGAGATAGCCCAGTGCAGAGGCCGGTGTTGGAGACTGAACTAGACCAGCGAATGGACAGGGGTGCAGCGCACAGGGGTCCCAGCCTCAGGAGAAGAAACAAGAGGACTTCAGAGCAGGAGAACCACTCCTGACAAAGGACGACACCGGTTCTGGTGAAGAAATGAGGCTAAAGAGCACAGGGGGCACTGAGGAGGCCTTGCCAAGGCACCTGTCTCTGCCGTCGGACCCAAAGCGGACCAGTTGCCTGCCTTCCGAGTCAGTGCAAGCCTCCTCCCATCTGAGGTCAGTGTTGGTTTCTGTGAGATTGGGGGTGCTTTGTGTCCCCTGGGAACCCCCTTGAGAAGGGCCACTTCTTTCTTCTTCAGTGTGCTCTTTGCTGCCCACCTGATGGGGCCTCTAGGTGGTTCAGAGCCTGTGCTGAGGGCTGAGAAGCGCCAGTGAGTGGCCTTCATGCATGACCTTGATGTAACTCATGTCATTGTGTCTTCCGGGGTCACTTCCAGTCTCCCAAACCTAAAGTGAGCCGAAAAGATCACTCGTGCAGTATTTGGGCTGACTTCTATACATCATAAAGGAGAGGGAAGAGTGGAGCACTGAGGAAAGTAGGAGATGTGGGAAATTAGTTTTGTAGGAAAGTAGAGATGGAGGGAAGAGACCAAAGGGCAGCAAACTGGAACAGAGATAATGTGTCTGCAGTTCAGCCCTGGAGGACAGAGGTGCAGAGAGGCCAGAGGGCCTTCGAAGGTGTTCCTGAGATGGCAAGGAGGGGAGGCTGAGGGACCCAGGCCAGAGGAGCCTGCTTGGGATCTACCTGGGATCCTTGAACTTCATGGCATCCAAGGTAGTTGGCATGCATTCCAGCCTCTTGCAGGAATCCCTGAACATTGTTGGTAGATTTGTATGTGTTAGCAACTTGCAATCTGCTGGAAGGTGGGTCCAGAGACCTCTCAGCAGGCAACTGTATGGAGAAGCCTCCACCTGGGGAGAGAGTTGCAGCTCCAGCCCTGGGATGGTGGTCAGCCTGGAGGTGGTGGGGAAGCCTGTGTGGGTGGATGATCTTGGATGATTCTAGACTGAGAACAGGGCCTTAGATGACCTCTGGTAAGTTAACAAGAATCTGGAGAGAAAGAGGATTCAGAAAGATCCAGAAGGGTGGGAGAGGGGAGAGGTAAGAAAGAATGTTATAGCCACCCAGAGAAATGGGAGTTTCCTAAAGAGAGAGTGAACACAGGTCCAGTCACATAGAGATGGTGTGCTGGATGCTGGAAACTGTGAGGACAGTGCTGTCCTTGGTGGGAGCCATTTCCACACTGGTGTGTGGGAACCCAAATGGAGTGGGTGAGGGCAGATACCAGATGGAGAGGACATAATGGGTGCCAACTGCGCTTTTGGAGTTTGGCTTTGAAAAGGGAGACCAGGACACTTGCTGGGAGCTGGGTGTAGGGTCCAAGAGTCATTTTTCCTTGTGTTGTTGTATATGATGATGGAAAGAAGTCAGGACAGGACAGGGGACAGAGGTTCAGGAAGGAGAGTGGACAGTGTTGGAGCAAAGACTGCAGGGTTCTAGGCATTGGTTCTGGAGGCAGGGGGAGAAGGTCATGGCCTTGTTTCTGACCACAGAGGCTGTCAGTTGAGGTCATTCATGCCCGGTGACATCTATTTCCCCCAGGAAATAGGGTCAGTTGTCATCAGCTAAAGGAGATTGGGGCAGGAATAGGGTGAATGATAGAGGGGGTGGGGGAGCTGACAGGAGTGAGGAAGCAGGGGGAGGCCTGCTGTGCAGCTGCTGTCATCTCCCTGCCTGCTGCTGAGACCACCACTGGGGACACCCCACTCTCACAGCTGGATTCCTCCTCCTCAGCCTCAGCCTCCCTCGGCCCAGCCTTTCCTGTCAACCACCACCCCTTCTAGAGGCAGCAGCAAGCTGAGCGCTGTGTGTGTGTGTTATAAAACCCTTGTCAACACATCATTGTCTGAAATTAATTCAGTCTCATGGAAAAATTCTCATTATATTGATCAAATATATTGCTGCTTCCCAGTCTGTGCTTTGGGGTCCCAATAACTTCCACCAAACTCTCATTCTCATTCTCATTCGACCTTCCAAAGTCTTACCAATCTAACCTTGAATCCTGGTTATTTCTGACTCTTTCTGGCCATATATACTTGGGCAGAGTTTTACCTAACCGTTCTCTGCCTCAATTTCTTCAACTGTAAAATCAGAATAATGTCATAGGGAGTTGTTGAAGGATTAACTGAGAAAGCACGTAAAGCATCCTTCACCATGTCTGACATATGGTATGATGAATAAATGATCACCATAGTAACAAAATATTCATGGCAGCACTTAATGTTAATCTGATTAGCGTTAGTAAAAACTATAATTACAGCTCTTCAAGTACTTAAACTAGTTGTGTTTCCATTCAATTCTTTATTCTAACTTAAAGATCCTCAATTCTTTTAAGATTTTCTCCTGGGGCAAGGTTCAAATAATTCTGCCAGAGGGTAGTGAGTCCCCTGTCCCTGGAGGAATTCAAGCAGGACACACAGGGTCACTGGGCAGGGATATTGCAGAGGAACTTGACTTCGGATGAAGATGTGAGCTGGACAACTCTAGGGTGTGCCTTCCAGCTCTATACCCTTCTAATCTTTGACTTAAAAAACAAAGTCCTAGATGCAGGCTGGTGAAGGAGTGGCTAGCTCAATGACCTCCAAAATACACAGGCTACATACCCCTGGGATCAAGCCCCAGGCCTGTGGGGAGCAGCCAATGTGAATAACTAAATAGAAAACAAACAACCCCCTCCCCCACAAAAAAACCAAAGTCATGGGGTGCAGCCTGCTGGCCTACTGGCCTAGTACAACTGGGAGCAGTTCCATATACATTCTGAGATCTTGGGTTCAAAACCCGACACCAGACAGAACAATCAACATGAACACGTAAATAAAGACAAAGCACTTCCTCCTCCTCTCTCGTCCTACCTGCCTACTCACCTTCATTCCTGCCTGCACTTTTCCTTTAAAAATAAAATTAAAAAAAACAAGGTCATGGTGCACCCTGGTGGAGTAGTGGTTGGACACGGTCCACATCCATCCCAAGGTCCCAGGTTCAAGTCCCAGGGCCTATGGGAATAACCAGGATGAACAACTAAATAAAAATAAATAAAATGCTTTTTCTTGTTCTCTCTTCCTTCCTGCCTGCCTCTGCTCACCTTTATTCCTGCCTGCACCTTTCCTTAAAAAAAAAAAAAAAAAAAAAAAGAATAAAGCATGTACTAAATGCCGCTTTCTATCATAACAGATTTCATTGTTGAGGCCAATTTTTTAGCAGGAATGTCTATCTTCTAAATTCTAAAATTAGCAGAGGGTCTGATTAATTCAAGAAAACTCAACAGCATCCTGCTTAATTCCAAGGGTGTAAAGGTGTGTAAGGGGCTCCTTTTCTTGATAAAAAAATAATAACAACCCTTATTCTTTTAAGTTCTGCATGTTTCACATAAATTCACCTCCTTTGTCATCATCAAAACCTATGAGGTAGGTACTGCTATCCTCATTTGACAGCATTCTCTGATAACAGAGAACCAAGAGATTAAATGACGTGTCCACAGGCTGGTGAGGTAGGAGCAGCAGTAGAGCCAAGGCCATCTGACTTCAGAGTCCTTTCTCAACCACTGCCCATACTGCCTGCCTGCTGAGGACAAGCACTTCACTTTTGAGTTTTTCACCATTCCCCAGAGGAACCCTAGCCATAGAAACTCATTTTTTAATTGGGGTCTTTGAAATCACTTTGTCCAGGCCCCATCTGACAGATGAAGACCTGAGACCTAGGCAAGGCTGAGATGCATCCAGAGCCTGAGTCTTTGGTTTTCAGTGGTAGCTTTTCAGCATCCCAGGTTTTTTGTCCCTGTCACTTCTCTAGCCTTGGCAGATGCTGGCAGAGAAGATCAGGGCTACACTTCCCTCATCATAGAGACTGATGTTTCTGGGCCACAGGCCTCATCTGAGCATTGGAAGAGAATAAAGTCCCTGTTCATCCAATAGAGGCCCACGAACTGGACACCGTGACTCAAAAAAGTAGGCCTTTCTGGGTCAGACGGAGAGAGCTTTTTCCTGATCTGTCCCACTCCATCTGCTTGTGCTGAGAGCAAACAAACAACTTCCCCACTAGGGAAGGGTTAGGAGCAACTGGGAATTCTTTTTCAGCACCACCACTTGATTGGGAACAACTCCGGATGAGTAATTATGACTTCAAGGGGAATTCACTCAGTGGCTACAGGATTGAAAGAGGGACTCTGAATATAAACTGGGCCATCTCACAGCTCTGATTCTAATAATTTAATTAGCTCCATAGATAGTTACATGTTATTGAAGCCAGTGCAGCATGTCAAATAGACAGCTTTACAACGACCATGCGGGGAGACTTCAAGACCTAAGTATGTGGGTAGCAGACGTCTTGTGCTGTTGAGAGGCTGCCATGCCTGGTCGGGGGTCCCCAGGGTTACCACCAGAGCACCCCCTTAGAAGCTCACCAGGCACCTGATTTCCCTTAATTTGAACTCTGGAAATTCTTCAGCTTTCAAGGTTTTTTTAAAATCAATTTTTCATTTATCACATTTTGGGGGATTTTAAAAACATAGGCAAATGCAGAGAGAAGGCTAACAAACTCCATATGCTCACTACAGCATCTTTCATCGTCTACTGTTGTTTCATCCAGCCTTCCCCCACCAAACAATTGTATTTGTTCATGTATGCTAGAGCCAAAGTGAATTCCAGACGACAGATCATTTCACCTTTCCACACTTCAGGATTATCTCCAACGATTAAGTGCTTTAATAAAAAAACACCATACTATTACCACAACTTAACATTACCAGGGATGCCTGATCATCTAATATCCGACTGCAAGGATATTATGACAATATATTTGGATTTAATTATTGCCCAACTGGTTAAATTTTTCCAAATTGTCTTACAAAAATACCCTTTCACAGTCGGTTTATTTGAATAGAATCCAAAAAAGCTCCATGCTTTGAATTTATTAAATCCCATTAAATCTCTACCAGTTTCCCTCCCCATCAAACTCCTTTTCTCATGTTATTTATTTGTTTAAAAACACAGTCACTTGTCCTACAGTTTTCCTTGCTCTGGATTTGGCTGATTGTACTTTATGGTGTCATTTAACATGTTCTCTTTCCCCTGCATTTTCTAATAAGAGACTCAAGAGTTAGTAGTTTTGATCTCTAATTTGTTTGTTTTCTAAAATGGACGTTAAAAATCTCCAATAGCTCAGACAGCAAACCCATAGGCTATGAAAGTCATGGACCTGGGTTCTAGACACAGGGCTGGGAAAACAAAATCTCCAGAGTTGTTACAAGGTGCAGTAAGATGCTAGTACCAGAGCTGGCACAAATTAGGCGTCCGATAACTGGAAATCCTCATCATGTAAGACACTTTTTAAAAAGCAGATCTCAACTATTCCCATACTTAGTTTGGGGAGTACATTATCTGATTTAGGTAAAATTTCACTTTCCTAATTATGATTTATGTTGGTTGGTACCACTGAAAGCCCAGTTTTTGGAGCACTACTAGTCCCTTGAGATGATCTGTGCATTTGTGGTTCTGACCAAGCAGCATAATAAATGTTCTGAGAAGACCTGCTGCAAAGAAAGCTACTTAGCTCAAAGTTACTCAAGCATTAATCATGGAACATTCTCCCAAGTGAAATTTATTGAAGTCCTGCAAAACTGTTTTCTCTAGCTCACCCTTGGGGAATGCTGGTGCAGATAAATATTAAAATGGCTTGTATCTCATTCCTCTATTAAGGAATGTGATATGCCAGCCACAAGTCCTGGGAGACAGCACTGATAAAAGTTTATCACCATATTCTATAGGCAGAGCAGGGCAGAAAGATGGGAATAGAACAGCAATAAAGAGGAGACATGTCACTTCTCTGACTGTATCTTTTTATATTTTTATTTTTTAAAAGAGTAAGGGAGTATCAGGAATGAAGGCAAATAGGCAAGCAGTCAGGAAGAGAGGAAGAAGAAGCATTTATTTATTTAGTTGTTTATTTTTGGTTGCTTCCCTTACCCCTCAGCCCTGCATTGCAAACTTGGGTTCTTGGGCTTTATGTGGATGAGGCAGGCCAGAGCCACAGACTTAACGCCTGAGCCACCAGGGAACACCTGACTATGGCTTTTTAATGTTTGCTACTGAAATGTAATTTACATACAAGAAAATTTTAAAGTGTAAAATTTACTTTTTAGTACCTTCATCAAGTTATGCAATCACCACTACTACCTAATTTCAGAGCATTCTCTCACCCCCAAAGAAATCCTATACCTTTTAGCTGTCACTTTCCTTTCATTCTCTCCCCCAACTGGCCTGGCAAATGTTAATCAACTATCTAATATCTATGGATTTCCCCTTTCTGGACATTTTGTATAATGTAATCATGTAAGAATAAGTTTAAAGTTTTCCACCATATTCAGGTTTACGAAGCCTCGAAAAGGATGAAAAACGACGAGTGTGCTTACAGCCTAGGAATCAAGGCTGGACCTCCCTAAAAGCTCTCGTTTTCCCAGCAACAAGAAGCTTAATGTTCTAGGATTGCCTCCTTTTAATTATTCCAATTTATCTATTTGGAATGGATTTTTCCTCTGCTGGATACCCAAGTTTCTAGCTTCCATCCAGGAGCTATGTGCTAAAGCACTAGGACTTGCCCAGAGGAGAGCGACTGCTCCTGAGGAAGGCAGCCCCCGCAGAATGATTATTTTGCTACTTTTTTCCTCTACTAAAGTGTGTGCTTGACGATGATGCTCTGTTATGGAGAAAAACGTCAACAAGAAGTACACAAATAACAACTCATTGATGTGAGGGAGCAGCATTAGGCCTGAAGCATTAGGCCTTATCCTTCATGATTTTTTGCCACATGGGAGTGACAGCTGTATTATTATTTGCATACTATTTTTTGAAATCCTCTCACCTCTTATAACATGCAGAAACTACATTTCAATGAACACTTATAGCATTCAATAAATGGAAAGCAGTATCACTCACCATAAATTACAATAAAAATAAAATCATGTTTGGCATTCCCCGCTCCTAGCTCTGTCAGCTAAGGTACAGGCTATAAATGCATAGGACTGACTTTGAGACCCAGAACTGGAAGGAAAAAAAGGCATGGGAGTGAATTCATTAAATATAAATAAATAAATGTCAAAAAGGTATAAAAATATTTCAAAAACGAAATCATTTTGTTAAATTTAAGACAAAAAGATTAAAAGGAAACAATGAAAAGCAAAAAGACATCCAATGCATTTTCAAAAGTGCATGCCTGGACATCAAGCAATATTTATTACATTTAGTAGATAAACATAATGTTCTCTATATTTTAAAAACATTCTTAGTGGGAAACGGTGAAAGATGGTAATGTAATACTAGCGATCAAAATGACAAATAAACATACCCCCTGACCTTGTCATTCTCCTTCTAGGGGTCGGTCCACTCCACACTTGCCAAATAATAAGGGTGCTGAGCAGCTAATGACAGCATTGGTTGCAATGCAAACAATTGGAAGCAACTAAGAGATTAGAGACCCCCTAAATGCCTAGTGGAACAAGTGAGATTAAACACATTATGATGTACACCCACAAATTTTTATGTACCAAACTAAATGACCTTCTGGACATATTATTTAATGGATTGATTTATTTAAGAAGCAAGGTAGATAACTGGGTACAGTGAAGATAGAAAATAAAACCAATATACACATTTGCTTTTATATGCATAAAATAAATCCAGAAAGACGCTGCAGATGTCAGTAGTTTCTGGAAAGGGCACTTGTGTGACTGGGGGCAGATTGAAGGAGATTTCACTGTATACCATTTTGTTTTGTAATCTTTGAATTTTGAATGAGGTCAGGTATGATAGACAGAATAATGACCTTGCTAAAGTGTCCACATCCTAATCCCTGGAACCTGTGGTTATGTTACTATTACCTGGCAAGGAGGGATTAAGGTTGCAGATGGAATTAAGGCTGCTATCAGATGCCTTTTAAAATGGGAAGATTATCCTGGGTTATCTGAGTGTGGCCTGACACAATCTTGAGGGCTCTTATAAGCCAACGAGGGAGACTTTCACTTGTAAGAGTGTCTGAAAGAGGAACAAAGACTCTACGCCTTGAGCTTTGAAGATGGAGGAAAGGGGACAAGAGACCAGAAATATAGACAACCTCTAGAAGATGGGAAAAAAGCAAGAAAACAGATTTTCCCCCGAACCTCCAGTGGGACACAGCTTGATTTTAGCTCAGTGAGACCTATTTCAGATTTCTGACCTGTAGAACTCTATAGTAATACACTTGTATTGTTTTAAGTCACTACATTAATGACAATTTATTGCAGCCACAATAAGGTATAACTTATTTTAAATATATACATGCACACATACTTATATATTTGCAATATACAGCCTAATGGTTCCAAGTTGGCCTTGCATGTCAGACTTGTCTGGGCTCTGGTGCTGGTGTCTTACCTGTGTCACTTTGGGCAAGTTGCTTAACCTTTTGGGTTTAAGTTTCATCATCAATAAAACTAAGACAACAACATTTGTTTATTTAGGGGTAATGCCTGACTCACAGGATTGTGGAGAGGATTAGATGAATTAATAGTGCCAACAGTGGTTTACACAAAGAAGGTGCTAGTAAATGTGCTTATAAAAGTGACTCTGATGAACTATCTGCTCTGGTTGGATCAGAGGTTGTGGAAATAATCCCGCTTACATTGATACAGATGGAACAAAATCATGACAATGACTATCCAAAAAAAACCAGCAACAACAACAAAAAACACCAAGCAACCCAAAAAGAGTGTTTCAAGAAACCATCTGAAGGTATCTCCAGAATCCGTGTGTTTGCAGGTCTGCAGTTATCTGGTCCATGAGAAGATAAAGGTTTCCTTGTCTACTGATCCTCTGTCAGTTTGGGGAAAATACTGATGAAAATCTTTTTCTTACGTTTTTTTAAGTGACTCTTTCTAATAAGCAAGTGCACTAGGCATTGGAAAAATTTTCAGCTCCTCATTTCAAAGTCTCTGCTCCCAGACTTGCCCGCACTGTCACTGCTTGGTCTTGATTGTGGACGACTGACACTGGCTCTGTAACACCTCATATGGGTGTTTGATGAGCACACAGATTCATTTGTAAAGCCAGGCCTATTCACAAAAGAAAAGTTTTGTATTGAAAAAATGAAGTTCTAATAACTTACATGAGCAAACAAAACCTTTTCTAATCAAAGATGATGAGCTTCCCTTGAAACAGTGGCTCTTTGTAGTCATTGTCCCTCTCTTGAACAGAGTCAAGAAAAAAGTTTGTACATTTAATTGCCTGCCTGTGACATGACTGGTTTATTGGTTTCATTAGGTATTTGTCTTAAATCTTCACCTACATTCTGGAAGGTGGCCATATCCTTGTGTAAAAGCACTGAGGACACAGGGCTTTTGTAGTGACAGCTGGAATATGGAGACAGATCTTCTCATGAAGCCAACTAGAATTTCACCCCATCCATACGCTCACCAAATCCTCACTTCCAGTCTACACCATGAGGGGTCAGTGGGTTGTCTACTGAAGTTGACAAGATTGGCACATAAAACTCACAGGTGGGCACCCCAGAGTTCAGCATATCAGTGGATTTGCCAGTCTGCAATGACCCATTTTGCTTTGGTGTCCTGATAAAAAATATGATGGCTTTGTGTCACTCACCACTTTTGCAATTTATGCTACTCGACAGAAATATCTTGTCTCTCATTGTGCTCACTTTCGCTCTGATCATCATTTGCCACATTGTGTGTGTGTGTGTGTGTGTGTGTGTGTGTGTGTGTATGTCGGGACTGAACAATTTATCAATAAACTTAGCAGCTCCAGGCTTTGGAATTAAATGTAACCATGTACATTTGATTCCACAGATTTCATATTTGTACTTTCTGATGACCTGAGCTCTAGTACTGACTTTAAATTATTTTGATGGCTTTTCTGTGGTATTCTATATATTCAACATGATGCTGACATAGGGTAAATTCATCCCAGAATCAAGGCGCGTCTCTAAAATACGCGATGTGAGAGGGCACTGGGTTGCTTTTCTGCCAGATCCATGGTGACCCCAAGTTCAAATCGTCATGTGTGTGTTTACCCTGCATGTTGTCATTTACTTATTTGTATCGATACCTTCACAACACTCATAGGTAGTTCATGAGATTCATTAATTTTGTTATTATACTTTTCCGAAGGCAAAGGCATTTTGAAATCACATTCCCCAGTAATGTTCCCATTTGCAGTCACAATTGTCACCTGTTTTTGACCACTGATCCACAATGAGTTTAACTGAATTAAAAAAAATCAGATCAGAAACCAAACTCCAGTACAAATATGTATTTGTAAGCGTTGCAGACTAAGACTGTCAGCTTCTAAAAGGGATATTTTGAGCTATTGCTGAAAAGAACACAATACATATAAAAATTCAGTGATCAAGAAAACATTCTAGCAAATGGCACTGTTTTTCCCCTTAGCACTTATTACTTTCTAATACAGTATTTACTTGTTTACTATGCTTATTTTCATAGTCTGTCACCACAACCCCCACCTGCACACATAGATTACTAGTATAATCTCCTAGAAGTAGGGGTTTTTATCTCTTTTTGTTTACAGCTGTATTCCTATCATGTGAAAACAGTGCCTGGCACCTAACAGGTACCCAGTTGACATCTGTAGAACGAAAGGAATGAATAGCAGTGCAGACAGAGAACGGGCTCCTGAAAGGACTGTGACTAGCAGCACAGAGACTCATCAGAGACCCAAGCTCCATGAGAGCTCTGTCCCCTTCTGTTCCCTCTGTGGTCACAAGATGGCTGCCAGCGGCAGGGACATTGTCTTATCCACATCTATGAGGAAAAAGAAAGTGCTTGCCTGGGTCAACTTGGGTCTTGTGTCCCAAGTTGGGCAGGTGACGATATTCAGGCAGAGAATTCCTTTAACTACCAGGATCTACGTTTTCTGTGACAGCCAAACTAAAGAGTTAGGGTCAGTATCTCCTACCCTTGTAGTGGGCCATAGGAGAGGGTCATAGACAGGAAACCAAGGTTGCCTCGTATAACATTCATGATTTTTAAAATATCAAATAGTTCAGAGGGCAAAGAGGAAAAATGAAGTTCCCTTTGTTCCCTCTACCCCAATTACCGGAAGAAATGTTGCAATAGCATTTTATCGAGCAATTATTAAGGGAAGAACAGCTGGGAGAGACAATATAAGAACTGGCTAGACTTGAGAACTTGGTAACAGCTTGAAGAAATGGCAAAGAAAGATGATGCTAATTTTTTTTAAGGCTGGGTATTGGTGTAAAAGGTGTAAGAAATTTCTTTCTAAACATGTAAATCTGAGATGGGGTCCCAGGGCAGGTAGTTTCCATGCAACAGTACAGCCATTCATTCAATACGTAATCAGTAAGGACCTCTTACATGTGAGGCATTACCCTAGACCCTGGGATACAAAAATGAACAAACACCCACCCTCATGGGATGCCACCCTTCTAGTGACAAGAGACAGAGTACTAATATCATATATGGTATATCAGACAGTGATATTTGCTATGGAGGAAAAAAGCAGGAAAGGGTGTTTGCATTGACCAGGGAAGAGAGGGTCGTACGTTTCAACAGTGACTAAGGAAGGTCTCGAGGGAAGCCGACATCTGAACGACATTCGGAGAGAAGGAAGCAAACCCACAGATAATTGGGAAAGGGGGTTCAGTTTTTAAAAATTTAAATTCCAGATACTTGCAGAATATCTAAGAGCACGTGTCCTGTAAAGACAAGGAAATAAACCAAGCAGATATGTAGGCTCACGTTCCATCCAGACTGGGAAATAGTGGATTGTTCTTCTAAAAGCTGAATCTGCCCATCGGGGCTGACCCCCGAAGGGCTGTGGGGAGACCAGTTAACCAGGATTGGAGAATTCTCGAACAAAATCTTCCCTGATCACTTCCTTAGACTCGAGTTTTTGAATAAATTTTACAAGAGAGCATTACTATGCACTAGAAGTATGGGGCCCTTCAATTTGATTTATAATGCTAGATAAAGTAAAAGTTTCCTTCCAACTCATGGTTTTGTTGGGAGATGGGAGACAATGTAAACACTGAAGAAAATCTTCCTTCCTGAGGAGTCACAAAGAGGTAGCATAGTGATACCCTGGTTGGATCCGTCTCCTCCAAAGGAGTAAACCACATACCCCTGATCCAGTCCTGGGCCTGTGGGGAAGTGACAAGCGTGAACAACTAAATAAAGACACTTCTTCCTCCTCTCTCTTCCTGCCTGTCTGCCTACTCACCTTCATTCCTGCCTGCACATTTCTTTTAAGAAAAAAAAAAAAAAGAAAAGTTAGCATAAGATCAAGGCGAAAACAATAGGGAAGACAGTCCAAGCCCAGGAAAGAGCATTTTGGGGAGCAGAACAGTGGTGTTCCAGGGCTGATGAGACAAAGAGACCACAAGGTAAAGGGTCTTGTGTGCACTTATCTTCCCAGAAATGAAATAAATAGCCTTGCTTTGTGACTCAGAAACAAGAATGACCAGTTCCAGCTTAGACAACTTCACTGGATCAATATGAGGTGAGCATCTCTCCTGGGAAAAGCACATACTTGAGACCTGTCTTTCTGACAGAGATCCAGAGATGAGGTCAGGGCTGGAAGTCCCTGGTTGGGAAGTCAATTGTGTAAAGAGTCATGATAAGGGAGGGGAAGTGGGGTGAGAAAAGAAAGGGCAGGACTGGAGCAGGCCCACAGGGGTATGAGGAAGAGCTGACACACTTGAGAGAGGGTGAGTCACTGGGCTGGGAGAGGTGTGGGCCCCCCTTGTTTCCATTGGCTTTGGGAAGATGGTGGCCCCTGAGGCATCGGCTCTTCCAGACAGCTCCTTCCTCTGGAACTCTCTCCTCTCCTGGCTCTAGGACCTCAGTCTCTCCTCTCCTTTCCATCCCACTCCAAAACATTCCTTAGTGGCAACTCTTCTTTGTCTTGAGGACTAAATATTGGTTTCCTTGAATTCTGTCATGGTCCTCTAGTTTCACACTCTAGCTTCACTTTCCCCAGGTGACTCTGTCCAAGCCTATGGTTTCTGTCAAGGCTCTTCCTGCTTAGGAAAGAAGGAGAGTGAGTGAAAGGAGGGAGGGCATGAGGGAGGAAAGCAGGAAGAAAGGAAGGAGTGGAAATAGATTCTGGAAAGCACTGTTACCCAAAATATTGGTTCATTAATATTGGTTTTATTTTACTATCTTCAAACTTCTTAGAGATTTTACCTTGATTTTTAAAATTCAGTGAAATGTTGGCATCATGAAACAATTTATCAGTCTGAACCCCAAACACCTAAGGTATTCTTTTATTGCATTTTCTCAAAACTTAAAAGTATACAAGAAAGTCTGCACATGGAGCGTGGCCATGTCTTGGTCCGCTTCTCTGAGACGTTCTAGCTAGGGTGAATGTCCACAGCCCTCGTTAGATCTACCCAGGCTCGGGGAGCCCCTGCCCTGGGTGCTGGTGCTCTGGCTTCTCTCAAGCTGTGCCTCTTGTCACTGGGTGGTTGAGGAGTCTGCAGGGCCAGGGGTTCCAACCTCTGCATGATCTATGCTCTCCCCCTGCATCCCAGAATTCCATGTCCAAATGGCCCCACCCAACTCCAGGGCCCGTGCTGGGCTTCTTTTCTGGCCCAGTCCTCTGAGGACCCCTGGGTTTCTCAGGCTTTGTGGTGGCCAAGGGGCGCTGTTTGTGGAGCTGTGAGGCTGGATATCAACCTGCATCCCTTGAAACTCTGTAGGGTGTGTTGCCAAGGAGAAGGGTAGGAGTTTGGCCCACGCCTCACATTTGAGTGCAGGACTCCAAGGAATCAAATTTGCTCCTGGCCTTCCACATTAAGAAGCTATTTGTCGCGGAAGGTAGACAAAATATATCCTAATTAACATTTTGTGGGTTTAATACTTCATGAATACTTGGATATTTTGGGGAACGGGCCTCCTTTGTAATCTGACCCCGACGTCTGCAAATGTCAGAGGCATGCCAGGTGTGAGGATGGCACTCTGCAACTTCTATGAGTAGATGCATTTTCAGAGGAGTGATAAGAGGAGATACAAATATAGTTTGTGCAACAAAAGCACTTCCTCAGCCACTCAGAAGCTTCGGGAGGAATTTCTGCCAGGCACTACCAGGGACTTGTAAATACCATTTCTGGTGCTCACTCCACTCCAACTTTCTCCAGTGTGTTCTCAGCAGTATTAGAGGGAAATGAACAGACTTCACCTCAAATCCAGAGGTTTAAAAAAGATTGGGTTTTCTTGACTTAAATTGATGTGGCAAAAAAAAAAAAAAAAAAAAATTTCATTGGGAGATATTAAAATGCGTGTCAACATATTCTTGATATGAATTTTACACTTCGTTGATAAATCAGTGTGGGTGTTTGGTTATATCAGTGAATTAAATCTGCTGGAAAAAAATTTGGAAAACTTTTTGATTTGTGCTTCCGAGAAAGGTTTCTGGAGTGGTCTTATTCCTCTCAAAATTTTACCACCTTTATGTGCAAATGTCTTTCAAAGCTTTATCTCCAGCCCTGCCCGCTGAGGGGAGTGCTACCAGGCACCTCTCTAGTCTAACTCCCTGCCCTCAACTTGGGTGAGTCTGCCATGGCTGCCATGACAGATGACCACGAAGATGCTGGCTTAACACCAGAGAAACCTAGTTTCTCACAGGTGTAGAGACCTGAAGTCTGATTTCAAGATGTGGACGGGCAGGCTCCCGCTAAAGTCTCCAGGAGAGAGTTCTTCCATGACCCTTCAGACTTTCGGTAGGCACCCCCTTTACTCCGCTTTCCTGGGCTTATGGCTGCAGAGACTCCATCTCTGCCTCCATCTTCACATGACCTTCTTCCTCCCGCTGTCTGTCTCTGGGTCTCAAATCTCCCTGACTTTCTCTTTTAAGAAAATCTGTCATCCTAAATCCAGGATGATCTAATTTCAAGATCCTTAATTATCTGCAAATCTCCCTCTTCCAAATAAGGTCATATTCCCCAATTCCAGGAGTCAGGATCTGGCTGTGTCTTTTGTCTGTTCAAGTGGACCTCTGCTTGACTCACTGAATAATCCAGTGTGCTCATCAAAATCAGTTCCTTCTGTCATCACTGTCCGGGGACGGCAGTGGGGACTAGCCACATTTCCAAAGTAGACACAGAGGTCATCCTCTACTCATTCCCCACTTTGCCCCCTCATCTCAGTCACCAGTCACCAAGGGCTCTCAATTAACTCCTAACAGCTTTTGAATCCATCTTCTCTGGTTTCCACTGTCACCCTCACTGGCCTTTCTGTTTCTCAAACTCTCACCTTAGGGCCTTGGCATGAGCTCTCACCTCTCTCTGCAAAGTGCTGTCCCTCAAGCTTTACAGTCTTTCTACATATGCGTTCTTAGCTCAATGTCTTAGCTCATCACCTAGCCCTCTCCCAAACTGCTTCACTCCATCATGCTGTTGTCTATCATCTAGTCATGTCCGTCATTCTGCTTTTTGGTTCTGCCTAAGACTTTGTGATTTATTTGTAGATGTGTTACTGTGTCTATGTCTCTCCAGCACCCCCTGTCCCCCAACACACATACACACACATGATAAACCCCACGAGGACAGAGTCTGGTCTGCTTGTTCACCTGTGTATCCCTAGTCTCTAGAACAGTCTTAGCATGGAGTGTACATGTGTAATAAAAATCTACCGAATAAAGGACTGATGCTTTAGAGACAGGCTTTATTGTCTTGGTTAGATAAAACTACATGAGCTTTAACTGTGTCTGATCAAATCTGATCACAATTCTCTAGGCTTAAAAATCGTTCACCAGTTTCTAAAGATTGCTCTGAATCCTTCACTTGACATTCAAGGCCCCTGAGGAGCTGCCCACTACCACACTCCCCAGCTTACCCCAAGCCCTTCCTCCAGCTTTGCCTTTGGTCACACCTAAAGACCATTTCATAGCTCTGGCTCTGTGCCTTTGCACCCAAAATCCCCTCTTCTGGGGTCAACCTCTTTTTTCAGCTTGGGTTCTGATTCAGATTCTACATTCAAAACCCAGTTCCCGAGTCACCAACTCCAGGAAGCCTTCTTTGATTCCTCCTTTTGCCACCCTGGTATCACATGACTTTACACTTGCACTTTGCACATCTTTTTGCTTGCTTCCTTTGCTTTTCTCCATCCGGTGTGGCTCCCTGAGGATAACTTCTGTCTGGTCAGTGTCTAGCAGATCATGAATGTTCTGGAACTAACATCCATTCTGTTTCCTCATTTCTTGCAATGCTCCTGCTGGCTTGGCCGCAGACTCTTGTTGTACAGGGCCTTTCGGCTCTG
Organism: Solenodon paradoxus; assembly: GCA_004363575.1. NCBI lineage: Eukaryota > Metazoa > Chordata > Mammalia > Eulipotyphla > Solenodontidae > Solenodon > Solenodon paradoxus. Next base: position 525,443 of record RJWH01000441.1, read on the forward strand.
GGGCCTCATAATGCACACTCTTAACTGCTGTTGCCTTCTGGAATGCCTCCTGGCTTTGCCTTTGGGGCATCTTATTTTCTAAGATTGCTTGTCTGGCTTCTGACTCACTGAGGCCACCTAATCCCCTGCATTTACCTGGGGCACAGGTTCCAGGGTTGCTGGACACTTGCCAGCTCCCCTTGACCTATGGCCAGCAGCTAGTCCTTACTTAGCCAGAGGGTCAAGGAGGTGAGTTTCAGAGCAGACAGTTGAAGCAAAAACAAATTCCAGAAGTGTTTATTCAGTTTAGCCACGATGATATCACTACTGAGCTCAGGGAGTGGGGTTTACAGAGGTGTGCTGAGTGAGGCCACCTCATAGTGACCAGGTGGAGACTGGGTGCTGAAGGCGTGGGGTCAGAGGTACGGGTGTTCCTCAGTGTATGAGATAGGACAGAGAAGGATAGTCTCTTCGTCTGTCAGGCTGCTATAACAAAATACTATAGACTGTTTATAAACAACAGAAATTTATTTCTCAGTTCTGGGTCTGAAAGCCTGAGGCCTGGGTGCCAGCTTGCATGAATCCAGAATGCAGCCTGCTGACTTCTCATGGTGTCCTCAGGACAGAGAGCAGAGAGGAGGCAAGAACTCATGACTCCTCTAAGGGCACTAATTCTGTTCAGGAGGGCTCCACCCTCATGACCTCATCAGCCTTAATCACTTTCCAGACACTTGTCTTCTAAGAGCATCACACTGGGAACCTGTTCGGCACATGGACGTCGGACAGCAGAAACATCCAGTTCATAACAGAGGAAGTGGCTGTTGGAGGGTCAACAAGGCTGAAGGAACTGTTGCTTTAGGCTAGAGTATCTTGAATAATAGCGATGCTGCCCTCATTCTGTTGAATCTCCTTACCATCTCCAGCATGGGAACTTCCAGGGCCTGCACCATTGTTAAAGGTGAGGGCTTCTCGAACCTGGCCATGGTGACATTTTGCGCCAGAGACTTCTTCATTGAACTTGGGTGGGGAGGGCAAGAGGGAGGGTGCCTGTCGTACGTACTGTAAGTGTTCAGCTGCATCCCTGGCTTCTACCTACTAGATGCTTGGAGCACTTCCCCCTACACACACACACACACACACACACACACACACACACACACACACACAGACTTGTGACAGCCACAAATGTCTCCAGCTGTCTCTATTCCAAGTATTCCCTGGAGTGCAAAATCACCCCTGGTTTAGAACCACTGGTTTGATGGTATGGGAAGCCACTTTGTCAAGCAGATAAAGCACTGGGGTCCCTGGAAGTTAGCACCACCCAGAGCCCTTGACCAATGACTGATAGATGCAGGGTGTGGACACCCAGTTCCCTTACCCCTTTGCTGGAATACTTTCCAGGCGTGGGCTTTGTGATCTTTCCAGTTTGCTCTATAGGATTCAGCCCCTCTGATCACAGGAGTACCTCACTTACCACTGCACTTGGTGACTTTCTCGTCTCTGTATCACTTCCTCCCGTCCACCCCCTTCACCCACCCATGTGCCAGGTATCTTCGGGTCTTCTAGGCGAAACCCCATGAAGACAATTGTGACTGAAAGCAGAGGAAAGGGATGGGACAAAAGAAAGGTGAATGAGGAGGTGCTTGGAGCAAGGAGAGAAATAGCATGGAGAATAAAAGCTATAAGGAAGAACGAGTGTCTGGGTACAGGGAAAGGAGAGAGACTGGGAAGGAGCAGGAGCTCGTGCTGGGGAGAAGCTGGATCCAGCAGCAGGTGCCGTGTGGCTCTGACTTCTCTAGTAAAACTGGAGGTCAGGGCCGCAGCTAAGTGAGGAAAAGAAGCTTAGAACCTCCTCTGTTTTAAGAGACTTAGCGTCCTTCAAGAGAAGGGGGCAGGCTTAGCTGGGTCTCCGTGCTCAAGTACTTTGGGGAAGTCTGTGCACCATCGGTGTTTCATGATGTTTCTGAGTGAATTAAAAGTTCTGATAAACTGTTCAACATGAGGCCAGTCTAAATACATTTTTTTCAGCTTTACTGACACATAATTGACATCAGAAAACCCTCTAAGATTTTTAAAGTATGCATCGTGGTGATTTGCTATGACTTTGCGGGCACACTATGTGCACGCACACACATAGAAATTTTTTAAAACTAGTATTTCCCAAATTTATTTGGGAAACCTTTCCTTCCCTACCTTCTTCCAAAATAAAATAAGATGAAAATACCACAAAGAAAAACCCCATTAACATCTCACGGGACATCCGCAATCCTTGCGACCCATTCTGGGAACCACTGTGTGAGGGGCGCAAGAAGAGAATAGTCACGAAGCAGCCTCAGGAGAAGGGTCACCGGACTGATGGATTTACCAGAGCAATGGGGTGTCCCAGAGTAAGCAGAGTTCACACAGTTTCTAGTTTTTGTTTTGGATTGGTTTTAGCCAGTGTTATGAACTGTCTAGAACCAAGAGTCTGTAGAAAGCTGGCCAAGTGTGGAAGGTGACAGGGCCAGGGAGCTGGGTACTGGGGACGCTGTGTTGAAATTGTTGCTTGGGAGACAGGGCTGAGGCTCTCTTTTCACTCAGTCTTCTCCAGGGAAAGGTGTCAAGCTGTGGGGACACGGGCAAAGGGAGGATGATTCTATGTGAGATGTCACCAGAGTGGAGATAGTCAGGTTGAGTCTCAAAAAATAAATTAGAGTTTGCTAGGCAAGTAAGCGGGGACATTCTGGGCAAGCAAAAGGAAGATTCAAGGGTGAGAGGTCATGGAGGACAAAGTAGCTCCACGTATTCCCTGGGCCTGTGGGCAGAAAGGAGAAGGACAAGTCAAGAGGGTCCAGGATTCCAGCTGCCTCCGACGTCCGGTTGATGATGATGATGTTATTGGAGGCTGGGAGTGGGGCATCATGAACATAGGGTCCTCACAGTTTATTGTGAGGGTAGGACCTTCTATGGGCTGGGGGCCTCCTGTGGGAACCGTGTGTGCAGGTGTTTGTATTGTGAGGAGTCTGTGGTCAACAGGAGATGGTGACACTGACCAGCCTCTGTACAAAACTCTGCAAGAGGATGCCACTTCCTTTACCAGTTCAATGAGCAGAAACCCAGCATTTCTTATTCGCATTTTATTTCTCAAGGCTCTTCCCATTTTTCTGGACTCGACTCCTTTCGGACTCCCCACGGACCTCCGCAATCTAATCGCCTATCAGTTTCTAGATCCATTGGCTTCCTCTTGTCAGCTCTGGACATGCCCACCCACTTTCACATCAGTGGGGCTGGGAATGGCATCCTTTCTTGTCCTGCCTCTTCCTTGTCTTCCCAGCCAGTGTCTGGAAAGACTGCACAAGTGTTAGCTGGATGAGTCTCTGCTTCAGATTTGCGCTCCATTCAATCTACTTTTCACCTTTTCCTAAGAAACCTCTCTCCAAGGTCATCAGTTTGCCACACCCAGCTCCAATGGACTACTTTCCAAAGGCATTTTGCTTGTCTTTTCTGTGTCATTTCCTCTTCTCTAAGCCTTCTCCTCCTTGACCCTCTTAGGGGGGTAGATATATAAATATCTTCCAAACTGGTCTACCATTTAAAGTGAGAGGGGCACTAATTCATTATCATTCCAGGCTAACTGTCACAAACCAAGGTGGTCCCAGGCAAACTCAGTTATAGGGCCTCCCCTTTCCTCCAAAGCCTTCCTCTCCCTTTTCTGCTGCTCATCATCAGGCTTCTTCTGGAATCTTTTCCCTCGTTCACACATGAATGTGCCCCTGGCCTCCTCTGCTTTCATGTTCCCAGTCCCCTGCATGATTTTATGTACCCATGACTCAATCTCCATCTGTTAGTGAGTGACTCCCCACCCCTATTCTGAGTGCAATGTTTTGATTTCTACACTCCATGTACAAGCCTAAGTGCTGACCAGATGTCTACTTGGATGCCCTGGAGGCAACTCAGCAGTTACCTCTAAAATCAAACTCATTATCTTCAGCCCAAACATGGACCCCTCCTGTTGGAGGGTGGTCGAGAGAGAAATGTGGAGGAAGTGGTGGTTAAGAGCGTAGTTCCTGGAGTTATGAGGCAAGGGTCCAAAGCCACATGCCAGTCATATACACTATGGCAGTTATTTAGCCTTTTCAAGTCTCTGTTTCCTTACCTGTAAGAGGAGATAAAAGCACCTACCTTGTGGACTGGTTGAGAGAATTAAATGAGATGATGATGAAATAGTAGATATTTACAGGGCAGTGTAGGAGCCGGGCACTTCTACCCAGGAGAAGGGCCTTTTTCTCATCTTTTTTTTCATTATACATTGCTCAAGTCCTATCAATGCTACCCTAAAATGCTACATGCTTGGCATGTCCCACTGGAGTAGTGGTTTGGTCCACCACCTCTGGCCCAGTGCAGTGCATGTACATCCCAAGGACCCAGGTTCACATCAATCCTGGGGCCAAGGGAACAACCACGATAAACAACTAAATAAAAGTTTCTTCCTCCTCTCTTCATGCATGCTTGCCTACTCACCTCCACCCCAGGCTGCACCTTTCCTTTAAAAAAATACTACATGTTCTCCCAAAGTTTAGTTGGTATTTTAGAGTCCTAGTTCATTGTCTAAGGTGTCTCAGTATTAAAAACTTTCAGATGTGAATGGAAAAGCCCAAATCTCTGCCTGTGGTTTCAGACTTTTCCTTCTAAACACCACTCTGCTGCCTTTCTCGGAACCTTGCTTCCCTGCCATGAATACAAGCCTGGACCTGCTTGGACCCACTTGCTGGAGGGCAAGTAGCTATACGGAGCAGAGATACGCCATCCAGGCTGAAGCCACCTGACCCGACATGTCCAGCCACCGAGGCAACTGACCACAGGTACATGACCGACAGAGACCAGAAGAACCACCTAGCTAAGCTCAGAACAAGTTGCTGCCCTGCAGAAAGATAAGCTACATACATGGCAGCCACTAATTTTTGGAGGTGGCTTGACATCTAGGAAAAATGAACTGAGAATTGGTACACTTAGGTGTTGTATTAGTCAGCTCAGTCTGTCATACAAGGTGCCACAGATCAGAGGGCTTTTGAACAACAGACATGTTTGCTGTATTCTCATAGGACCCTTTCTTTGAGAGAGGGGGAGGGGGGTGGGAGAGAGAGAGAGAGAGAGAGAGAGAGAGAGAGAGAGAGAGAGAGAGAGAGAGAGAGAGAGAGAGAGAGAGAGAGAGAGAGAGACCTGATGTTTCCTCCTTTTCTTATAAGGACCCCTATCAGATTTGGTCCCACCCTTAAGAGCGCATTACCTTAATGACCTCTTTATGTGTCCAGTCTTCATACGCAGTCACCTTGAGGGTTAGACTTCAATATATAAATTTAGGGGACACACAATTCGGTCCCTATCAGGTATTGATAATCAAGTGGAAACAGAAGCCATGTGAGCTGCAAGATCACTTGAGGGGAGAGTGAGGAGGGGAGAGTGAGGAGGACAGAGGAGAACCCTAAGCTAAGGACAAGCTGAGTCACAGCAGCATCTCTGGGGCCAGCAGGGGATGAGGAACCCGTGAGGTGTCAGAGTGGAAAGGGGGAGTACAAGGAGAACTGCACGAGGGAGGAATGAGGCACTGAGGCCAAGGCCCCACGTTTCACAGAGGAGGAGACGATGAACAAAGTGCCTGCTGGTCACCCAGGTCCTTGGTAATCCCTCAAGGTCATATGTATGGCAGGGTCAGAAGCCAGATGGCAGTGGACTGAGGACAAAAGGAAGAAGAAAGGAGCGAGCTGATAAAAAATGCTTCTGAGAAGTTGGGACAAGAATGGCTAAGAGAAATCGGGAACATAGATTCAAGAAGAGATTGTTAGGACAGGAGACACTGGGGCAACTTTCCAGAGAGGAATGAGCTGGAACACGGAGAGACTCATATGGGGGTTTGGAAGAAGCAGATGGGAGGTAGTCCTTGCTGGCACCTCCTGTGAGTCTTCATGTCAAACCTCGTGCCATTCATCTTCTTTAATCCTTCCATCAACTCTCTGAGATAAAGACAAATGTTAGCCATTTCCCTGATGAGGAAACTGAAGCACTGAGGAGATTTCAGAAGTCTGCCCAAGATCAGTAAGTGACAAAAATGGGATTTCAATCCGGGCAGCCTGACGCCACAGGCTGGGGGGATTTGACCTGGATTTTGGCCTGGTTCTAAAATTAACCGGAAAGCAGTGGACAAGTGGACATGGTGGCAGCTGAATCTGCAGGGAGCAAGAATTTGATGGACATCATGTGATCCCAGTGGCCTTGATTTTTTTGCCCCCAGAAGTAGGAGACGAGGAGCTCAGCACTCAGCCTGGGGTTAGAAGGGAGTGCGGGAGGGATGGCCCCAGAATAGTGAGGGGCATCCCTGTCCCTGGGGCTGGTGTGCCTGTGGGCGGTGGGGGTGGGGGGCTGGGGAGGGAGTTTGTACCGATGCTGGTGCTGGAGAGAAAAGAGGGCACCTGGGCCTGTGCCAGGGCAAGCAGCTTGCCAGGGTGCAGGGCAAGGACACGGGGGCTGGGAGAATGCATGGCTCTTGCCCTGGCTTTGTTCCAAGGCACAGGAGGTCAATCCCAGTCCACAGCATGACACTGGAGTCTCTGGAGAGGGACCTGGCTGTGCTGTGTGTTCGTGATCCCCCGATGACCCTAATGTGCAGTCAGATTTGAACCTCTGATTCCAGTCTGGCATGGAGGTCAAGTGGGGTCCCAGAAGGAGGGAAGGAAGAGGGGCTGACAGACAGGCATCCCAGAGCAGAGTGGGGTTGGGTACTGTGGGCAGGGCGTCGAGGAAGGTGAAAATGGAGGGGTGCGTGGGTCAAGGTGGAAGGTCACTTCGGAGGTGTCCTGCTTTGAGGGATTAAAAGGCTGAGAGAGGGCAAGTGATCCAAACGGAAGAGAGTTCTCTTACAACCTGCCTTCCATCCTTAGACAGCACCTCTGATTTCTGCAATGGGGAAGCCCCAGGAGTACTCTGATGAAATTTTCTTCCCATCCTAGAGAGACATCAAGAGTGGGTTACCTGTAGAGCTGAGATATCGTCCACAGCTGAGGGGCTGTTCAGGGAAAGGAATATTGGGGAATCTGCTAGAATGATCTAAAGCAGGCGAAGTGTGCTAGTTCTATTCAACTGATGTTTATTAAACTCTTAATATGTGCCTATCTCTGACAAGATAGGTAACATAATCTTGTTGCAGCATTGCCCAAAGCACATTCTCTGAGATGGTAACAATTCCATTAAAAAAAAAGGAGTGGGGATCCCAAATGCCAGTAAGTTCGGGAACCATTGGGTTGGAGAGTAAATAGATTTACTGACGTCCGGACTTTTCAGAGCCTTTAATCTATCAGTGTGCTCCCAGACTCTCCGAGAGGCGCGGATGAGTCCATCCTGACCACATCCCTAGCAGGCTGGACTACAGGTCTCTTTCATCCCTGGCAGACCTAGAGGAATGACAGATCCACGGACGTTTTTTAAGAAGAGTAACGTGGCAGCAAAGAGCTCAGCTTGAAGTCACAAGACCTGGCTTCCCACACAGGCTCTGCTGGTGACCTTACGCAAGTTGCCAGTCCATTTTCACATCTGTAAACACGAGCTCAATCCTACTGTCTCCCTCATTCAGTTGTTGTCAGGCTGAAATAATGCCTATGACGCATGTGTGCAGTGCCTGGCACCCAGGAACCACTCATTAAAGGGGTACTGACTAGGATCCTTGTACCTGCTCTAACATCTTGTCCTGAAAAACCCTGATTGGAGACAAGGGGGTCAGAGCTTCTGTCCTCTACTGAGTTCCTTAGAAGCAAGACTCAAATGGTTTTCAAAGCCTGTGACATGGCCAGGGACAGAACTGTCTTGGGGAGAGGGGATGGAGGGTTAGGAGAGGAAAGGGGTCAGTACTTCTGCTTTCATTCTTGTGGGCAGAGGGAGGCTCAAAGTAGCGGGTGGTTGGCTTCTTGGAAAGAATAATGACAGGGAGAGGAATGATTAGCCAGTCACCCCTGCACCCATGACCCCAGGACTGTGACAGTCCTAGTGGGCACACAGGAAATCTCCCCGGGCCAGGCAGGCGCTGAGCAGCTGCGGGACTTGGCCCCTGTCCTGGTGTTGTTCTTCCTGGAGGTGGACGCTTTGAGGAAGAGGTTACCAGAAAGCGCCTTGGCTACCACTTTGGTTGACATCAGAGCCTCTAGACAACACAGATTCAGGGAATTTCTACCTCCAAGGGTGGCTGGGAAAATGATACTCCTTTCTCAAGTGCTCTTTGGGGTCTTGAAGAGGCGGGAACAGGTGGTGCTGCCATTGAGGTGGGGTCTGAACTGGGAGACATTGAGTTAAGAGCGTGTCCCTACTCTGGGACATTCTTCAAAGTACCTGGAGGATGTGGCTTGTTCCCTGGGGTTCCACACCCCACTGCCACCCCCTGGCCCCTAAAAACCAGCCCCCATGACCTTCATGAACTTCATGAACTGTTGGTGCCTGAGAGCATACCTTCACCTTCACTAAGTCTGTGTTCATTCTCCAAACACCTGGGGGTGGGGGAGGGGAGAAGCTGGCCTGTAGCAGACACCTGTGAGTACTGTCACCCCCACTTTACAAGACTCAGAGCTCAGACATCCACCCAAGGTCAAGGGCAGCACCTGGATTTGAACCCACCCTCCTTCAGTGTCAAGATGCTCTCTAATTAGGAGGGAATTGCAGGGTCCCCAGGTGTAACTTCGGGCTGTGTCCAGGTTTATTGGGAAAAAGGCCAAACATCTCAGATGGAAAGAATGCTAATCCTGCTTTTCATCTTTAGGGAAGACATCTCAGATCCCCGGCTCAGGGAGTTCTGTGGGCTGCCTCTGACCAGGACTTAAGTGCTTTTTCAGGCATGGGCCCCATCTCCCCGAGACAGAGCAGACGTCACCCCCCTCCCACCCCCGCCCTTGGCTCCTGGGCTGCCCCCTGCTCCCCTTTAGTCTCTTTTTCTTGCCAGGGTGGGGCCTCCAGGGCTCGTGGCCTTGAGCCTAGGGTTTGCCTCCTTTCTTGGCAGCCACAAGAAATCTCCACGGTTTTTGGCCTAGTAAAACTCTTTTTGTGCCTGCCCAAGGGAGAGCTTTGATTGGCTTCAGCTGGAATGACCTCATCCCCTCCAGAATTTGGGGGTGTTCCCAGTTTCCATGCTCCACCTTCATCCCAGGAGTTCCCTTCCGGCCATGTCTTCCTAAGGGCTGCCACTGCACTGAAGTCCACCTGAGCTTTGATCCCCCAGCCTGAGCTGAGAAGCCAGTGTGCCCTGGATCTGAGTTTTCTCCCCGCCCAGCGCCCCAGAGCCTTCTGCGTTACCTCCAGCTTTGTCCAACTCCCTCAGGTGCGTGCCCTCTGCCCTCAGGTGCGTGCCCTCTGCCCTCAGGTTCTGCCCCTCCCCGCAAAGTCCTCTGCTTGACTCAGGGGAGAAACTGTGATGCTAGACGATCACATGTGCTCTCCTGGCAGCCCTTCTTTTATTCGATCTCCTTTAACCATCACAATCATCCCATGATGTTAGGATGGTTACCCCCAGTTTGCAGATAAAGAAATGGAGGCCTGGAGTGTTCAAGGGACCGGCTCAAGATGAGCAACTGGTAGGGATGGACGGGTGAGCCAGACCCAGATGCAGAGTCTGGCTCCAGAGCCACAATATGGACATGGTGTTTGTCATATTGAGAAATGCCACTTACTGGCTGCACTCACACACATGAGCCTGCCAGCCCCACAGCTGGCTCTTCTGAAAGATCACCTACAAATCCCATTAGCTCTACCCTCCAACTCTCTCCAGAATCTTCTCTAACAGCTCCTCAGTGAAGCCCCCACAGCATCCCACCTGGATTTAGAGAAATCATCTAAGGGGGCTCCTAATTCTACCCTCATCCTCCCTGGATATTCTCCATACAGCAGCCAGAGTGACCCTTTCAGATACTCAGTCTGATGCTGTCTCTCCTGTGCTGAGAACACCCCATGGCTCCCTCCTCACTGAGTCAAAGCCGAAGTCCCTACAGTGACCTTGGAGGGCCTTTATACCTGTGACCCCACTTTTCTCCTCGACATGATCTCTGATTTGGCTTCTTACTGATGCCCTTTCTCCCGTTACACTGGCCTTCTTGCTAGTCCTTGAACACACACAGCAATCTCCTGCCCCAGGGCCTTTGCACTTGCTGTTTCTGCATGAAAGTCTCTTCCCCAAAAGCTTCATGACTCAGTGCCTCATTTCTTTTGGGTTTTCCTCAGATTCCATCTTTTCAGTAAGACTTTCCCTTTTCTCTGGATCCCTTCCATCCTCTTCCCCAAACCTCTCCACTCCCTGCTTTTTTTCTTCTATAATCAAGAGACATTATCTTACTGATTTACTAGCTAACTGTCTGCTCCCTCTGCTAGGATGTCAGCTTCATGAGGATGAGGATTTTCCTGTTTGTTGTAGTTGCTGTATTTCTACAACTGTACCTGGCCCATAGCAGATGCTCAAAAAATCTCTGTGGAAGGGAGGGAGGGAGGGAGGGAGACATTGGTCCGGTAATTTCAGGTGGTACCAAAGAGAAAGAGTCTGGGCAGGCCTGTGAGCATATCAGCCAGCCCAGGAATGCTGAGGCCAACCCTCAGCCAGAAGCAGCCTTGGACTTCTTAGTGCCTCCTCTTTGTGTCTTCAGGGCCAAGTGTTGACTTGAGTCTCTAGAGCGGCTGGTCCCAGGCTGGGTTCCCAGGAAGCATATGGATTCGGAGTACAGGAAACTTATGAGAGGGATCTAAAGAGCATCACTTGAGGGACGGAGGGGGAAAAGCAGGAGTGGACTATGGAGAAATCAAGCTATAGTTTAGGTCCAGGTTTAATCTCAGCCAACTCCACTGGGAATTCAGTAGCTAATATGTTCCCTCAGAATTACTCTGCATTAGGCTGAAACTCCAGGTTTTTTTTACCCCAGCTTCAGCCAGTCACGGGCTGGGGGCCAGATCTCAGGTTTGGTGAAGTAACAATTCTTTGCACAAGGGAGTCAGGATGGCCACAAGTCATGCGACCATAGCCCCTCGTGGATGTGCTGTGCTCACCTCGTGGGATCCTCAAGACAGGGATGAATGGGATCCCGGGTTGCACAAGTCAGGTTGGACACAGTGCTCTTCAGAGTAGACCATCTCTGGTGAGACGACCAAGGAAAAGGCAAGCTAAGCTGGAGCTGTACAAACAGTGCTGTTTAAAGGAAAGAGGGAGGAAAGTGCAGTGACTCGAATCATGATGAAACATGGAGCACATCGTCTGCCCTCCTCCTGCACCTCCTCCTGGTCTCTGTGGCACCTGCAGGCTGCCCCCCAGGCACACAGAGTGACAGAAGTTGGATATCACTGGGAGAACTAGGAAATGAGGTGTCACAAGCTCATTAGCATCCCGACAGTGATGACCTTTCTCTTCTGTGGAGAAAAGTTGTGAGGGTTGGTGGTGCACAGGCAGGGGGACATTCCTGTGTTAGAGCGAATGTCCGTGACAGTGGCTTGGCAAAAAGACTTGCACTGTTGGTATGTCTGTTCTAAGGAAAGCATAGGAAAAAAGGGTCTTACTTAGAAAATCCTCAAAAGTGGTAGGTGGGCTATATCGCCAATCTACACATGGTGGATGTGTCCTGTGAAAGAAGCCAGGAAGAACCAGCTGGAAGCAGGCACAGGGTTCGCTTAGAGCTGCTGGCAGGCTGTCTAAGCTTTGAACATCGGCTCCCTCTCGTACCAGAGGTGGGAGCTGTGTGCTACAGAAGAATCGGGTCCCCCTCTGCCGTTTAAAATATGTTGAAGTCATAACCTCCAGTACCTAAGAAGGTGGCCTTATTGGAAAGTAGTGCTCTCGCAGAGATATTCAAGTGTCAGTGAGGTCACTGGAGTGGCCGCAATACACAGATTGTGTCCTTATTAAAAAGGGCCTTTTGGGTACAGAGACACATACTTAGGAAGACAGCCATGTGAAGATGAAAGGAGAGATTGGGTTTATGAATCTACAAGCCAAAGATTGCCAGCAACCACCAGAAACTAGGAGGGAGGCCTGGAACCAATTCTCCCTCACAGCCTCCAGAACTAACCCTGCTGAAACCTTGATCTGGAACTTCCAGCTTCCAGACGTTCAAGGTAAGACATTTCTTATGCTGAGGCCTCCATGTGTAGTACTGGCTGTTGCAGTCCCAGCGAAGTAAACACCGGTTTGTCTCTTAAGCTCACTGAGCCTCTGCTTTCTCATCTGTACAATGGGGATGATACCTCGCAGCGTTGTGACAATTGCATGACATTAAACCTTCTCTGTCGTTCCAGGCAGAATACATGCTGTCTCGTGCCAGTGGTGCTGGCGCCTGGAGGCTGGAGCGGCTCATAGCAAAGGTCTTCTTCATCCTGCATGTACTTTAATTCTGTGATGCCACGGATGGGGTGTGATGGGCTCCTGCACCTCAGTTCCCATTCATCCCTTTCATGCCACTAGTGGTCCCAGAGGAAGAGAGACACCTTGTATTCTGATGGCTGTCAGTGATGCTGTGTGTGGTCCTTGGGGAGCAAAGGCTGCAGAGGGCTGCCTGCAGCAGCCTTCCTGGAACCCATGTTTTAAAATGTAGTCCTGCCTGGTGTTTTCTACACACAGATGGGGAGAAGGGATAGGATGCTGGGTTAGCTCTTCTAGATAGTAGAAGACAGCATGGTTATTACCAGCAGACACCTAAAGCGCACCCCTAATCCTCCACTAGCTCAGCACTGAGCTCCAAGGCATGATTTTTAATACAGCCCTGCCTGTTTCAGAGAGAAGGAAGGCATTAGATGAAGTGTCGTACCACTTCTGCAGTTGAAGGTGGACAAAAACAAAAACTGTCAATTAAACATGTGCCATTTCTTGTAACCAGCTGTCTATGCCTTGAAATGTGTGTGTTTCAATGTGTGAATCATATACTTAAAAGTTCATTGCAGGCTCTTCTGTAATCAATGTGATATATATGTGTATATGTATGTATATATGTAAATACATATATACATAAAATTTTGTAGGGCCTATTAAATAAGATTGTGCTTTTGAATAATTCTGGAGCTGTATGTTACTATGACATTGGTTTTATGCTATATTCTCAGCTCTATCTCTGATTCACTTGTTCAGGAACTTCTAGATGTAAATTTCCCCTTTTGGAAGCTTTCCTGCTTCTCAGTGTTCCAGAGTTTGTCTTTTCCTCCTCTGCTGTTCTGCAACTTGTGTTGGTAATTTTGTAACAACATCAACAGCTATCACAAGTGAAAGTTGTTGATTTGTCATTATAAAGTGGTATATATATATATATATTTTTTTTTTTAATTTTGGAAAAGATAGTAAAGTATAAAAAAGAAAGTGAAACTCTCCCCCAAATCAGAACCTCTTGGAATATTTCCTTCTTGCCTTTTGTCTAAGTCAGAATACATCAATAGTGCCTGCAGAAGAGGAACAAGTAGGACTAGAGATCTGTGTTTGTGGCAAAACTGGAACACTTCTGGGCTTCTGTAGGGAAATGGTGGGGCAGCCTGCCAGCAGCTGATCCTGGGGAGAGATGGTCAGCAGATGCCTTTGCCCCAGTGAGAGAACCTTCCTTATTAAAAGGGGCATGCCTCTGCATAAAACCTAGCCGAGCCATTGCACCAACGGAATCAGGTCTGAGTAGTATGTGTGTCTGCCTGTATATGTTCACACCTGTGCTGGTGACTATCTCTCTGTGTGTATGTGTGTGTATATGTAAGTGTGTGTCTCTGCATGTGTGCATGCATACATGTGTATACAAATGGGCACCTGTGTGTGCATGCATGTATATATGTGTAACTGTGTCTCTCTGTGTGTATTATGCATGTGTGTATAAGTATCTGTGTGTTCATATGTTTTTGAGGGGACGGGGCAGTTCTAGGCAATAATGTCAGACCCTACAAAGCGATTTCCTTAGAAGTCCTGTAAGACACCAGGCTTGGAGAAAGGGCTGTTTGACATCTCCCTGGCAGGGTGACACTGGCAGGGCAGAGGTGTGCTCTCTGACATCAGTCCAGGTCATTGGTCTCAGGTGCCCAGCAGGGATTTGGTGCACAATGCACAGGAGTGGAGCAGGGAAGAGAAGGAAAACCACCACGGAAATCACGTGTTAGCAGCAATGCCTGGACTGAGTTAGGAACCCATGTGAGACAACTATGGGAAACTTCTAGAAACACTTAGGGAGACCTTGCAGAGGCAGGTGGGAGCAAAAACAGGCATTCACAGGTACCTTTCATGGTGACTGAGCTGCTCCATGACTGCAAGACATTGAGACCTCAGAGCAGGGTATGTCGTTGTTAACTTTACTACCCAGCACCTAGCTCATGGCCTATTATATAGGAAGTGCTCCATACAATACATTTTTGCTGACTAAGTACAACCTCCTTTTAGATAAGCTGATTTATAACATAGTTTTCAGGAACATATTATGATAAAAAAGAAAAAGAGGAGTGTGGACTCCCTAGACAAAGAAAACGAAGGCGGAGATGCCACTCACAATTCTGGCATCCATGAATCTTGGCACTTGTTTCCCCAATTTCGCTGATGACCTACAATTCTTAATGTCCTCAAATATCAGGAGTAGAAAGATGCCAGAGCCTCTCCATACACACTCTTGAGTTCTGAAACCTCTCTTCACTATTTAAATGAGATTACTGGGCGTAAAGAGAGTGCAGAACATAAGCCACCTCCTGGGGTAGACAGGCATCTGGGGACAGCACATGGCCTTTGTTTATTGGTGACTTAGAGGGCACTAAGTGGGTGCCAATTATGTCTCCATGGGGTATCTTAGGAGCTCCTGGAGAAAGAGATCATAGTCCTTGGCCTTGTGGAGTTTATAACTAGAGAGATTTTCCACTCAAATACCTGTGTTTTAGAGCCACCCAGCACAGCGTGCAATTGGGATAGCTATAATATTGAGTAGGGGCTGGGAAGACCTGGGAAGACAGAGACCCTGGCAGACAGGAAGGAGATGGCTTTGTGGAGCAGCTGGGGACATGGAGGATGGTGTCATCTGGGGCTGAGAAGGACGTTAACTAGCTGGGTTTCAGTCTAGCACTACCCCTTTTCTAGCTGTGTGAACTGAGATGATTTCACTTCTATAAGCCTTGGTTTCTATCAAAGAGTTCCTGCCTCACAAGTCGCTCAAGGTCATGTGCGTGGAGCACTTAACATACTGCCAAGTGCTATAAACAAATGTTGGTCATGTTTTATGTTTTTATTATTAGGAAGGAAGAGTAGGATTTGGAGAGGTGGTGCAGTTGGGGAGCCTGACTGAACTTTGAGCTAGTCAGTTCAACTAAAGAAGAATTTATGAAGTGCCTACTATGAGCCAAACACTGCTTGGCTCCCAAGGGAACAGAGCCTTATCCTCAAAGAGCTAACAGGCAAGTGGAGCTATAACAATTCAACAGGCAGTCTACACTAAAACAGGGAAGGTCTGCAGGAGGTCACTGGGCCAAGGTTGCAGGTAGTCAGACAGCCATTTTCATCATGAGCATCTTCGTTGAGATCTGGGCATGAGCAGAACCAACCAACGAGAGAAGGGATGGCGAGAGAGGAAAGGAAGTATCTGGCCAGAAGGAAGAGCATTTCAACCTTTTGGAGAGTCCAGTCCATTCAAGTCATTACAAGTCAACTCAAGGTGTCTGAATCTGGGGACAGGGGATAGGAGCCGGAACTGGTCATAAGGGCTCTGTCTGAGGACACCAGGGAATCTCTGAAAGGGAATGCCATAAACTCATCTGTGCTTTCAAAGGACAACCTGAAAGACCAATGGGAGGGGTCAAGACCAGAAGAGACAGACCATGATATTTTGTGATGGTGCAGGTGAGAGACTGGTGTACCCTCAACTGAGGTGGTGGCAGTGGGAATAGTGACAAGAGGAATGATTCGTAAATGACTTAAAAGCAAAAGTGACAGGCGTAAGCCCTTGTCATTGAGCATCTCGTGTTTACACTGTGTTTCTATTAGACGTGTGAAAGGCAGGTACTGTAGACGATGACAGATCAGGGCTCTGGCTGGTGGGGCCAGGCCACAGTAGAGGCTCCCCTGAAAGTGAAAGCCTGGGAGTCAGAAGGCAGAAAACAGATTAGCCAGGTCCTGGAAATCCCAGCAGACCCATACTTGATGGTATAGACTGCAGGGGTCTTCTTGGGGCCCTGAATCGAGAGGAATGCAGGAGAAAGCAGCCACCTGTGGGGATGATAGGATGCAGGGGAGCTACAGTCCAGAAAGACAGATGTGCTGGTCATGGTCCAGTCAGGAATAAGGAGGAGAAATGAAGAGGAGAAACTTCAAGGGAAGGAAGGAATCTATCAAAGCTCAGGGGACACGATTGCGCCAGGACCCTGTCTAGACTAGGTGGCTGGAAGCAGAGCAATTTGGCACTACTGCGATGAGGACTTTGCAATGGCTGCCTTTCCTGAGAGCCTGCCGTGGTGACCACAGATGGCGTGACATCATGTCACCCTCACTGTCATCACTGTCTGGGTTATTATTACCCATTTTACAGACAAGGACACTACGGTGCAAAGAAGCGAAAAAACTCACCCTGTGGAATAAGTGATGGGAAGCTGTTAAGTGTGTGAGTCGGAGTTCACTGTTCAAGATGTGACCATGTGCAGAGGACGGGGACAAGCGCCTGAAACAGAGTGAGCATGTTCCAAGTGTTTCCTGATATTATCAGAACACCATCAGACATGGTGTCAGGCCCTGGAGATACTGTGGGGAACAAAACAAGAGATGCTTACCCCCCTGGGTCTTGCTGTCCTGTTAGGGAGACTGAAACAAAGAAGTATGAACGCAGGTCACAGGAAGTGCCAGGAAGGAAAAGGGTCTTTGCATCACAAAGCCCCCAGTCTGAGCCCCCAGGCCCAGGTCTCTGGATCACAAAGGATCAAAGTAGTCATTGAGGACCTGGGTTCTCCAGCTGGCTCCGAAGTAACACGTGTCAGGGTGGCCCCTCCAGACGAGGCTTTCTTTCCCAGTAAAAGCAGAGGCAGACTCAAGTCGTGGTTTTCAAACTGTTTTAGCCAAGGAAGCTTTTATTCAAACATAATATCCAGCAGAAGCCAAATCCAACGTGCAAACAAATACAAGCTCAGCCTTTCTGATTGAGAGCAGATCTGTGACCCCCCCCACCCCCCCCACCCCCCTGACTTCACTCTGGTGCCCTCCCCTTCTCATCAGCCCCCTGGGGAGCCTCACAGAATTCCCAGGGTTCCAAGGAACCTGGTGGGAAAAATCACAGCATCATAATAGGACTTGACATTAAATGAGTGTTTACTAAGAGTTACTTTCATTATATATGCTATCTCAATTTTCTTAGCAACCCTAAAGTCATCCTTTTACCAGTGAGGAATCTTAAGATGAAAGGGGTTAATAATGTCAATCAACTGATACAATCAATGGCTGCTTTGGCCCATGGTCCAGCCTCATTGCTACTTTCTGCTCACCACCCCCGAGAACCACACAGATGCTCATGGATACTGTCTTTCTTCTTTCAGGCTCCCATTCCTTAGCCCTGGCCTTGACTGTTCCCTTCTTCTCCTGTGTGACAGTGTCCTGTTGCTACAAATTGTCCTACTGTAACAAAATGCCACAAACTTACAGCAACATCAAGTTATTGTCTTACAAGTCCCAGGGTAAGAAGTTCAAGTGAGTCAGCAGAACTTCGTTCCCTTTAGAGACTCTGGGGGATAATATGTTTCCTTGTCTTTTCCAGACTCTAGACGCTTCCATAACTTCAGGGTCACATCCAGCAATGTCATCACTCTGACCTCTGCTTCCACTGGCATGTCTCCAACTCTGACCCTTCTGTGATTTCACTGGGCTATCATCCTAGATAAGCCAGGCGAATCTCTTACCTCAAGCTCCTTAAGTGAATCACATCTTTCTTGCCACGTAAGGGCATAACCATACATTTGGGGATTAGGACGTAAACCTCTTTCAGGGCCATTTTTCAGCTTGTCCCACCTCGTAACCCCCACTTGTCCTTCAGATCTGAGCTTAAAGATCATGTCCTCAAGGAAGCTGTGCCTGACCTCCCAGAGAAGGTCTCGAGATGGCTTCCCCCAGCATCCAGTGCCTCTCCCTCACATTGTCCTCAGTCACAATTTAGCATCTGTTTGGCCATTATTGGATCTACGCCATGGCTCTAACCAGACTTCAAGAGTATGGGGAACCACTCTGCTTTTCCCTTTGTATTTTCAGGCTGCCACACCGTAGGGGCTCAACTAACATTGGCTAAACAAATAAATGAACTTGCCTGAGGTCATGGCAAGTAGCAGAGGCAGGATTTGAACTTGGACAATGGATTTTCCAAGTCCTATACTCTTAGCTTTATACTAGATTGCCTCTCATAGACCTGTAGTAGCTCAGAGACAGGGGACATGTTTAACTCTCTCCCAGATATCCCACCGGGTGTGTGACGGGACCAGCCTATGTTAGAGCACCTCCAGGGCTCACCAGCCTGATCCCCTGTGATTGAGGAGGTTTCCTGGGGTGGTAGTAGGACAAGAGGCTCCGCGAACTCTGACCATGTGGGATTGGGGAGAGTGGGTGGCCAGGGTCGGTGATGTAGCAGTGATGGGTCACCAGGAGGATGAGCTCTCCAGGGGAGGCAGCAAGCACTCACTGGGCAAGAGAGCTGCGGGCAGCGCCTTGGCATGCCCGGGGTGAGATGCCGGAGGAGGCGATGCCAGCAAGGAAACGTGCTGTCAGAACCGAGCAGAGACGCGGGAAAGTGCAGTGTCATGGAAACCAGGGAAGCCAGCCTGTCCATCCTTCCAGGAAGAGGCAGCTTCAGGCGCCGCCACAGGGCGGGGGCAGGAGTGGGAGGCCCAGAACCACCTGTCCTCTCTGGGAAGCCAGCTCTGCCACCTTCAGCAGAGTGACTGCAGCGTGGGAGTGGGAGGATGAAACAGAGGCTGAACGCGGGGGCAGCGGGGAGGAGTTCAAGGATTCAAGAGGAAACAGACAAGACCACAGGTTTCCGGCAGGGAGAGAGGAGGTGGCTGCTAGGAGGGGAGGTGTGCACAAGGGGAGACTCGTGTGGATTTGCAGGTGCCTAGGGAGAGCCTGGAAGGAAGCAGTGGAGAAACAAGGAGGGCACGACATCGTGGGCTTGCACCGGCTGGACAGGGAGAGTCCAAGGGTGAGTCAGCACCCAAGAAGCTCAGTCAGTGAGAGATGGGAGACATACCTGGGTACCCAGACCGGCTCGTGACTCTGGGCACCCCACCACGGCCCCACCCTGGCACTGGGCATTGAGGCGAGGGCCTGGAAGTTAAGTGCTCTTGCTTCAAGTTCATGGGCTGGATTGTACTGGCGAGGACCCTGGAGACCCAGGGATCAGGCTACTGAACACAAACCACAGCCCAGCCATCTCCAGAGGCCAAGAGCTCCCTGAACGCCAGGAGACCTCAGAGGGCTTGTGCCCTGGGGTGGGAGTCCAGTGTGAGTTACTGGGGCAACTCCAACTTCACTCTTGCCCCACTTCTCCAGAAAGTTCTAGAACTGCCTTCCTAACTCCAAGGGATTTGATAACCATATTTTGAAGATGTGAGGCCATTTTTGTGTTTTGGGCCCTTTTGTCAGGATGGTAAAGTCTGTGGACCTTGTCTCAGTATAAATGCATGAAATAAAATTTGTGATTTTACCAACAAAACCAATTATATTGAAAAATGTTTATCAAAAAAAATTTAAAACCAGACTTCTTATATCATCATGTAAGTGTGTCTTCATCATCACATGCAAGAACAAGATCTAGCAATGCGCCATTATTTTAGAGTCAGGATGAGCATAAGTGACATCTGGTGAAATCTGCAAAACTCTAATGTGATATGAAAATGTCTGTGATTTTTCTGGTGACAAAGGCACAGATGCCACTACTCCTGCGGTCACTGACTACAATCATAGTTGCAGGAAATGCACCATTTTAGGGAGATGTCAGGGAAAATAACAAGGTAATTTTTACCTGTTCAAATTCTTGAACCCCTTGAAATCTACCCATGACCTTCAAAATGTTAAGAGTTTCTGCTCTGTTGCAAGAGTCAAAAGCCCCAGCACCTGTACACGCCTGAGAGGTGGCATCACGAGGTGAGCAGAAGGGTGTGGCCTGTGCCACTGAGAACACACATCCCTTCTGGGGGAACCTCACTGCTTGGTTCCTGGGACAGCAAGCCTAGTACTGCTCAATTGTCACATTTCTAAGAAGATGCCAAAACAGTAATTATGCAAATTCTCCTGATTTTTAAAACTGTTAGCAAAGAATGTCATATTTTAAAGGATACTTAGGGGACCAAACATAGCACAGTTGCTGACCAGAGATAGCCTGAAGACATGGAATTTTGAATCCCGGCCAGATGGGGATCCTCAGTGGCCAGGAGAGGCCTGTGAGACCACAACCCCAACCCGCTCCAGCTCCAGTCTAAAAGCGTGCTGAGTCATAACCCCGATCCATAGTCAAGGGCCACATGAAGGTTATCAAGGTGCACCCTTGTTGCTTAGCAGAGAAGTCTACCACCTATGACTGGCATAGTCCATATCCATCCCATATCCAGTCCAAGTATTCCTTCCTCCTCCTCACTCTTCCTGCGAAGAAGAAGAGAAGGAAGAGGAGTAGGAGGAGGAGGAGGAAGAGGAGAAGGAGGAGGAGGAGGAGGAGGGATGAGGGAAGAGGGAAGAGGGAAGAGGGAAAAGGGACGAGCAAAGAAGGAAGAAAGAAGTAAGTTAGCCATCAACTTTGTTATTGCCTAGGCTCTGCTTCCTCCCTGATGGGGCTGATGGAGTCAAGGCTGTGTCTCCATATGCTTTGCTCCTTGAAGGGAGCTGGATCTGCTACAAATCAACCCAGTGACCTTGAGAAATCAAGAACCTCTTTCAACCCCTACAGGGTCTCATCCACAAGACTATTTAATGGGTTCATGGCACATGCTCAGTTGAAGAATACTGTCCATATGTAAGGAGTCCTAGTTATTTCCACCCACTTTCTTTTTTGCCTCCTGCTCTGGTCAGCTGGGGCCCTGTGGGGTGAGAGTAGAGGAAATCTGAAAGACATGTTTGTCCCCAAATATAGCACGGTGGACTGTTAAATGCCCCAAGCAAGAGCATGTGCAAGACAGCTGTCTGACTGATTTGAACAATGATCAGTGTGGAAAGATCGAGGGATCGGGCAGCTACTTTGGCTTTTTCTGGCAGTCCTGAAAGCTGGGCACCTTCCACATTTCAGAGAAGGGAGAAGTCACAGGCTTTAGGGACATTCCCTGTTTTCATTCTGCACACACTAGGTTAGGACCAGCTCTGAGCATTTTCCTCTCATTTTTCAGATGGTGCCCACAGAGGTGCTGAGCTGCTTAGCTATGTTCTCGGGGGCTGTTGTTATAGGAGCTGGGAAACAAATTTGGATAAGATTCCTGTTACCATGCTGTCACATTAGAGCATTTAAAAAAAGAAGAAAGGAAAAATTAACAAAAAAAAAAAAAAAGAAAAAAAAGAAAGAAAGCCCTGTGGCTCTGTGGGAGTTTTCCCTGCATTTTCCGGGTAATTACTTCGCCCCCGCCCTCTGTGAGCCAGGCTGTGCAGCCGCTGGTTGGGGGTGGTGGTGATGATTTGCTTCCTTCCCTGTCATCAGTCCACGGGCTGCCTGGGACACAGGTGAAGGAGCCCCATCCTCCTGTGGGCAGATAGATGAGAATGAATTCGGGTCCTGGGGAAGAGGGGTGGAGGCATGTGAGAAGAATCCATCATGGGGGCACAGAGGAAAACGAGGAGGCATTGTTGGCAAATGAAACTTGCAAGAGTTGCACACAGGAGGCTGATCCCAAAGAGACTGAGGGCTGTGTTCCAAAGCCAGACTGCCGGGTTCAAGTCCCCACTCTGCCTTCGTGTAACTGAGAACTTGAGCAGATACTTAGAACTCTTTGTACCTCTGAGTATCTATCTGCCTGCTGGTTTATTATGAAGATTAATAAATTAAGACAAGGAAAGCACTTAGAAGAGCTAGAAGGAAAAAACTGTTTTTTCTACATGCACAGAATTCTTTTAACACCAAATACGTGGGGATTTTCCAACTGTCTGGACAATTTTCCAGCTGTCTGGACACTAGCTGGGTGACCCACAACTCTGTTCTGACACTAGCTGCCAGAACTAGTGCAGACCCCTTAGGCTGAGGGTTCAGACTCATAAGAGCACCACCCCACCCCATTCAGACACCAGCTGCATCTGAAGTCCTAATACTTCTGATCAAATGCCTATCAGTGGGGGCTTCCACAGCCATCTCTCTGGGTTTGATAACATGCTATAATGACTCACAGACTTAAGGAAGCACTTCCTTACACACTTACCGGTTTATTACGTAAGAAAGGACACAGAAGGAGAATCCAGGTGTAGAAGAAGGGGCATGGAGCACCCCTGTCCTCTTCAGGCACAACGCCCTCCCAACACCGCTGGACTCACCAGTCCAGAACGGTCTAAACCCCACGGCTTCAGGACTTCACGAGAGATGTCATCACACACGTGATTAGTATCTCCAGCACAAAGAATGGGTGGTGGGGCTGAAAGTTCCCAGGTTTACATCATGACTTGTCTTTCTGGGGACCAGCCACCATCCAGGAGCTCTCAGAGTCATCCCTTTAGAACAAAAGACATTGCTGTCGCCCAGGAAATTTCAAGGAATTTGGGAGCTCTAGGAAAGACACTCTTATCTACCTCATCACTTAGAAAAATAGCAGGGTTTTAGAAGCTCTGTGAGGAACTGGAGACAAATACCAGATAGAGCAACAAAAGAGGCGTCTAGCACCCTTACCATTCAAGGTATTATAAAGGCTTTAGGAGTGCTGCTCAAGGAAACTGGGACAACAGCAGACGGGATTTCTTATTAAAGCTCAGCAACAAGTGCTCCAAAAATGGTAACTCTTTCTATCTGAAGCATCCCTACAGTCGCGAATGATATCAGTGGAGACATCCCTGCAAAATCTGGGGATGTTTCTGTTCCTACTACCCTGTTGAAACCTGGTGACCCTCTACTTGTCCATAAAGACCGACACAAAGGACACTTCCTCCGTGAAGCCCTTTTATCATATACCACTCCTTATTTTGTTAGGATCCAGGCTGAGCCTTCACATACAGGGGCAGATTCAGGTTTTCTGGAATCTGACACTTCTACAACTGAGTTTTTCTTTTTTTTAAAAAAAGATATATAATGATCTGATTTTATAATGCTTATAAAACAAAACGGACCGTGTGAGCCCAGAGCTAGGTCTTTGGAAGGAGCCTGAGCAAGAGAAGGGCCTTGATATTGACTCTCCATCACCTTCAAAGTAAATCCAGCTCTAGCCACATGCCGTCCCACAGTAGCCCAGTGAACTTGTGAGTATTGTCCCCATAAATGGCTCACACACAGAGTTGAAGACAGACTGAGAGACAAGAAGTCACTTGCCCAAGACTAACTCTTAAGCCAGCATTACACTGGCCTTTTCTGCTGCCCCTGAGGACCAGAGGCTGTCACCCGGCTCCTCTCTCCACCTCAGGGCACTGCAATCACTCATCAGCCATCTATCTCTGCTGTACAGTCAGCTCTTCTCAATCTCAGAGACAGAAGTTATTCATCCTCCCTCTTGGGTGACCCATAAAAGGTACTCAATAAGTGCATGGGGCAAAAATGTTCAGACTCCACCTTCTCTGTTTTGTGCCCTGGGTCTCCACCAATGAATGTGTTTCATGCTCCTGCTCATGAGTTCCCATCCCCAGCTTAATATTTTGGGAAACTTCTAGGGAGCAAAGAGAAGGAAAAGAAAAAAAGGAAGAAACCTTCCTATAGGAGCTAAACAGGTCCACAGAAGACAACAGTCAGCTCACACACAAGACCACTGCTTATTGGACACTGTTCTAAGCACTAGGAACCAGAAGTGAGCAAAACAGAAGAGTTCCTGCCTCTAAACAACCTGCATACTATTAAGAGAAAATAGATCATAATAAAATAAATAATAATATCACAACCTAACAGATAATGATAAGTGCTGTGCAGAAAAAGAAAGCAGGAAAGGAGGGATTTTCTGGGATGGGGTGTGTGGGAGGGTCCCATGGAGTAGGTGGCCCTTGAGAAAGCTCTGAAAAAAGTGAGGGAGTAAGCCACAGGGATATCCAGGAAAGGACTTTCTTTCTAGGCAGGAGGGCCCACAGTACAAAGGTCCTGAGACTGGAGTGTCCTGACGGGTGGGAGAAACATCAGGAAGGACTGCTGTGAGTGAGGGGTGAATAACAATAGAAGGGTGTCAGCAAAGAGACCAGGCTCTGTGGGCCACTGTGGAGAATTTGTACATGACTCAGAGAGAGGTGGGAGCCAAGTCATTGGAGGGTAGTGAAAACAGTGACCTGATCTGACTTTCATTTTAAAAAGAAGCCCTCCACCTTCCAAGTGGACAATAAACTATAAAAGACAAGACTGGAATCAGAGACCAATCAGATTTCTACAAGAATCAAAGCTGCAATATGGACTAGGTTGGTAGATGTGGAGGGCTGAGAAGTGGCCCATTTCTACATGAGCTTAAAGACAAACACAAAGGGAAATGAGAGGTGAGGAAAAGAATGGAATAAGGGCAATTCCAAGATCTCTGGCCTAAGTAATTGTAGAGATAAAAATGTATAGGCGAAGAGATACTTCTGTGGATAAGGTCAGAATTTGGGGTTTAGACACGTTAAGCTTGAGATGTTTTTTGAAGTCAAGTAGACAACTGAATACGTAAGACTGGAGTCAGAGAGAGGTTCAGGCTGGAGAAATAAAATGGGGAGTCACCCACATATCAGTGGTATTCAAAGCCAAGAGACTCAGCTCACCCAGGGACTGTAGACAGAGAAGGGTGTCAGGGTCAGAGAGGTGAAACTAAGAAGGAACAACCAGTAAGTTCAGAGGAAAACCAGGAAAGCATGGTGACCCGGAAGCTAAGGAAAGATGGCGTTTCCAGAAAAAGGAAGTGGTTGCTAGGGGGTCCAGTTGAGGAGCACAGCCACCACCTGGATTAACAAATGGGGGACTTCGGAGGTCTTCGGGGTCTGTCAACAGTGGTGGGAATGGAAGGCCAAGTGGACAGAGTTGAGAAAATCAGAGGAGAGAATCTGGAGACAATATAGTTCACTCTCCTGAGGAGATTTGCTAGGAAGGGCAACAAAGAAGGGGCCACGAGTTGGTGGGGGGAGTGGGAGTGAAGGAAATGTATTTCATGATGGGGAAAGAGCAATATGTTTTCATGTGGATGGGAGTGGTCCACGGAGAGAACTGCTCATGCAGGAAGGAACCAGAGACTTGTGGAAGTGATGGGCTGGAGTCCATGAGGGCTCAGGATGTTGGGCACAGTGGGATCCTCAGCCTTAAACAGGAACACTTAGAATGGCTGGAAAGAAGGATGAGGTCCTAGACCCTCAGACAAAGGAGGGAGGGCACTGGGATGAGTGTGTCGGAAGAGACTGACATGGGCTGGGTAAGAAGTGAAACCAGGAGGCAGGTAGGAAGAACAGAGGAAAGGCAATGGGCTCAAGTAGTCTGGGTCCTGGTAGGGAAGGAACATGGTTACAGATGGAGGAAGACTGCTAGCTGGTTCTCTCAAATCCATTCTCCCCTTCTCCCATAAGGACAGCGTCATGCTCTGCACGTCCGTGCTCAAGGGAAGATCCATATTGCTCAGCCTCCCTTGCAGCTAGGCATAGTCACGTGACTAAGTTCTGGCATGGACAGTGAGAGGGACACGAGCAAGTTCCACGTCACTCATGTAAAAGGAGCTTGCTTGCCCTGCGCCTGCACCCTTCTGCCTTTCTGGAATGTCAAACACAGTCACCCAGGTTCAACCAATGGAGAGAGCCATGTGTGGGGCAGAGGTTCTTGGCCTTTTGTGTGCTTTAGACCCCTTAGCTGTCTGGTAAAACCTATGGCCCCTTCTCAGAATCACATTCCTAAATGATTGGGAAAAAATCTTAAGAGGCAACTACAGTGAAACATTATTAAAATTACATTATAAAATATTTCAATCTAAAAATAGTAAAGAATTATGATCTAACTGTACACATACATGTATACTTCTTATGAAAGCCCCAAAGAACCATCTAGGCATGGATCTGGTAACCACCCTGCTTACGTTGTATTGGTACTTGGTATAAACGGTATCTTTTTAGTATCTGCTACAACGCAATATGATGTGCAAAATATCTGTGATTTCTGTTGGAAATGGATGTGCCTGGGTTTGCGGCCTGTTATTATAAGGGAAGGAAATGCCAGTCTTCAGGTAGACTGTGGTGGAAAGCAGGAGGTCATGTTTTCCTGTGCAGGCTCAGAAAGCCGGTGAGCTCTGGCCAGCCCAGTTCTGAACACCACCACCCCAGCTTAGCACGTCTGTCTTTGGGGGTGGTGGAAACCAGAAAAACACTGTATTCCCAGAGCCACCAGAGGAAGAGCGCCCCCTGTTGGCAGAGCATCCAGACTTAGCGAGAGAATGAAAGTCCTGCCTTATTTGCGCTATCGACTTTGGGGGTTTTTTGTTACAGTAAATTATACCCTGACCGAGAGGCAGGCAGTGACTAAACGATTTTTAAGACGCAGTTGCATGAGTCAGTTGATTGCCTTGTGCAAAAGCAACCTGAAACCCAGCTGGGAGTCTTTGGGCTCCCCAGCCTGAGAACTCTCAGTTGTTGAGTCCTTTCGTTGCACCATGCACCCCCTAAATACCCTGACGGGGGCCTCCTCACATCCCAATCCCATCTGGGCCTCAGCACAGTCCAGCTGTTTCCTGTGCCCCAGCCTCACCCTCATGGTAACTAGCTGACAAAAGAGTAGCTGCCGCTCCCCTCCCTCCCGCTCCCTCTCAGCACGGACACACCCTGGCAGACCTGGGGCAGAGCCCTGACTGCAGTTAACAGGAATGTTGGTGGAGAACTTGGGTTGGTTGGGGCCATGATTGCTGGCAGAGTCTCAGGACTCAGAGAATCTGCCTGGAGTTGACTGTGCAGCCAGGAGCAGCAGAAATGCCCTTAAAAAGGGAAAGAAGGCAGACGCCAAGGAAAGAGCCAGGCCTGTGCCCGGAGCACAGAAATTTTCAGAGATAGACGGAGGGAATGAAGTCAGCCTTCATGATGAAAACTGCTGTTAGTTGAGCACCTATGAAGATTCGAGCGCTGGGTATACCGGGCTTTCACTCCCGGCTTCTTTTAACCCTCCCGGCAGCACCTGAGTTAGATTTTGCTGTAACTCTGCAGACTAAGGCTCAGAGAAGTTAAGTCACCTGCCCAAGGTCACACAGCAGTGAGCTAATAAAGGTTCAAACATCCTCTCAATAAGAAAAGTTGCTAAACAGTGGGTACCTCCTTCTTTTCTGGGGGGGAAAAAAAGAGGTTTAAAAATTCCCACTGCTCTGGGTAAATGCATGGCTTTAATAGAAAAAGACAAGGTTGGATTCTCCACGGAAACTGCTACGTCATGGAGAGGAAGGGGTAGCCACGTTGTGATGATGATGGTGATGATGATGACAGAGCCAGAGCTAGTGGCCTGGGTCCAGGCTTCCACCAGGGCTGCCAGTCTGTCCACACTTGCCCTTCTTTCTGGGGTCAGAAGAAGAGAAAACTAGTGGGGACTTCACGCTCCTGGGTGCAGCATCTCATGTCTGTGCATAGATAGAACTCGACAGACTAAACAGGAGCTCTATCCTGGCCGAAAGTCGCCATGGGTGGGCTGCGCAGTAGGGTATGGGGTGGCCCCAGATTTTGTGAGCAGCTCTGATTCCCGAGGAAACATGGAGCTAGACAAGGCAGTGCTTGCCCACAGAGAGAGCATGCACCGAGGGGGCACACACACCCAGTAAGTCCCAGCGAGAGGTCTTGGACAAGCACAGTCCTCATCAGTTGGATGACTGAGATCATATGGCCTCTGTAATAAAGGCGCGCCGTGTCCACTATGTGGTTGTCCCAAGGACTGTTCTGGAGCCTTGAGTGAGGAAGGTCAGGACATGGAGCAGCAGCCACAAACCTGAAACATGAGGGAAGTTCAGGGGGCAGGTGGGAAGCTGCCCCACCTGAGTTGGCTGCCTGCTCCCTGGCACACAGGCCTCAGAGTCAGAGACCCGGGTGTCTCTCCTGGGCAGAGTCTGCTTCAGCTGGGCAGGGGATACACGCGGTCCCAGGACAAAGAACACAGAGGGCCTGCTCTGGCCTTGTACAGGGCCCCTCATGCACCCACACTGTCCTCTCTGCAATCTGCCTCTGCAGAGCCGGTGACATGTGTTTCCCCAGATCGTCTTCCTTGGGACCAGGGTGCTGCCTTGCGCTCATGTTTCAGGAGCAAAAGTCTCTGCTTTGTGGCTCTCCCCCACCTCAGTCTCCTCTAATGTCCTCCCAGGAGTTCTGTCTTGCTGACCCCGCCATGAACTCCAGTTCCCTGCTCTCCTTCACCTCCCCCAGCCCTCCCTGACCAAGCACTGGCCCCAGGTGGGTCCCTGCTGTAGACGAGGCTCAATCCAGTCTAAAGGGAGGCAGCCTGGACCGTGAGATTAGGCAGAGACTAGGGCAGAAGTTACAAAGCTTCTCAGCCCACAGCATCCTCAGGGTGGCACAGTTCGGGAACCCAGCATCAGGGCCATTCACTCACTCACTCACTCATTCAGCAACACTTTGTGGAGCACTTCTATGAATTAGACCCTAAACTAGAAACAGGAAACAGTCATGAATAATCCAGCTTTAGAGTCTGAGGTTCCCTGTTTAAACTAAGAGACAGACAAGGAAACACACATTTCATCTGCTCTGCACTGAGGCAGGGTGCAGAGAGCGCAGTAGGAGTGTGGGAGGGGGCCCTGCCGCCCCTGGGTGTTCAAGGAAGCTTTCTGAAAAAGGAGGCAATTCAGTTAAGTCCTAAGGTTTCATCTGGCAAAGATTTAAAGTACCCTGGGGGAAGGCACCGAATGAGCTGAGAAGGTTGTTAGAGGGCGTCTGGCTTTGTTTTAAAGATGATCAAGGATTTCAGCAAGCAACCCAGTGAGAGAGGAAGTGGAGAAGAAAGCCATAGCCAGGTCAAGGGGAACCACTGCAGGATTTTACCAAGAAGAAACTCAACTAACCAATATGTCAGTACCAACAATGGCTGCAGGAAGAACAGATGGGGAGGGTAAACTAGAACCCAGGAGGAGGGCCAGTCAGAAGGCTGCCGCAGGAATCCAGGGACTTGGTGGGGGGTGACTGGACCCAAGGTGATGGCATAGGGTGCCAAGGAGAGGGTGTAGAATTAAGGGTGAGGGAGGTGAGAAAATGACTCCCAGGCTTCTGCCTCAGGCTGTGGGGAAGATGGAGGGTGGGGTCAATCTGGGGTCAGGAAGAGAGCAGGTCTATGTGGAATAGAATGATGGTCCCATTCAGGATTTGGGATTAAAGGGCCTGTGGGGCCTTCAAATGGAGACAATGAGGAGGAAACTATAAACAGCAGTCTGGGGTTCAGGAGACCCTCTGAGGAAGTGCCTAGGGGGACAAGTTTGGGCAGAGCATCCAGGCTGGGGACTCTGGAGAAAGGGAGACCTGAGGGGGCTTTCGGGGAAGCAGGTAGAAGGAACAGCATGTTCACGTTCAGCCCACATGAGCAAAAGCAAGACACCCATGAAAGACACCATGAAAAGTTCCATGCAGCCGCGACAGAGAGGCAGGGAGCTTGAGGGCAAAGGGGAGCCTTTGAAAGGCTTGTGTATGGGGGTGTTTTTAGTATTTATTGGAGTAACATTGAAAGGTTTTTAGCAATTGTTTTGCTGATATTGGCTTGTGGGAGGAATGGGTTGGCACAGGAGAGAGGATCCATGTTTAGCATAAGCGGCTGGGTCATCACAACCCCAGAGAGTGCAGGGATGTGGTTGGAGGAGCACTGGGTGGAGTCCGCCTTCGTGCCTGGGCCAGGGCAGTGAATTCCCTTGGCCTCAGTTTCCCTCTGTAGGTACACGGGTTATAATATCTTCCCTCTGGGGGATATGGTGAGGATGAGATGGGAAGGAACTGGATCTGGTGTCTAAGGACTGTGCCTGGGTGTGCTGAGTACCTTCTACGGATGAGCGCTTGGGCTGTAGCGTCTCCCACACTAAAACTTTCTGGAACGCATTTGGAGGAATCCTGAGAGTGAGGAGGGGAGAGGACTCAGATTCCCCAATTGGCCACATATCCCTTTTCTTGTCAAGATTTGAATGTCCCTTTCCTCTTGACAGACCACATGGCCCCTTTGGGGCCCAGCCAGGAATGAAACAAAGGACATAGTGGGGGACAGAGAGCAGTGTGAATGCTTCTGGGTGTGAATGACAGAAAACCCTAACAGATTAGGCAAGAAAAAAGATTTTTTACCACATTTAATTTCACTTCTCCAGTCACTTCATCATACCCTGGGTCTAGGGGCTCAGATGATATGGTCAAAGCCTCAGGCCCTTTTCCCAGCTCTTAGCTGACTTCCTCCCTCTGGGAGAAATGAAATAACGTGAATGTTAACAGAGTTACAGAATTCCATTTTCAAGCAGCTCCTTTTCTGGGAGGGAAAGCTGACCATGCCAGCTCCAGCCTCACCCCCCTCCTGGGTAGAAATTCGGGGTGAGGGGAGCCTCAGTTCCACCTGCATTGGCTCAGTTTAGGTCATTTCTCCTCCCCGAACCAGATCATGCAGGCCAGTAACAACACACAGAGAAGAGGCTGAGGGAGACCCCGGAAAGCAAAAGCTGCTGTCACACAAAGGGC
The DNA here is from genome assembly GCA_004363575.1 of Solenodon paradoxus. Taxonomy (NCBI): domain Eukaryota; kingdom Metazoa; phylum Chordata; class Mammalia; order Eulipotyphla; family Solenodontidae; genus Solenodon; species Solenodon paradoxus. The sequence continues at coordinate 556,146 of RJWH01000441.1, forward strand.
ACTAGCAGAGAGGTAACCAGCACGTGGGTGCCTGCTTCTCATGATCCTAGCGCCTTGAGGTCTGGAACTGTTCTTTGCTGTGCGAAAAATCAGGACCAAGGCCAGGTGGAGGCTGTGGCTCTGGTGCCTCGTCCCTGACCCCAAATGTAGGCTTCTGCTGGCACTGCCCCAGCTGCAGGCCTGCCCTGTTCCTAACAGGACCTGTCTTTGTGTGCATCATGGGGAGCCTGTCTGACAACCATCACATGAGAACTGATTTCAAAGTCTAGCACTGCCTCTGGTTCTCAGGGTGTGCTCCAGAGAGAACCGAGTCTGTGTGCAACTGCAAAGGCAGCCAGGTCCCGAGGAGCCTGAAAGCTGGCCCCTCAGTCATCAAAAGCTCTGCGAGAGCCCCTGGCCTTCGGCCTACAGGACTGCACAGACCCACTCTGTCATCTCTGCCTGTGGGACCAGTCACGAAGCTCTGAGCCTCCATTTTCTCATCTAGAAAATGGGTTTAGCAATACCTCCCTCAGGGCAAAATGAAATAATGTGAATGTGAACAGAGTTTCTCAGACTTAAACTAGTACTTCTTAAACTATCTGAGGAAGGAATATACGTTTTCTTGCCTGTCATAATGTTCACTAACAAAAGTGAATTATGAGAAAAACTAAATTTAAAAAGTTATACGAAATACAAGCTCCAAAATTTTACTATCCTTTTCAATCAGTATGGAATTATGCTGTCAAACAGCCATACAGATTGCTAAAAGCTCACTCCCAGTCTCAGTACTTTTGTCACATGCACACTGGTGACAAATATGTCTAGACTAGTATGGATCCATGGACCACATTCTGAGTAGCACTGAATTAGAGGGTTTTCTATAAACTGCTCTTGCTCCTGTGATCATTATTTAAAATTTGACTTTTCTCCGCCCCCTTTCGCAATTTCAGGTTTCACTGGTGCATGAAGTAGGCTTGCTAATTCGTGGAATGGGGTAAACAGACAATTGTGCATGAGGCCAAGAGAGGTTCAGCATTACCCTCACCCAGGATATTATGAGCAGCTACAGTAGACACATGGATTCTATGATCTTACAAGGTTTTACAATCTTGCAGTGACAGGGCCTGCTAGTCATTTTCCAATATCTATTCTTCTCTTCCTCCATAAAAGGTAGACTTTTAGGTGGTATCATGTTGCCCAGCTAGAGACTCCATTTCCCAGCTTCACTTGCAGTTAAGTGTGGTCATGTGCCTAAGTTTTGACCAACAGAATAAAAGAAGAAATCATTCTGTTCCTTGATTGGGTGGAGCGTTTCTCCCCCATCCTCCCTTTCCCCCTTTCCTGTCAGTTGGGAGATCTCAAGAATTAAAACAATTCTGGAGCGAGATATGCAATCTGTACAAGTAGAATGGTATTCTCCTTAAGTGCTCAGGACCACCTACGTAAATGCAAATAAACTCCTATTTTGTATGAGCCACTGTATTTGGAGGTAGTTCAGTCACTGCAGCCTGTCCTGGGTCCTATGACTAAAATGAGCAGTGGCAACAGATCCCATTGGGTCTCTGGTTTCACGGGGTTCTGCACCCTCCCCTGGTGTCTTAGGAAGGCTTGGAGGATCTGGTCCTCACCATGAATACGGCTGCTGCTGTGCAAGAAGGCCTGAGAGATGTGCAGGAGTAATAAACAAATACAATCGTAATGTGCTTTAAGTGCTAATGTGCCAGATCCAACCATATTCAGTCCTCACAATGCCCTTTTAATATGGAGCAGAACAGTTACTTAACATTCCCTAGCTTCTCTGAGTCCTGTGCTGTCTCTGCTGGGAAGCCAAATAAAAAGCAACCGGAATTACGTGGCTTACTGAAGCAGAATGTCCCCAGAAAACTAGAATTGGGATGGAGAGCTACAGCCATTCTGTTCACTCACCCAGCAGCTAGCTCTTGAGAGCCAACTACCTGTCAGGCTCTGAGCTCAGCACCAAGGTCCAGTGGAGCCAGCTGATAAGCCCCTGCCCTCCTGAAACTTGCTGCCTGCGTTGGGGGACCAAGGCTAAACAGAAGATCACAAAGCTGGGCATTACAGTGGGCACGAAGAAGAGGAAGGAAAACACTACTGGGCCATTTCACCATGCAGTTCTAAGCTGGGCACCTGGAACCAGGTATGGAAGGCAGGAACTGGGGTGGACGCCAGGCCTCTTAGAGTTTGGGGAGATGAAGTAGCAACTGGTTTCCCAACATGAGAGCTTAGGAGCCTGGCAAACACAAGGAGATTGTCTATTTATCACAACACATGATGAGCATGGCACCACTGCCCAGAAGAGCCCTAAAAATCTGAGATAAAGATTCCTCCTTGGCATGCCCTGATGACCTAGTGGATAAGACCACTGGCGCAGTCCGCCTACATCCCAAGGACCCAGGTTCAAGACCCGGGCCCGGGGAACAACCAAGTGAACAAGTAAATAGAAATAAAATGTTCTTCCTCCTCTCTCGTCCTGCCTACTCGCCTTCATTCCTACCTGTACCTTTCCTTTAAAAAAAAAAAAAATTCCTCCTTGGTTTTATTCCAAGATGATTATTTTCAAAACATGTTTCAAAAAGAAAAACTCTGACCAGCTACTATCAAAAAAAATTTTTCATCATATTCTTACAGAATATGATTCTTATAAGCTTCATGATTAAAGAACTTGAACCTATGTGCCAATAGGCTAAAACAAACTACAGCTGGGAGCCGGACCCCTTTCTCTTTGTACCTGTCTACACAGTGCCACAGGGCTGAGAAGTTTCTGGAAATGGGTCAACTTCATCACTGAGGATGGATTTGTCTGGGGGTCTCCCCCTATAACCTAACTCCCAAGGCCTGGAATGTCACTGTCTTTGCAGCCCTCTGATTTAACAGAGGGATATAGAAAGTGGGGGTGTGTTTTATAGGACAAGTTTACATGGTAAACAAAGAAAGATCTGTCAACAGTTCAGGAGAAGCTGTGAGTGGTGGGGGACTTCTGACAGCTGTCAGCCATCCCGGGGTTTGAATCTGTACAGGTGTCAGCGTCTGGCCGACCTTGTAGTGACGACGGAACTCAGGGCTGTGGTACGGCCTCCCTCCTGGTTTCTTGGAAGTGAGCACTGCCAAGTTTCTCTTCCACGAAGTCTGGGCCTGGGCGAGGGGAGTGTACTGAGCACGTAAACCTTTCCAGAGGCAGCCCTTGAGCTCACAGTCTGTGAGGGACAGTGGCAGTGAAGCCAGGACGGAGAAGGTCAGGCAGCTGGGAAAGGGACTATGGCTGAGGCAGTGACAGTGAGCTCACACAGGAGCATCCAAGTAGCAGTCTACATGCCTGGGAAGCAGACCCCAGCCTTTGCCTCCAAGGACAGGCTCCCTGTGGTCAGAGAAGAGAGGCTGGCAGGTCTTCAGATGGGGGTCAGCGCAGGCCTGTCTGAGTCACTTCTCCAGGAACCTCTCAGGCTGACACCGCCTGCCAAAGGCCCTGTAGTCAGGAAGGTCAGCCGAGCCTCCAACTCGGCCTGCCCAGTAGCTGCTCGGTCCCCAGGAAAGAAAACCATGACATCTCACCAGGCAGCAGAGCTCTGGGGGAGGCGAGAGCCCCAGCATTCGCACACCTGCACGGGAAACCTAGTTAAGGGTAGTACATTCTAGTCACAGCGCCCATGTGCGACAAGGCGTTTTGTGGCCGACTGAATCAAAAGTCAAGAAACACTATTTGACAAGTTCAACTTTTAATGAGAAAAAAGTTTTTTTTCAACTCAGGATTGAATTGGAGACCTATCTGTAAGTACCTTAGTCTTGAAGCAAGCCTCTAAACCATTGTCACCAGGTCACCAAGGGCAGGGCTCGAGCGTCATGACCTCAGAGTCTCCCTGCCTGGCAAAGCATGTGCTCTCTGACCTCCGGTGTGCCCTGTGACCTTGGCAAGGCCTGTCCTGTTGGAAGGATGTGGCTGGAAACCAGCTTCTTTGGCTTTGCAGGGTGAGAACTCTGGGTGGGTCAAGTGTTGGGCAGCAATGACTCGGAGTTATGATAATTGCTGCTCCCCACGGGTCCTCAGGGACTTTTGACTCACCTGCCTTGGCCAAATGGGATTGTGAAGATGCTTGAGAAGGAGGAAAATAAAAAGAGCAGAACTGGAAAAGTAGGAGATGGATTCCCAGGATGTCAGAAGAAGCTCCCACAGCCTCTCCAACTGGGACAGTGCAAGGAGATGCCACAAGCCCCATATGCCCTCAGTGGACTCAACCAGAGCTGGAGTCTGAACTCCAAGGGAGGGTCTCATCAGCCCCAATGCAGCTTCCCTGTCTTAGGCATGGCTACTTGAATCCCATGAAGTCACAAGAGGCGGGACAGGGATGAAAGGACAGGTGGAAGGTCTAGGCAGCCCAGGAGCCCCAACCAAAGCCTCACCCATTCCTGGAGGGCTGAGGGCCTCCCACACCCTGGCTGGGACCTGCCTCTGCTGCTTCTGTCTGGCCTGAGCTTGTTGAAGACTTTTTTGGCTGGCTCACATTTTCCCAGTTTAAGATTGAGCATGACCCTGAAGGGAATTAGATTCAACATCTGAATCCATTTTCATAAACGCTGATGGAGAGATTTGAGCTTGCTCAGGGGAAAGGATACAGAGGTGAGAAAGACTTTACCCCCATGCCAAGGGGGACCAGACCCTCCCCCTGGCTTTCTGTGTCCTCGTTCTACCTTCTCCTGTGCAGCCCAGCCCTCACGCCCTGCCATAAGGACACCACACCATCGCCTGCCCTGATGGCTTTGCATATGCTATTCCTTAAAAATCCTTCCTCCCTACCCATCCCCTCATCCAAAGGTACACAACCTTCGAGATTGAGTAAGATTAAACATGAATAATTCATGTTTACTGAGGGCCTACTAAGTACCAGGCACTAAGCCAAGTGTTTTATATCCATTACTCACCAAATGGTCAGAGCAGCCCTATGAGATTGATACTATTAGCTCCTTCAAATTGGCTCCTCTGTCTTTATCATTTAAAGACAAAATAATTGAAGCTGGCTCAGCTAGTCACAGGTAACAGTAAGTGGTTCAAACCCAGAGCTGCTTGACTCCATATTTATATCTTGCCAAACAGCTTCAGACATCACCGAGGAAGACAGAGGCTCACTGCACCCCAAGATGCAACTACTGATGGCCTCAAGCTCAGAGGCCCCGTTGCCTTTTGCACCAATGGCAATGCTGGTCTGTACTTCATGGTAGAGAAACTACTCTTCATGACCACAGCGCCACATAGGAACTTCTGCAGATGACTGTTTGCTGTTGGATTTCTAGGGCCGAGCATCCTGGCTCATATACAGAACATAGTAAAGGCTGACTAATGTGGAATAAATATTGAATGAATAAAGATAAATACTAGTACACTGGACAGACTGTAGCAGACACTGAAAATCTGAACAGCAACAATGAAAATGAAAAAAAAGAAAAAAACCAACAATCACAAGTTGTTTGGAGCAGGAAGCGGTCACATGTGGTGGAGGATCCGGACAGCTTTTCTTAAGGGAGAGGAGGTGGTTTGGTCTGAACCTTGGACCTGCTGAGTTTCAGCATTCAGAATGAAGAGGAGGAAATTGTCGGCTGAGGGAACAAGCAAGCAAAAGCCTAGGGGTCCAAGTACAGGGTGTGTTCTGTCTGTGGATCGGGGAGTCACAGCAGGTGAAGAAGAGGTAAACTGGAGAGTCGAATTGTGTTCCCCCTGAAAGATGTTAAAGTCCTAAACCCCAGTGCCTACGAAGGTGACTATTTGGAATCAGGGTCTTTGTGGGTGACCAAGTTAAGATATTACAGTGGGCTTTAGTCCAGTATGATTGGTATCTTCATAAAAGAGGGTATTTGGACAGGGAGACATGCACACAGGAAGAATACCATGTGAAGATGAAGGAAGAGATCAGGATGTATCTACAGACCAAGAAACACCCAAGATTTCCAGCAAACCCCCAGAAGCAAGGAGAGAAGTCTGGAGGAGATTGTCCCTTACAGCCCCCACGAGGAACCACCTTACCACAGCCTGGCCTTGGACTTCGCCTCCAGAACAGAGACAAAGTAATTCTGTTAACCACCTTGTTGGTGGTGCTTTGTTGCAGCAGACACAGGACAGGAAAGTCACTGGGTGGGTCTCTGCCAGCCAGTGGGGGTCGGGGGTATGGACCTTGGCAGTCAATGGGAAGACAAGGAAGGCTTCTGGACAGGAATGATTCCAGTTGAGTGTTTATTCCTATATACTACCCTAATGAAAGCAATCTGGAAATAGAGCCAGGCTGAAGGGAACTGCTCCATCCATATTAATGGTTGCTCCCCCTCAGATGCAATGAGTTAAAGAATCTATGTCTTCTCCATGATCCCGCAATGGGAGGAAGAGGCCATGTCCAGGCTGGGGTACAGAGAATGAGCACAATTAAACAGCTTGCCTCTTGCTGGCTCTGTTGGTCCTGGGATGGCTTATCAGCCAAGTGCTTGGATTTCTTTTTTATTTTGAGTGTTTTTGTTTGGGTGGGGACTATGATTGGCAGTTCAGGTAAAGGGACTAGTCCTCCAACAGAAAAGAGGGGACGATTCATTAAAAGGGAGTGGAGCAGGTAAAACGACAGGCACCATACCATGTACAAGTGAGGAGAGGATAGGAAGGGCTTGAAATTCAGGAAGCTAATGACACAGGAAGGAGTTGGAATGAGTCATGGAGCAGATGCAGGCAAGGAGGTGACACACCTGGCCAGAGCCCAGGGCAAGTGCTAGGACAGTAGACACCTACCTATGGATTCATCTGCCTGGAAGGCACACCCACACTCCTCCCCTCCTTCTTTGAACACCCCTCCTCCCCCAGCCCCACAGGAATCTCTGTGGTTCCCATGGAAGCTGCTCCAACATCCTGTCTTAGTGGATTGATTTAGGGTAACCCCATTTGGGAACAACAATAGCACTCAGCCCTTCATGCAAAATCCTTCCCTTGGAGGTCTCTAAGCAAGGTGGAATTGCATGTCTGTCCCTGGTGGCTCTCTAAATTTAGAAACCTAGTGAATGCACAATTCCTGCCCTCCTGCAGCTCAAAAGAAAGCAAGGAAGAGCATTTGCAAACATAGCAGGACTACTGTGTGGTTGTACTTATGCTGTAGTGATGTGCTCCCATAAATGAACACATATATGTACACAGGGTAAGTGCTTAGAGGGTGTATACATGTGTTCATGCACGAAGAGAGTGGAAACATGAAACTTTCAGGAGAGAAAGAGCATCTTGAGCAAAGGATGGAGGTAGGGTAGGAAAGCATCTGACAGTGCTGGAGAACTTAGCCCAGCATGACAGAAGTGGAGAACACATGACAGAAGAGGAGAGGACCTGTTTGAGATGAACCTCACGTGTGTTGCTAAACAGCTTAGACTTCGTTCTTAGACGTGGGGAAACGTGGGGAGACGTGGGGAGATGTGGGGAAATGTGGGGAGCCAGGTGGGAACTGTGTTTCATGAATAGCACACAGTGGAGATATGAACAGTGTGGGGAGAAACTGTAGTCTGGTGACAGGCCCCCTCCCTTGTCAGGTGGGGTCGGGGGAGAAGCCCAGAGCTAATGGAAGTCCAGGGGACAAGTGACATCAACAGCCAGAGAGCAGATCATGGTGGTTTCTGGAGACGAGCACACAGTCACCATTCCAAAGGGCTGGTGGAGGGAAGTTGTCATGGGGTGGAGGCCCAAAGGGGAGGCTGGCAGGGGAGTGGAGTTTGGAAGGAAGGTGAAAGCCGAAAGTCGCGAAGTTGGCAAATAGGAAGTGAGTAGAAGCAATTCTGTAGTGGGGTGGGTTCCCACCAGCTCTTCATGCCATCCCAGGGGCGTCTACAGGCGGCCCCGAGGCCCCGAACAGGGTCTGAGCTGAAATGGTATCACTGGGGCATGTGATAAGATCTAGGACAGTGGTGGGGCAGTGAGGAGATAGCCAGAAGCAATTTTCCTTGAAATTTTATTAGAAACCGTGTTCTAACGGTTAAAAATCAAAAATACAAAAAATAATTCAGTGACAGCCTCATTCTCATCTCTGCCTCCCAGTCCCCGACAGCTAATCTTCATTTTTGGTGTTAGGTATGTTTTCCCAGTTTCTTTAGGCATAAATAAGTAAAATTTAATATCTAGGACAACTGCTCTTTGTTTTTTAACTCAATTCTAGAGGCCCTGTTTTACACTTTGCTTTCTTCCCCCCACTTCATATTGTTCTGATCTTTAGAACACAGAGAAAGCAAGTGTCTTTTTTGACAGCTGTACAATATTCCATTGTGTAAATGTACCAAGTTTATTTAATCAGCTCTCTGTTGATGGACACCTCTCTATGAGAGATACCACCTTAAAGAATAAACTCATTGCTTCCTATGTATCCAAGTTCTTTTGTAGGGTCACCTCCAAGAATGGGATGTCTGGGCCCAGGACATGTGCTTGGACTATTTTGATAAACTTGCAAATTTCCCTCCAGAGGGTTTGTACAATCACAGTGTATCAGAGTGTCTGTGTCCCCAGATTGGCCAATACAGTATGATATCAAACTTTTTAATTTTTACCAGTCTAATGGGTGAAAAATGGCATTTCATAGTTTTTGATTGCACTTCTCTTAGTACAAATGTGGTTGGGAGACTTTTTTCATATATTTAACAGACATTTATATGTCCCTTCTGAGTTTTTCATGTATTTATGAGCCATTTGTGTTTCTTTCTGTGAACTATTTGTTCACACTTTTTGCCTAGTTTTCATTTGGGTATTGGCTTTTTCCTTTTAAATCATTTTTTGAGAATTTGTGATCCAGGATCAATTCCAAAATGTGGTATCGTATACTCATAATCAGTTGTTTATGAATACCATATTGTAATACCTATGATATTCGGTGACATCACATGACATGTTCCATGTGTGATCCCTCATTAGTGGTGCCTGTGCAAAGTTGCAATGTGCTCCCTAAGTCAGTTCCACGCAGGCTCATGTCTCTGTGATGCACTGGCGTATGTATTTGTCTCTGATTTTCACAGAATAAACGTACAGCATGAGCCTGCCCCAATGAAGCAATCAAGACTTCTGCTTCCAGCCATGCTGGATTAGCAGGGGCAGATGTATGCTCCGACCTTAAGGAACTAAAAACCTGAACAAAACATACGAAACTGATATTAAGGCATGAGACAACAGCCAGCGCACAGGAAGGAAAACCAAGCGAGCCCTCTGCTGTCCCAGCTTACTTCCTGAAGAGAATGTGCAGCCTGCTTAACAGGGAGGAAGCATCCACGCAAAGCCTGATGGTCTTCCTGAGCTGAGGAAATAGAGTTTGGATTTTGGGGAGGCCACAGTGGCTAGAATAGTGGGACAGCGTACCTGAACGAAGAGTTACACCGAGGGGAAGCTTTGGAAATTGGAGGAATGTTGCCCTCAAGTCTTAGACGAATTCTGATGAACTCATGCAGGTATGGTACTGCCTCAAGTCTGGGAGAGACCAGCAGAAGAATCAGTCAGACGAGCCCAGGGCTCACACAACGTCAGGAGGAGCCATGTTTCCATGAGCCAGAGGCATTAAGTGGAGTCCTCAGAAGGATATTTTCTCAGCAGTGGGGCAAAGTTAGCTCTAGATTTAAGGTTGTTCTAATTCACTTAACAAAGCTTAAAATCAAGCCCTCTAAAGGGTCAAATATTTCCAAATAACTTAACTGCATCCCAGAATAAAAACATTTTAAAGGAATACAATAAAAAAGTCTAACACTCAAAAATTAAAATTCATAGTTTCTAGCTTCTAAAAGAAAAATACTAGGCATATGAAGAAGCAGGAAAACGTGATTCAAAATATGCCGGGGTTAAGAGAACCAACAGACACAGAAAGGACACAGATGTAATAGAATTAGAAGACAATATGTTAAAACTGTTAGGATGCATATACGCCTTCGTTTAAGAAAGTAGAGAAAGTGTGAGAATATTAAGAACAGAGAATCTATTTTTTTAAAGATCCAAATTGAACTTTAAGAGAGAAAAAATATCTAAAATGAAAACTACAGTAGATGGGATTAACGCTGCAAAAAAAAAAAAAAAAAAAAAAAAAAAAAAAAAAAAAAAAAAAAAAAAAAAAAAAAAAAAAAAAGAAAAGAAAAAGTGAACTTGATATAACAATGTAAATTATCCAAAATGGATCGGCAGAGAGAAACTAAAAAGAAAGGAAGTGATGGAGGGAGAGAGGAAAGGAGGTAGGGAGGGAATGAGGGAGGAAGGAAGGATCTATCAGTGAAGTGGGACAATATCTATCAACCTGATATATGTGTAACTAGAGTTCCAAAAAGAAAGCAGAGAAAAAAATTGGGGCAAAAAATATCTGAAGGAATAATGGTCAATATTTTTCTGAAGTTGAGGAAAGCTGTAAACCTACAGCTCCAGGAAGTTTAATGAACCCAAGCAGAAGAAGCATGAAGGAAAATGAAGGAACATTACACTTGTGATGAAGAGAACAAGATAAAGGTGCGGGGAGCACAACGAGGGTAGAGACATTACTCAAAGGAAAAAAGATAAGAGTGACTTTTCATTGGAAGCACCACAAATTTGGAGGTAATAATGGGGGTGGGGGATCAGCTATCTCAGAGAAAATATATTTCAAACACAAAGACAAAATAAAGACGTTTTCAGACATGCAAAAGGTCAAAGAATTCACCACCAGCAGACCTTCAGTGCAAGACATGTTGAAGGACCATGATACCAGGTGGAAAGTTAAATCTACACAAAGGAATAAAGAGCATTGGAAGTGATAAATACATGAGTAAATATAAAAGACTCTACTTTCTTGTTTTAGGAAATCTTTTTAACAGTATGGAGAATCCTAAAAAAAAAAAAAAAAAAAAAAAAGAACTTCTGTATGATCCAGCAATCCCACTTCTATCTGAAGAATATGAAAATATTAACTCAAAAAAAGACATATGCACCCCAATGTTCATTGCAGCACTATTTACAATGGCCAAGATATGGAAACAACTAAGTACCTGTTGGTGGGTGAGTGGACAAAGATGTAATGTACCTGTAAATAATGGAATACTATACAGCTATTACCAAAAAAAAAAAAAGAGATGAAATCTTGCTGTATGCAACAACATGAAGAGAATTCAAGGGTATTTCCAGAGTAAAATAAGTCAGAAGAAGAAAGACAAATATTTAATAATTTTGTCTATATTTGGAATATGAAGAAACATTATAAATAAATTGATAGGATAAAATGAGAATCAACCTTTGACCTTGACATCAGAACCCTGGTTATGTGGGTGGGGATGGAGAGATCATATATAGAGGGATTTTATTTATTTCTTTTTGCCTTCCTCTCTTGCTTTAGTTTAATAAAAAAAAAATTAACAAATCTTTTGAAAAGAAGTAATCAAGGCTGTGTTCTGGGATGGGACGCAGTCCATAAATATCCCAAGGTCCTGGGTTCGAATCCCAGGACTGGCAGAACAGCCAAGACAAACAACTAAATAAAAATAAACAAAGTTCTTCTTCCTTCTCTCTCTTCCTCCCTGTCCATTTCTGCTTGCCTTCATTCCTGCCTGTACGTTTCCTTAAAAAAAAAAAAAAAAAAAAAGGATGCTCAATCTATAAAGTAAAATAATAAAATCTATATTTCCAGACATTATCACCAGATTATGTATAGATATATGAGTTGCAATTGGCTTTTCTGAATTAGTTGTTTTCAAATGAGGCTTTCTTTGGCTTTTGTTTGCTTATTTTAGTATAGTTTCATGTGATTTTTATGCCAGAACAGAACTTTTTAGTTTATGAAGTTGGATTTATCAGTATTTTATGTTATGGTTTTGGGACTTGAGTATCATAGTCAGAAGACTCTCTACTCCAAGGTTATAAAGGAAATCTTTGAGAGAGGTTCTATGTATCTTATTACAAGTCAGGATGGATCGTAGGGAAACTACTTGACTGAGGTGTCTGTGGGTACTAAGCAGACACTGACTCCATTCATTGAGTCAGGGCTGCATGTGAACAGACTGAATTGCAGCAGAACAGTCAGAAGGAGATTCCAATGGGCATCTGGGAACAGGGGTGTGTTCCTCTTCTCACAAGGGAGGTTGGTGGGAAAATGTATGACTGGGAGTCAATCAATGCACTTTGACACAGTCATGGCATGGTGGATGCATCTTGTCCAAAGACAGTAAACGTTATAGGAAGTGTAAAAGATTAGGGATGAACATGTAGGGAACATAATCATTTTCAAACTGGGAGGAAGAGAGAAGAGGATCAAAGAAGAGAGACAGAAAACTGTCTAAGAAGGAGTGGAATGTCAGGAGAGAGTAAAGAGCAAGGAGCAGAGTTGTGGAGGAGAAGGGAAGAGAACTAAAAGAGGGTCAAAGGGAAGAAAGGGAGAGAGAGACAACCACCAGCAGAGAAATTACAAATGTTTCAGGTGGGTCCTGGGTATGTTATGGGAATACCATTTACATTTGCCAATTGGCTGGGAATAATGGGAGAATAGAATAGAAATGCGTATTTACTGAGTATTTCCTAAGCAAGTGACTCTGAGCTAAATGCTGACTCCACTAAAAATAGAACCACCATATGATCCAGCAATCTCACTTCTGGGTATTTATCTGAAGAATATAAAATCTTTAACCCAAAGATAGATACGTACCCACGTGTTTATTGCCACACTATTTACAATAGCTAAGATATGGAGGCAACCTGAGAGCCTACAGATAGATGATTGCATAAAGAAGATAGGGCAATCTTATACCATGGACTACTACTCAGCTAAAAGTAAAAAGGTCCTTTGCCATTTAGAGCAAAATGGAAAGAACTTGAGGTGATTATGCTAAGTGAAATAAGTCATAGGAAGAAGGACAACTAGTAGATGGTTTTATCTGTATGTGCAAATAAGGAAACAAAGCAAATAAACAGAAAAACCAAAACTAAAACAAACCAGCAGACTCTGCAAAGAAGTGAGTTTGCCAAAGCAGAAGAGGGTGGGCATGGGGACAAAGGTGGAGGGCTTAATTAAGTGATAGGTTTAAAATTTCTTTTCTCACCATTTATTGAAAAACAAGAGAAAATTTCTCTATTAAATGCTTACGAAATTCATATATAAGAAAATAAGCTGGTTATCTTGTTTCTTCTTATTATAAAAATAAACTAAACTTGCTTATTAGAAAATAAACAAAATAGATATACAATATGGAATTGTAAAGGCCCTGGGAATCCCAACCTCGAGCTATAAACACTATGAGTGTGATATTTCTGCTTCCAGATGCTTCATGCCCATATTAAGTCATTATTCATTAGTCTCTACTTACTAGATTGCAACTTAATCTTTTCAAAACATCTCTTAAACATTTTTTTATTTTGGTCTATATCCCTTTATTGTATCGTCTTTCATTGCCGTAGAATACATTTCAACGGATTTCCCCTAACTTAGATTAATTATTCCTCAATGAATTATTCCTTGAATTATTTTTATTTTTTTCCAGTCATAAATTGTGTTTCAATACATCCTGAAACAATACATCCTGAGTATAAGCACCAGTACATATGCAGGATTTAGCTCTAGTGCCAGTCAGGGTATCTGGGCGAGCGTGCACTGAGAAGGGTTAGGCAAGCTTTGGAAGGAGGAAGAGAGAAACAAGCATGAGATTTTTGTAGCAATCTCCAGGAGTTGCCTGAAAAATCTCCTGCAATGGTCTGCAGAGAACTATGCTCCTCCTTGCAGCTTCTGATAGTCCTGACACTTTCTGACAGCTTGCACTGACCTAAGAGTGAGGACTGATTTGCCTTGTGCATCCATGTAATTCCCTATATTCAGTCCCCTCATGCTCAGCACATCTAGATGAGTGTCAGTCTTCTGAGCTATAACTAAACATTTTCTTTTTACCAGGAAAGTAAAACTTTCTCAGAAATTCACTATCAGACTTCTACTCATGTCTAATTGGCTAGAACTGGTCACAAATCCAGTCAATTGGCAAAGAAAAACAAGATTACAGTAACAGGCTTAACCCAGCTGTGACTTATTCCCCAGGTTTGGGCATATTGCTGCCTCAGACAAGAACACAGGATAAACGACTGTTGTGTGTGTACCTAGAGTTTCTGCTACCCAGTGCTTTGGAGACCTGGGTTTGAAGCATCCTTATAAGAAAAGTTGATTGGGAGAGGAGTTGGTCTTCCAGGTCTGCTGATGATAGTAATGAATATCTAAGGAAAAGGGCTTCCTGATCGGTTTGCGAGCCAATTAGAGAAGAATCAATGTGTTTGATTTAAGGTGAGCATTTGTGACTTTTTTCATCTGCAAAACTAAGCATTCTTGGGACATATTCAAAAATAAAAGTACAGGGAAGGAAAACAGAACTAAAAATTATTCATATACTACCCACTGAAAGAACAAATAATATATCTCGCACAGCTTTCCTATGGCTTAATAAAATAATATTAATCACAATCACTTTCATAGTACATACAGTGTGGCAAGCATTTTTCCAAATGCTTTCTGCATATTAAGTCATTGATCCTCACAATAATATAAGGGATATTCCCATTTACAAATGAAGACACTGAGTGGCAGAGAAGTTGCCTAAGGTCACATGACTATGTGACAGAACTTTGAACCCAGTTAGTCTGGCTCAGAGGTGATACTCAGAATAAATGAATGAATGAGAAGAGGCATCCATCAGCTGGTAAGAGCTGGGTGTGGGTTACACTGTTGTTTGCAGCTGCTGCTTGGGTCACAAACTAAGTGCATTCCTGAACACAAGGTGTCTTTTTGTTGTTATGTATTCTGTCCCTTAACAATGCTTAAAAAAAAAAGAAAAAAAAAAAACAATCACAGAAGGAACCATGGCATTTGTTGATATTTGTATTCATTTCCTGTTGCTGCTGTAACAAATTACCACACATTTAGTGGCTTTAAACAACATAAATGTTCTCTTTTGCAGTTTTTGGTGATCATAAGTCTAAAATCCACATGGCTGCATTACTGCTGGAAGCAAAGGAGAAGAGTATGTTTTCTCGCCTTTTCCAGCTTCTCAAGGTTGCCTGCGTTTCTTGACTCATGGCCTGGAGTGCAGCATCTTCTCTCCTCTCTGACCTGCCTTTCTCTCCTAAGAATCACCACAATGACACTGTGCCCACCAAGGAATCCAGGAAAAGCTTCCCATCTCCAATCCCTGACTCAATCACCTGCATAAAGTCCTATTTATCATTTAAGGTACATATTCCCAGATTCCCATCAGGAGCCTCTATGAAATTCAGTGTTATAAAGAGACCTTGCTTCTGACGAAGGCAGAAGACGGCCCTACTCACACGAGTCCATCGCAGGGAGAGGAGGCAGAGGTCATTTCGTGAAGGCCAAAGTCCTTCCCTCACCCCTTCCAAGTGGCTGGTGGGACACGGAAGTCTCCTCTGCCCTGAGGAAAGACAGGGGGTGCTGATGGGCAAAGCCACCTGGCTCCCAGGAACGTCCCTGCCTTTGGCTCAGCAGGGCCCACTTTGAGGGGCCTTTCCAGGAGGGCCTTGCATTCCCCAAAGACAAGTGGCAGAGGACAACGGCAGCCAAAGAAGAATGAAGTGAAAGCCGAAGACATTCAGACAGGCTCTGCATCCCTCACACGTTTCAGCAGCCGCCGCGGTGCAGCGGTGCGTGAGGGAGAACAGAAGAAAGCCTGCAGCCAGAGGTCCAGGCGGGCAGAAACTCACCATCCTCCTTGAGGGTCTGGGAACCGGGCTAAGGTGAAGTGGGCGCTGTCAGCATTGCCGGGTCACTGGGGGAGGGTGTGGGGTATGGAGGTGCAGCAGGAGGGCCCTGCCCTCTGGAGCCAAGTGTCCTCCACCGTGTGGCCCCCTAACTGCAAACACGCATGCGCATCGTTGACATGCACCCCTAGGAGGGTGAGTCGGGCGGTGGGCTGGGAGCTGGGGGGTGGAGGTTGCTACCAAGAGGTATCACTTTTGCTTTCCACCCTCGCTGACACACCCGCTCTGAGGAAACAAATCATGAAGACAGAATGATCACCGTCAGTAGGACACCGCTGAAGTGTCGCCTTGCTTTCCCGACTCTTGTCTGTGTGTGGAAATCATGGAAATACAATTAAGCTCCTCGTTCTTGACAGAGCATGTTCCCGATCCCCCCATGAATTTCAGACTGTAGGACAGTCACAAGAGAACTCCTTTGAATGTGGCTTCCTGTCACACCAGCTAAAGTAGGTAGTTTCCCAAGAGGCTCCTGTTTCCGGGGGCATTATGGAGTCCTTTCGTGCCTTCCAGGGAAGTTTCCTCTTCACCACCTTGATGAGTGCCAACTCTGTCAAGCAAGTGTTCAGGTCTGCACGTGTGCCTGTGAGCATAGCTGGGCCAGCAGCGCAGGCAACAGCTGCGGAAGGTGTGTTTTCAAAGCGATCCTCCCTGGTCTTGGCAACGGCGGCCTAGAGCCCAGCTCCCGGGTAACAGGTACAGGCAGTGATCTGCCACAGTGGTTTTTGTCCCATTGCCTACAGGGACCAGCTGGTCATGTTTGTTCCTGTCCCTGGTCTTAGTCAGGTTAACCTCCCCCTCCACCCCCTCAACCTCTGATTTCACTTCTTTTAGAAGCTGGCCTGGCATGAGCCCTCAACCTTCCCAGACCCGAGCAACAGCCTGGGGAATACTGCCTGGTCCTCAAGAGCTGAGCTGGGAAGAGAAAGGGCTTACAGAAAAGACAGGAGAAAAGAGAAGGAGGAGAGGAAGTCTGGGCCCATCATTCCTCATGCTGAAAGGCAAGGGCGGCCCAAGGCTCCTTCCAGATTGGTTTTTGTCTCCAGAGGACAGAGTCCTGAGGGTGCCAAGAACCCTACCATGTGAAAGTAAGAGTCACTGGAAGATGACCAAGTCACTGAATAGATGAGGAAAATGGGACCAGAGATCCTGAATGACATGCTCAAAATCAGACAGTGCAGACACTAGTGTCTGGCAGGAGCCCGCAGCCTCCGGTCCACATGGTCCACATACAGCCAAGGAACTGGGTTTGCCACCCAGGGCCAGGGGACCAACCAAGATGAACAACTAAAATAAAATTTTAAAAATGTCAAAAAAGTCTTTTTAGAAATCATACAGCAGGTGGGCAGCAAGACTGAGATTGGAACCTAGGATCCACCAAAGCAAAACTCATATCAGCAGTCTTCTACCTCCACCCCCCCATAAACACACACACATGCACACACGCACACATGCACACACACGCACACACATTGCAGATGATCTTTCTGTGACTTCTACACCCTAACAAGAGCACCCCTTGACCCGAGTACATTTGCATACAAATGTGGGTTCAAATGTGCCTGGAGCCCACTCTCCAGGATTTTAGAAAGTCACTTTTTGTCAGATCTGGGACCCAGTGCCTACCTGCTTTAAGTCATGTAATCCTCACAACATCTCAGTGTGGTGATGATTATCCCATTTACAAGGGAGGCGCCAAGGCTGGGGGAGAGTCCCTCAATTGCTCAATTTTCAACTCTTGCCAGGCTTTGTGTCCATGTCTGCTGACTCCAAGGCTATCTTGCCAGGTGGGATCTGCCCCCATTTACACAGAATCTGCTTCATTCTCCCACCTCATCACCCCAAAAGGCCTCTGGGACTCTGCAGGAACTTCTCTGGTCTGCAGGAACTTCTCTGGCATATGTCTTGGCATAAGGGAAAAGTCAAGTGCTGTAAGGCTTCAGGAGTATCAGTCAGTATGTAAGAGTCTACACAGAGCCCTTGAGCTTGCCTGAATCTAGACGGCGAGGTGGCCTGGGGGACAGGCCTGGGACCAGAGCCCAGTCTCAGAGAGACGCTTACTTTACAATATAACCCATTTCACGTCTTTCAAATCTAACATTGTACATGTCTTATCTTTTGAAAAAATAGAACAGATTCTTCTTAAAAAGTTACACAAACGTATTCGGATGGGGTTCTACCCCAGACTGACCCACAAAACAATCCCTTTTTGCAGCACAAGCCCTGTGACACCTGCCAGTCTCCAGAACTAGCCAGCTCCTCATGCTTGGGGAATTTATTATGATAAATAATAACCTGTCACCACCTTGGCAAAGCAGCACAAGCGGGTTCTTGCATCGCCTGGCCCAGTCACATTGTGACTCGCCTGAGATCTCCACTCAGCAGAGGCCCGCTGTGCCACCCTCCCTCTTACTCCTCCAGGAGGGTGGTGGAGGTGGGGAGCTGTGACTGTCAGCCCTCACTGCGGCCCCACCTGCAGCACATCCCCTGTTAACTTTCTTTTGTGTGTGTGTTACCTGAAACGGTCTCCCTGATTTAGTGGTTTCCTGCTTTCCAAATTGCTCCCCAGCAGACAAGCACATGGAAGCAAGGACTCAGTCCTGCTTCAGCACCTAGAATGGTGCTTGGCACACAAGAACCCTTTTTTGAATAAAAGAATGATCACATAGACTCAGAGTAGAAATGTATTGAGAATTAAATGAGATCACCCATGATCCACGTAAAGTTCTTATCAATGGAAGTTTTGTGCCTAGTGCAGGGCTTTGCAGAAAGGAGCTTAAGACAGATTGAGAGAATGAATGGATGATTGATAATTGAAGTGTCATGATTCCTGATAAACAAAGATGGAAGAGATGGTCAACATGACCTACTCCAACCCAAATATTTGGATGAAGACGACAAACAAAATGATTGGTCCTTCTCTCATCTCAGTCTCCCAGAAATAGAGAATGCTGTTCCCCTCCTTTTAGTTATGCGCCAAATGTGGGGATCTGTTAAGCAAATCCTGCCCCTGCCCTGCCCAACCCAGTAGCCCACAAGTGTTCAGACCCCCATCAACTGCCCCCACTCCATTGGGTGTCATTGAAATGGCAAAGTGGAATATGCGTCCCCCTCTCCCCACTGACCAGTGGGGTCCGGAAAACTGACTTTGACACTAGAGGCCCAAGGACTGTCCCTGGTGAGTCGCAAGTCTGTATTCTAAGGATTCTGGAAAATATCAAGGAGGGCCCAGGTTGCCTGGACAGCCTCTCCTGCTGGGCTCCACTGGGCTCCACTGGGCTCCTACTGCCCCAGGCTGGCTCCGAGGTTAGCCTGCCTGCCCTTACACCACCCCTGTGCCACACACTGGGAGCTCAGCCCTGCTGAGGTCCTGCTCTTTCGAATCTGAGCTCCCCCTGGAACTAGGCTAGAGGGCCAAGGTCACGTTGTAGAGCTGAGAGTAATTGTCAGCCCTCCTCCTGGGTGCACCGCTTCAGTCTTGGCAATCGCCCTCACATTTGCTTGCTCTCCAGCATTGTCCCCAGCATGCCCCAAACCCCTTCTGGAACCTATGAAGTGGCAGCAGAGGTGAGAGTGGCAGCAGAGAGAGGTCAGCCCATGCGGGGTTGTTGATTAGTCACCACCTGTGTGAAAGCCTCCAACAGTGGCCACATCCTCAGCCCCTCCTCACCAAATTGAATTTCCTTTCATGCTTTCTCTTCCCAGAAGCCCCCTGCTCCTTTCCTTCAGGGACATTGATGGTGGGAGTGGGGTACAAATCTTAAAGAGAGGCCACCTAACCAGATAAGCTGACTGAGCTAGGAGACGCTAGGAGACACTGGAACAAACCTCGGGGAGACTGAGCTTCCTGCTCCCTCCTCCAGAAGCCAGCTTCACATCTGCTTTCCTGTAGGTACAGAGACCCAGGCAGGGCCAGGCTGCAGCCCAGGCCCACACCCAGGAAGCAGGGAGTCTGATTTCCAAATCAAAGGGAAGAAGTCTGTAAACAGTCTGAGTAGGCCAAAGGGCAGGGAGAGGAGCAGTGGACTTCACCCTTCCCTGGTGTGGGAACAGGAAGTCCAGCAGCGGACGCAGACTCCAGCGCAGCTCTGGGAAAACACTGCTGATTGACATTTCCTGGCACACCCGAGTGGCTGGGTAATTTCCTGCTCCTGGGACATATGGGTACTTGGGAACATTTTAACCCAGAGGCAACTGGAAAAGATTTTGTTTGGATTAAGACTCTTCCAGTTGAAGAGACAGAAAATCCAACTCGATACCAGCAATAATTGGTAATATTGCTGAGAGCTGTGTGTCAAGCCCTCACGAAGCCTGCTAGAACTCAACTGCTTCTTCTCTCATAACTGCGAGGACAGGCCCCATCTGACATGCAAAGTCACGGTAACCTGCCCAAGTTCACACCATTTGGCCACCCAGGGTGACAATGCAGTGATGAGGCTGCTACTAACTTCTCCACTTCCCTGCCTCTTGAGAGCCAGCAGTCTTCAAAAAGGACTAGCACCTGGTCACACAGAGTGGGATGCAGGTTAGAAGGCTGAAAAGACACGACAGAAATGAGGGTACCTCTGGGTGCCCTTTCTCAGTCTTTGTCCCTCTTTTCCTATAGGCTGGACTGAGTCACATCTCCTGTAGTCTTTTTTCTGCGCACATCAAGAGACATGTGGTCTGACAGCTCCAGGGCGACATGCAGGCTCCCCAGAGAAGCAATCCCCCTGTGTGCTCTCTGTCCACTCTCTGCACCCCCTCCCACTTCTACATGCCCTGGGAGGCTGGCCTGAAGCAACAGTATCCCTTGTCTTTTGGCTTCAGGTTGGGTTTGGCCAATGGGGAACGCCAGATAGAGACTGGATGGATGGAAGAGGATGAGGTCAGAGGATTGACTTCCCCATCTCCTGTCCTAGATGTCCCAACAGTATGACTGCATCCCTCTATAGAGGATGTCTCAACTCTGCGAGGTGATCCCTCTGCACAGTTCTGTCTCTTGGGTACCAGTAAATGGTAATGGAGACCTCAGTGTTATACTCTGGAGCCCCAGCTACTGCCCACCATAACCAACGGTTTTCCTTTATCGTGCCCATAACTCTATAAATATTCCTTTTACTAAACTCTCTGAATTTCCCAATACCAATGTGCCTCTGACTGATGTGATATAACATACCCCTATGTTCTTAAATGGCATGATAATAAGCATTTTACTCAGCAAGTTGCCTTTTACACTTAATACATCCTGTACATCTTCCCACATCAACACATATAGAACCCACCTGGCGCCTTTTAAAGTCTGCCAGCACCATTGAGGAAGGAGCATGTGCTCTAACTTGTATGACCTTGCCGCTGTTGCTGACCTTTCAGGTGGTTTCCAGCTTTTTCCCCTTCACGAACACAAGTGCTTGCACATGGCTATTGTGCTGTGTTTGATTTCCCCATGTAACTTAAAGGCTAAGAGAGACGCTCTGGAGGTCGATTTCTGTGGGTTCAAATTCCATCTCCACTACCTAATGGTTGTGTGAGCAACCATGGGCATATTTGATGGCCCTTCAGCTCCCACATCCTTAAAAAAAAGTGATAATACCTTCCCACAGAACTTTCCAAAAGGGAATCTCACAAGATTGGCTTGAGGAGGAAATGCTATACATCATGTAAAGCGTCTAGCACATTCAACCCGCAAGCTTCAGCTTCCCCATCTGCAAGACGGCCATATGACTTCCCTGGCTGAATGGTCTTGAGGATTAAATTTTACAGGTTTATAAAGATTAGGTGAAATAATCCCAACTAAAGCACTCAGCACCAAGCCTGACGCATGGCAAATGTTCTGTAAACATTAGCTCTTATTAGTATCACCCATACATAATCTCTACTGTTTGATACTTTATTACAGCTATTAAGACTATTATACATCTTAATCACAGTTATATTTTATGTGACTATGGTTCTTAGCAACTAACAATATTTGCTGAGAAGGATCTAGGTAGAAGATTCTATTTATGTAGACCTTTTAGGGATAGAAATGTACATAGACACATAACTTGTTTTGAGTGATTTCCTGCTAGGAAAATCAACCGAAGTTCCTTCTTGAGATGTAACTGTAAATGAGTACTTAGGGGCAGAAGGGGTGAACGGAATGGAGCCTCACAAAGATGAACCTCAGATTTATGTTTTTCTCCAGGATGTTCTCTCTTGCCTCACTAGCGAGCTGATGGAGGATGTGGAAGGGGAAAGAGCCTGTCTGGAGTCCTTAAACTATGGGAACCTGTAAATATCAGGTTGGAATGATCAATCCTGCATAACAACCTAAGTCACCAGGTGAATCTTGTGAGGTGCCACGGTGACTTCAAAACAAACACCTCCAGAGGCCAGGGGGTTTTCACAACGTTTGAGGAGCCATGAATTTTCGGAGCACCACCAATACCAGAGAACTGGTAATTTTAGCTACAGCTGTGACAATTAAGCAAGAGGCCTACAAACAGATTGCTTAACACCCATCTGTCAGCACCCAGGCTGTTCTTAGGCCAGCGGCTGCCTTCTCCTAGAACCTGACATCTCTATTGGGCTGTCTCCCCAACAAAGGGTTCCCATCCAGAGAAGATCACCAGGAAACAACAGGCATCAGGGCTTAGAGTCACCCTGCCCACTAGGGTAAAAGCCACTGGGACGGGCATGCAACCATGTGGGCCTGCAGAGAGCCAGAGCAAGGCCTGGCATGGGAGGGGCGCTTCCTGCAGGGCCCCTCTCCACCCCTCCCTAAGTATGTGCTCCGAATGGCTATTTGCCCAGGAAAACTGGGACCAGGCCATGGACGCTCCTGGAACATGATCCTGCCTGCCCAGCCCTCCACTACTTGGGAAGCTGTTCTCTTACCAGGTCAGGTTGGTGGTTCTCACAGGACACTGGGCATCAAGTGCCCTGGGGAGGGGGAAGTTCATTAAGAAGGTGGATTCCCAGGCCCTTCCCCAGAGATTCTGCCCTGTACATGAGCCTCTGCGTCTGAGAAAATATCCATGCTGGAGTCACAGATCAGCTGCCAATTCACTAACACTGGCTTCCAGTGTTTTCAAATGTCTGTGCCATCATGCAAACATGTAGAGATTTCATGGTAAAATCTTATCATCCAGAGTGTGACCAGATCCAGGTCTACGTCACTACTTGGTGGTAAGAAATGGGTGCATCTGCCCCTTGAGGCAGAGCTAGTGCCCCAGCTTGTTATAGCAACCCCCGCCCCCTAAAATACACACAGATGCAGTGCACTTGCCTTCTGTCTCTCCCCTGGCACTCCCCCACCAGCCTTGGAGCCGACAGCCTCTGTTCCTTCCCTCCAGGACAAGAAGTAGAAGAGGCCCAGAGAGTTCATTTTCCTGCTTCCCCAGCTGTAACCAAGTGCTACTCATGTCCCTTGCTAACCAAGAGTTAGGGAGTTAGATCTGGCTCCATTCTCCTGTGTCACACCACCATCCCCTACACACACACACACACACACACACACACACACACACACACACGGAACATACACGAATGCCAATCTTTGTTTTGTTCTCTATAGTATTCCCTGTGCCTAGCAAGCTGCTGGGCACACAGTTTAGGGTCAAAAATATTGCGCAAATCAAAATCATAGTGAGATAAACCCAGTAGGATGATGGCACTAAAAACAAAACCAGAAAATGACAATGAGGAGAAATGGGACCCTTGTGCATTGCTGAGGGAATGTGAAATGGTACAGCCATGGTGGAAAACAGCCTGGTAATTCCTCAGAAAGTTACACACAGAATTACGATAGGTCCCAGCAATTCCACTCCTAGGAATAGACCCAGGATAACTGAATACAGGTGTTCAGAAAAAAACTTAACACACTGTTCTCAATAGCACTATTCATGATTTCCAAAAGGTGGAAACAGCCCCAATGTCCATCAACCAAATGGACTTTTAAAATGTGATTTATCTGTGAAATGGAATATTACTGGGAAATTATTCACTTACAAAGGGAGGAGGTAATGATATATGCTGTGACATGGATGAAATTTGTGCTAAGCAAAGTAAGTCGGATGCACTGTTTGATTCCACTTTTGTAAAATATCTTAATAGGCAAATCCACAGAGAGATTGGTTACCAGATGGGGGGAAGAGGAAATGGAGAGAGACTACTCAGTGAAGAGGGGGTTTCTTCCGGGGGTAATGAAAACGTTCTAGAACTAGCTAGCGGTGATGGTTTTTCATCATTACTAATATACTCAAAGTCACTAAACTGTATGCTTTAAAACTATTAAGGTGGTGAGTTTTATGCTATGTATATTTTACTATGATTAAAAAAAAAAAAAATTAGTGAATGAGTGAATAAATGAGCCACCATCATGCTGCCCAGAGACCAGGTGCTGACTAAGAGTCTAGATTTTCTTGAGTTCAGTGCCCACCTCCTCCCACCACACCATCCGTCTAGAAGGGCTCCGCTGAGGTCCAGCTCCAAACTGGAAATGGGGTAGAACAGAGTTAATACTTAGCCGCTCTCTTCTTTTCCCACATCTAGAAAATGGAGAGGGTAGTAACATCCACTTTCTGGATTGTTGAGGGGCTGAGAAAACATAATTGGAAATTTGGAGCAGAGTAGGCCCACAGTACACTGAGCAGTATAAAAGTCAGTTACTAAGTATCCTGAGGGTCAATGAAAGCATATTTACTTTCAGGTAGTGGATACCTTATACCTGAAAGATGGGCCCTTGCCACAGGCTGGGCCGCTCTGTGATGGGGCTGAGCCGCCGAGTGGAGAAGCAGGGTGCAAGAACCCAGCTGGACAGTGGAACAGAGAAGCTAGTAACCTTGCAGTCCTGTTTCTGTCCTTATGGATTAATATCGTACCCTGACACTTCTGGGTTTTTGAGGACTTAAGGGACCCCTTTAAGCAAAGCTTAATGTACCTCAAAGGATAGACATACAATTCTGTCTTCTATGTATTTTACCACCACTGTGTGCTGACGTCAGTGATTACTACAAATCAAATTGAGTAGTTTAGCATTCTGTGTTTGTATTCGAGCTGCATATTGATCAAAGATCCACAGTGTTCGCACTTGGAACATTTCAGGGAATCTTGGTCTCAAAGGACAGTTGGAGACCAGATTATATTCTAATAATTCCACCATGACTGAGTGTCTCCTTCTTATCAGCTACTGTGCTGGACATTTTCTGTTAAATCATCTCTCTGGGTTCGATCCTCCTGGGAACTTGATAAGATATATTATTTTCCCCTCTTTATAAATGAGGCTTAGAGGTTAAATAACTGGGAAAAGATCACATCAGGATAAAGTGAAAGCAAGATTAGAATAAATCCATTTGATTCTGAAGTTTGCCCCTTTGTAGCTGAGTTCATTCATTCAGCAACATTTGTCCAGCATGCCCATTGTGCTGGACCCTGGAGAGGCAGGTGACTAAGGTCTGACCTCAGCCTTGCAGACTATGCAGGGCCAGAGAGGAACAAGGAGGTGATTTCAATGCAGAGGGAAAGCAGATGATTCAGGTGAGGAAAGGGCTTTCCAACACGGCGTGTGTTGGGGGCAGCCTGCTGGTTTGGAAAACCATCGCTAGATTTGGTTGCCAGGAGAAAAAGGAAGAGGAAAAGATACCTACAGTGGAGGTCAGGCCAGGTTACAGAAAACCTCACAAACTGTGCTGAGGAGCTGGGAGTTAGCCCCCAGGTGGAAGGGAATCGCTGAGGAATTTGAAACAGGGGAGTTACATGATCAGATTTACAATTTTCAAGTCCTTTGAACATGCAAATGTTCCATAAGGCCCCAAAGCAGAGATAATGCTGCACCCTCTGCTCACCCCTCTGGCCTGTTCACACTCCACCCACCACTAGAGTAAGGGTCTCTCTCACAGGTCAGGTAGCCTGGAAACACTGTGAGACTAGGGGTAGGGGGTGCTGGAGCAAACCCTGCCAAGGATGGAGGATGCAGAGGGGAGTAGGAAGGGGCTAAACGGGGGCATTTGCAACAGACACCTCATTAATCCCATGGGGAACTCTGAAGTGAGGCTGTTAAAATAAGGCAAGGGGCCTCATTTCTGTAACCTTCAATGACCAGTCACTGTATGGGCAGACAGTCTTGCAGTCCCTTTAGCTGAGGGCAGCATTTGGGGAGCTGCAAGCAGTCAGCCAAGAAGACTTCTTAGAGCTGTGGCTGGAGCCCTGGGTCCTCGAGGAGGGTGGGGCGGTGGGGCGATGCACTGCCAGCTTCACTACCAGCCTCCTGGGCTGGGAGCTCAGTGCAGTCAAGTGTTCCTAGAGGTATGTGCTGTTTCTTCAACTTCCACCCCATCTACTATTAGAGCAGCCAGTTCTCGGTAAAATTCCTGTCAACTGTTTCAGGACATTAGCTAGGATATAAGGCTGTTTTTCCCCTCTCCTCCTTCAGGCCTCCTCTGCCAGAGACCACTTGGCCACCAGGTACGCCCTCTGTAGCTGCCCAATTCCTTCCCTCCCACCACTGAGCTGCTGACCTATGAACAGTTCCTGGTCCTTTCTGGCAAAGCAGGGTGAGAAGGTCCCCTTTGTGACCCTGTCCCCTAAAGGAGGACTCTTCCACCTCACTTTATTGGGTCAGCTCATTGGTTCCTGCGGGGCTCCCCAAGTAAAAGCGCCTCCACCTGTGGCTGTCAACTGCCACCCAGTAGAATCCCCTGGGAAACTTTTTAAAAAATACCAGTGTCTGGGCTCAACCCCAGACCAATGGAATCAGAAACTTGGAGGGTGGGGCCCTGCCGCTGGGAGTCTGGTTCAGTCTTCTCTGGGACTCTCATGTGCTGCCAAGGCGGAGAACCAGTGACCTGGATTTTTATTGACCAAACTCAGGGAGAATGGAGGGCAGAGGTGATTCTGGGGAGAGGAATGAGGGCTTGACCTTGGACTAGAGCTGATGGGAGTGAATTGGATGAGGGTGGATGTTACAGAAGGAAAATCAGCAAGGACACAGGCAATGTTAAGGCAAAGCAGGGAGAGGTTAGAGGAGTCACCTGGAGAGCCAAAGAAATGCTCAGACTTGGGCCTGCCCCCAGGGATCCTCATTTAATTGCTCCAAGTTGCTGGGCCCCCGGTGGAGGACGGGCCTCCAAGTACCAGGTAAGAAGCCAAGAAACAGCCAGAGCTCCCACCTGGCCTCTTGCCTAGGAGTCCCACCAACCAGGTGTCCAGGTGGCTTCCACCCAG
Organism: Solenodon paradoxus; assembly: GCA_004363575.1. NCBI lineage: Eukaryota > Metazoa > Chordata > Mammalia > Eulipotyphla > Solenodontidae > Solenodon > Solenodon paradoxus. The sequence goes on from RJWH01000441.1 coordinate 583,063, forward strand.
TGTGGAGCAGCCAGCCATGAGTCTCATCACCTGAGTTCTAGAATAAAACCTTGAGCAACATGAATTTCCATCCAACTTCAATGCAAACGCTGGCACGCCCAGCTCAGCCTCCTGGGAGAATGCTTGAGTGGGGCTGGGGAGGGAGGAGGGGAGGAGACTGGAGGGGGAGGGGGAAGGGAGCTGCCTGTTGTTCTGGTCAGGTGGGGTGGGGGACTCAGCGCGCTGGGCTGCCTGCCTCTCACAGCGAATGTACTAGCACACGGTGTATCCAGTTTGTATGGGTGATTATTGTCCTAAAAAAAATTAGTGCGTTTTGTGGGCGGTGGCGAGTGTGGGGGAGCCATGAAGGCCTGGGGCACACTGCAGGAGTGCATGTTGCCGGGGCGCTGCCTGCATGCCCCCAGATGCCGCCCCTCTGCCACCAGAGGATCTTCCCACCTAATCCCATCTCAAGTCCTGTTTCCCACACTCCGTGTCCCCACTGAAAAAAGCCTTCAGGCAGCTGTCTACTGTGAGCAGGTGTGGAAGTGGCCCTGCGGGGAAGAACGTGGGACGCTAGGACTCCCGAAGGGCACTCGTAACTCGCACCCAGAGTTCCATGACCTGACCTCCCAGGACACCTTCACCCGGTGCCAGGGCAGCCTGGGCGCCCAGCCCCGTGCCCCCTCGACCCACTCCATCCTGATCACGAAGGTGGAGCAGATGCAGAAGTCAAGCAGTTCCGCGAATCCAAGGTCAAGTTCCCGCAGCCCCAACAGTTCGAGTCCCAGAACAAGCCAACTATCAGCACCAAGAGGTCAATCTCTACCTTTTAGAAGCAGAGTCGTCCCCATGTCCACATCTGCCCAAATATACTCCTTGGGACAGTGCTCAAAAAGGAGATAAGATTTATTTATTTTTTTTTTTTTTTTAAGATAAATGTAATACCTGGTTGTTGGGGAACATTTATTTTTTCCAGAATATGAAGTAGAAAGTGAAAATTACTCTGAATCCCCTCAATGGAGCACCCCATTGAGGGAAAGAGCACAGCAGCCCTTGATGGCCGGAGCTGGCCTGGAACTCACAGTGCGGCCGTGGTCTTCGCCTGAGCATAGCCAGGTCCACAGAACTGCCTGCATCAGCCACGGCCACCATGACTGAAGATCACACATCACTAAGAGCACTTCCTCTGTCAGCCTGCCTGCCTGCCATCATTCCTGCCTGCGTACTTCCCTTAAGTAAAGAATTATCAAAAAATCTTATTAAGAATAATTTCCTAAAACACTGATCACAAGCTGACTCTGATATTAATTCTTTTCTAGCCTCTTTCTGAGATGCCCCGTGAAAACTGAAAAGGTATTCTGCTTCTATTTTGCACCTTTTTTTGTTAAATTAACAATCTCTTAAGAAAAACAGTATTTTAAACAGGGACATCTATTGCTGTGTGGAGGTTGGAGACTCGTTAAGAGCTAATTGTGAGGTGCTCGCGCTAAACCTTTGGAGAGTAGTTTCCCATGCTTTTTTTTTTTTTTTAAAGGAAAGGCAGTGAGGCAAGCAGGCAGGAAGAGAGAGATGGAAAAAGCTCCTCCATTTGTTTGTATTTTAGTGGTACATCTTGGTTGCTCTCCCTTGGCCCCGGGACCCAAACCTGGGTCCTTAGGATGCATGTGGATTGCACTTGACTGGAGGTAGCTAACTGCTACTCCACCAGAGAGCACCTCCCATGCTTTTTTGACATCAGTCATGAACTGTTCAGAAAATCCTGAATCACCCCACTCCCAGAATATCATCTCCCAGACCCAGAGATCAGGGGATGCGGAACACATTTGACCCTTAATTTCGGAACACCTGCTGCCTTCTGGGGGCCTTCCATTTGGGGTGATCCAGCTTGGAAGCCTTTCTGGCAGAGTTGTGTTTTCAGAGGAGTCTCCAGGGCGCTAAAGCCAACAACATTCTGAAAGAGCAAGGTCGATATGGCTGCAAACTGACTCTAGACAAGTCTGTTACATCAGTGCCACATAAGGGAACTTGTGCCAGCTCCGTGCTCCTCAGGTTTGCTCCCAGGAACCCGTGGGACTCTGATTCCACAGGTCTGGGACTTCTGGTGATGCTGATGTCGCCAGGGTATCCAGGCCCTCACTGTCGGGCTGGGACTTAATGATCCCTAAAGTCTCTGGTAAGTCCACTTGACAACCCGGAGGAGGGGAGACTGCAATCATGCCCAAATGACCTATCTGACCTCCTTTCCCCTCAGAGACATGGCAGGCTCATCAGGGAATGAAGAAACAGCTGATAAAGTCGTGCTCTCTAGACAAGGGTTTTGACACCACACCTGCTCGCCTGTGACTACACTGGGGCAATGTGGGTGACTCACACAGGGAGGTCTCCCACCTTTCCACAGTAGAGTTGACTCAGAATTTACTCGGACCTGCTCTCAGAGCTGGTGTTCAAGCAGCAAGTGACCCCCAAGGCCCAGGAACCCCCAACTGGTAACCTTGCCCATTTCCATGATTATCTCCATATTCCAAACCAAGAGACGATACCATAGAAAGGTTCCCAAGAGTTTAACTTCATGACTGACAGGTTCATGAAGGGTTATTGAGGGAGGGAACCAGCAAATTGGAGAGGAATCGCTTACCTGCTCAGACAAGCCTTTCTTTCTTCCGCCTCCTGCCATTGAATCTTTGCTCCACTCCAGTAGGGCATTTCTCGTACTCTCTGCCACTCCACACAGCGCTCTGCCACCTCCACTGTGGCCCCTTGTCTCCCCAAGGAAATAGAAGGGGGACATCATGGGGCCTATGTCCTATAGTTTTCCAAACTCGACCAACCACTCAGGCCAGATTTAGGAGGCTGGTCACCTCGGAGTGCCATTCTTGGTCTGTCAGGAATTACCAAATGGAAGGCTTGAGGGCAAGGACTGCGGATAGTTCCCAAGGTGCTGAGACCAACCTGGCCCGACCAACCTGGCCCCACCACACGCACTCAGCTCCGTGGGAGGAAGGCCCAGAGCCCAGGAGATAGAGTTGCTGGCAGGAGCACAGAGAAGTACAGCTGTTTCCTTTCAGCATTATTTTCTAGTGGAAATTTCATAGCCATAAGCCAAGACTTGGAGAGAGTGGGGGAGGCAGGAACTTGACAATAATAGAATAACAGAGTTGACAGTAGATATTTCCTCCTTAGATGGACTAGAATTTTGCTAGGCAGTAAAGAGTAATAGAAGAGGCCCAGAGTCAGAGTGGTTTGGATGGCATTTTTCTTTTTCTTGTTTGTAAAGGAAAGGGGCAGGCAGGAATGAAGACATGTAGGCAGGCAGGAAGAGAGGGGAGGAAGAGGCACTTCATTTTTTTCAGTTATTGATCTTAGTTGTTTCCTCTTGGCCCCAGGTCTTGAAGTGGATCCTTGGGATGTATGTGGACTACGTCACAGTGGACTATCCTCTAGGCCACCAAGGTGTGCCTGGATAGCTTTTCTGACTGACCACTTACAGTGTGACCTGAGGAAAATTTCATAACTTCTCTGGGCCTCAGTTTCAACTTCTGTGAAACTGTCCTTCCTCTCTCAGCTCTCTGGTGAATGATTTGGTCCAACTTTCAAGTCAAAACCTCCCAGGGAAGGCCTGCCCCTTACGTGCTCCCCGGGGATGAGGAAAGGACACAGGAGCATCTCCCAACAGCCTGCCCCTCAGCAGAGCTAGCATCTCAGGGCCTTCAGGGTGGTGGGTCTGTAGTTTGTTCTTCAGGCAGGCAGGCAGGCTCTACTCATCTGTGGGGAGACCCTGGTCTCTCACCCTGTGATCTCTCTAGGTCTTCTGGGGAGCAGGTACCCTGACTTCCCGTTCCCAGGATACCTTTGGGCAGTATGCGGATAACTAGTGCCCAGCTCATGCCCCCAGATTGGCAGTGCAGCCCTGAAGCAAAGGCCCAGAGATACGCCATGACCTCAGACCCAGAGAATGTGGGGGAATTCCGTGTGAGCACCGCCGCCGACACAGCCAGGCCTGACAGGAGGTCGTACAGGCCAGGGAGTTTACAGTGTCATCTGAGGCGTGACACAGGCTCCTCTCCCCGAGAGCCTGGGGTCCTTGTTCTCTTGTAGGAGTTGCTGCCCGGAACGTAGCTCTTCCTGCCTTGGTTTTCAGCTGCTGGACCCGGTTGGATTCTCTAGGGAGACAGAGCTCCAGAGGCGGCCCAGGGCCCCAGAAAGGCAGCAGCCTCTTCCCCAGAATTCACTCCTCTGCCTGCCCCCACTGGCATGATTATGTACTCACCCAAGATACCTGATTGAGCAAATAAAAATATATTGGGTAAGTTTGAATTTCAGCTAAACAACAGACAATTTTTAGGAGAAGTATGTCCCGTGTAATGTTTGGAACAACATACTTATTCTTACAACATACTCATTGTTTTCTCTGGAATTCAAATGTAATAGGTCATCTTGCATCTTATCTGGCAGCCCTGACTCCACCTCAGTCTTTAAATTCTGTGAATGTCCCTCTTCTCAGCTTCTTCTAATGAGGAGACACTTGGACACCAACACACTTGCAAGACATTAGCATTTTTCATGTTATGGTGTATATTAATCTGGTTTTAAAATTCTGGAACACTAACGATGTTTATAAACATTTCTGAAATAGAACAATTTTGTATGTAAATACATATTTCAGTCACCTCTTCTAATAAAAATGGACAATGAATGATTTCTTTCACGTGGCCTTTCTTTCTTATTTTTGTTACCCACATGTATTTTGGAAATGTCCTGCTAGTATATAAGAAACCACCTATTTGTACCTTATTCTCAAAGCTATGGAAGGAAAATACTCTTTTCCTTTTTCTTTGTTCCTTTTAAGAAAAGTCAGCCACCATGTACCCTGTTTCCCTGCTAGGCAGGTGCCAGCTTTCTAGAGATGGGGCTGACTGGTGAATGACAGACAGCCCTGGTGTATGCGTGCTCTTGAAATTATGTTCTGGACTTGGAGAGGGAGGCTTAAGGCCCAGTGCCGTGGGCCAGGCCCACAGGGGAATTTCCTGTGGGGTATGCTTGGGGCTGTGGGACTGTGTCTATTTTGTCTCCTACCTTCCCCACCCAGACAACAGAAAGAGCACCGTACAGAAGTCCAGGATCACAAGAGCAGGGCCTGGTCAGGACTCCTCCATAGTAGGCACAGAAATCTCTAGTCTTTGCCTCTGGGCCTGGGGCAGGGACCTGAGCCACAGTGAAATGCACTCCAGTTTGGATGGGCCACTCTGGCAATCACTTGAGGCCTTTGAAACTCAGCTATTCCTCTGGGTCACTGAAGAACCCTTGGGGACATCCTGGCAAAAGACCAATGTGGGCCCTCCCTGCTCTTGAAAAGGAGCCTGCCTCTGCCCAGCCCCTGGCCAGCCCAGCTGCATCCTCTGACGTAGGCCCTACTCAGCTGCTGCAGCAGAGCCTCCCAGGCTGGCCCTGAGGCTCCCCAGCTGCCTGTTCTCTCCCCCTCTTCCCTCCCCATCCTGCCCACGCCTCCCTCCCAACCTCCCTCCCAGGATTCCCCAAGGCTTTGTCAGGCTGCCTCCAGCCAACATCACACCCATCTTGACTCAGAGAGTGTGAGACAATGTGCACACCACCCAGGGGTAGCTCCACTGAGCTCCAAGGTTGACAGAGGGCAGCAGCTTAAAAGCACTTGTCTATCTTCTCTGAGCATTGTCTGAGGAGGTTTTCCTTCAGCTCTGATCATCTTCTTCCCATCTAGTAGGAAGCACAGTGGTTAAGCTCTTGGTCTCAGACTAACATTGTTGGATTCAAATCCTGATTCTCCCTAGGTTAAGGGAGAGTTAACTAGGTTAAGTTACATCTCTCTACCTCCATTTTCTCATCTGTGAAAGGGACTAATAATTATGCCCATCTCAGAAGGCTGTTGTGAGAGTTAAAGGAGGCAATGCAGGCAGAAAGTTTAGAAGTGTCTGGCACACCACGAATGCATGTTAATGTTGCTTGTTAGCTATTATGGGGATTTGCCAGGTGTCCTCTGTGTTTCCCAACATTTGGGCCCTACAGTGGGCAGGATGTGTACTGAGCACTAAAGGGGAGGCATAGGCAATGGAAGATATGCTCCTCATTTTCTGCCCTCGAGGGCCCCTGGAGAAAACCTGAAAGCACACGCATAGTAGATTTTTGTTGGGTGCGCCCACCTTTCCATAAATCCTTGGAATGCTCTTTTTGTGTTTGGGGAATTTGCACATTAAATATCCATCTCTCCCCAAAGTAGAAGCCAGAAATACTATTTCCCAGTCTTCTTTGTGATGGGAAACAGGCACATGGCCCAGATTCAACCAGTCAGATGTATTCACATGATACCTCCAGGCACCTCAAAGGCAAATGACTCCCCTCATACTGTCCTACACTTCTCTATAGAGGGTATTCAAAGTGGAATGGTGCCCAACACCCCACCCTTGGCCTGCAGGAGTCCTAACTTCCAGTACCACAAGGAAAGCTTTTCAGAAGTAATCAAGTTGACGAGGTCATCAGGGTGGGCCCTAATCCAATATGGCGGCCTCCTTATAAAGGGAAATTTGGATACAGACATGTATGGAGAACATCATGTGAAGACGAAGGGATCTACAAGCCAAGGAAGATCAAAGACTGCCAGAAGAGAGGCATGGAACAGAATCTCCCTTACAGCTCTCTGGAGAAACCAACCCTGGCAAGACGTTGATCTCAAAGTTCTAGTCTCTAGACCTATGAGAAAATAAATTTCTGTTGTTTGAGCCACACTGTGGCACTTTGTGACAACAGGCCTAGGAATGAATACGCAGGGGGAAGCTCCTATATTTTTGTGTCAAATGTAAACTCCTGAGAGCAGGGAATTTTGTCTGTTTTACTGACTGGCACATAGATGGTGCCAATAAATAGATGTGCAAAAAATAAGAGTTTTCTTCCAAGTTTGCAGAGCAGGGTGTACAGGACAGAGGAAAGCTCTCCATTCAAAGATGGTACTCTCTTCATCCCTCACCATCCAGCTCAGCTGTCTGTTCTGCTTCTTGCAGGTGTCTGTGAGCCTACCTCATGCCTCTGGGCCTGTGTGGGCAGCAGGTTCTGCTGGACAGTATGTAGCCTTGTGGCTGTCAGGCTGGGACTGATTGCTGAAGAGACTTTAGAAACCCTACTCCATCTCTTTCATTTTAAAGCACAAAGCCCGTGAGGTCCAGTGAGGGTTGAAGTAACTCCCTGACCTGTCCCTTTCCTTAGCGCAGACCGCCACCCAAGGTGAACCTCCAGTCAGCAGAAAGACGCATCAGCAGGGACCATTTCAGTATGTCTTCCATGCTATCTTTGCCTAGTCAAAGGTTTCTTTCTGTCTCTGTGTCCTTTTCATGCATAGCAGGGTCACACTGAGGAGGCCTCCTCTAAGTTCTGAAGAGAAATGATAA